>JBCLNQ010000032.1:0-397575 GCA_039119965.1 Talaromyces sp. DC2
TATAAAATGAATCGAAGCTTACAGTTTACTTCGGACTGCCCTCTCCCACGACCGGTTGGTCAGGGCCAAAGAGTGCAGATCCCGCTGGTAACATGTCACACAGCCAAACTGGTGAGAGGCGGGCCCCTCGTGCAGGGTCTGGAGTTGGTCGAGGATGCAAGCATAAACGCTGGCGGGCAGTCGCCCGACGGCTGGCTCGAGGGGGTTCGGGGGCTGTGAGACCGGGAACGACGACTGCTTGAACAGGCGATATGATGGCGATTTGGGAGTGGTCGGCGAGGCGACAGAGTAGACAGTGGGGGCAGTGGAAGCGCTGTGGTGGCTGTAGTTGCTAGAATAGGACGATATCGACGGGCTCCGGGGCGGGATGTCCTCGAGAGCAATGGCGTACTGCTGCTTGCAGTTGCTAGAGATATGGGACATGCTCTCGAAGGTCACGGGAGGCGACTGTGAAGTGGTGGTTATGACACTCATGATGTATTGGAGGCGATGGGACACCTCATGGGAGGAAGCTGCGGATTTTCTCCTTTCGGAAGGCAGCTGATGCGATCAAGCGAGAGTCGTGTTTTCAGAAAAGACCGGCTGTATTGAAAACAGGATGCAGAGGCGGAAGGAGGAAAGTAGAGAAGAGAGAATGAGAGAGCGAGAGAGTGAGGTGAAGTGGGAGTGAGAGTGAGGGAGTGAGGGAGTACGGAGTTGTAGCGTACCGGGGAAGGTACGTACCACCACCACTACTACTAATTAATTACTATGTGCCTACAGCGACTCCTCTTCCTCCTCGTACGGACTAACCCAGGATGGACTGGCCAACCAAGCGAGGGCGATCGCTGGCCGTCGCTACGAATACGTACTCCGTACACTACGGTCTCTATTATCCAGCATCATCAATCCCTCCCGGCAGCAGCGCGCATCCCTTTTGCCCATCGCAATTCAACAGAAGCCGGCGTACCAGTCTTCAGCTGAAAAGATACGCCACGTCCTCGCGGCTGCCAGGGCTAGCTAGGACGCAAAATAGGCCAAAGACCGCAAAAGGGGTCAGGCAAGACGGTTCAGCGAGCGATACGGGGAGGTAAAGGGACGCTGTCTTTGTCCAACGCAGGCCCGTGCCGTGGAGAAGGGGCGGCCACAGTGGGGCGCGAGTGGGGCATTGGCCTCGTGCAGCTAACCCTAGCACAGGCATGATGGCCAGGGTGATAATTAGTAGATAGGTTAGGTCTCTTTTTGAGTAGTACTTTGTACGTGTGTCTTGTCAAGAATTCGTGCTGTGTTCCACGAGTGCCCATTGCCCAGTGCGCCTGTCCTTGCCGTTGTCCAGCGCAGGGACGTTTTTGTTTCCATTTTTGAGGAGACTCATCCGAGTCACGATGACTCTCAGCACAGTCCGTGTGTGTAACTGTAGACATAACATTCAAACAGCGGAGAAAACAGAGCATGTCGTCATGTTTCGAATAAGGTCCCTTTCACATCCAAAGCCAAAATTCAAAGCAATAATCATGTCACACTCGCGCCCAGTGACGAGCCAGGACGCTGTGATGTGGCTCCTGGTCGCCATGGAAAAGAAGCTAGAACACGGCCGCGAACCGGCGGAGGCAGCGCTAGTGAGAGCCGGACCATGGGATTGCAGCACTCAATGCATGTCCATTGGCTGCATGCCATAAACCCATGTGGAGCCAAGTGGATCCATTTGTGTTTTGCTTTTTTATGGGTTCAGGAACCACGTCCACGCCAAGACTATATCCAGCGCTAGTCCGTAAATGGGGTGGCTCGTCTGCCCCTTTTTGGACAGTCGTGCCCCTAAAGGGGTAATCCCGCCAAAACAGTCCATGCAGTCCATGAGAAAAAAGCAACCCCTTTTTTTGCGCAAAAGAAAGTTGAGCGTCGTCCTAGGCTACACATAACTAATTTGACTAGAAAATATTTTTCGACCAATCCCTTTTCTCCGCTGTCTGGGGTGCGTACGAAATTCTCCGAGTCCCTTCTCCGCACGGAGTACGGAGTACACTTGTAAAGTTTCTTCAGGTTCCAACACTCTTGTACGGAGTACACTGCAGCTGAACTCTGTGTACTCTGTATATAGTAACAACAAAGTTATGATAATCAACAAAACGACTCTTGACAAGCATTGTCATTATTGCCAACGGCCAAGGGGCGGAAAAGGGGGCGAGTCACGCCCAGGTGAACTGCCGAGTCCGAGTCTGCAGTGGCAGATGACAACCGCGATGCTACACACGAATATAATTAGTACTAACAAGACATAAGTAATCCTGGCTACAGAGTACCACCTGGCGACGTAATCGTACATAACGACGCATTATACCCTGCAGTGATTATTTTCTAATCTATTTTGTAAATATTATTATTATTATTACTATTTTCTTCAATGTTGCTGTTAAATGTCTTATCGTATACGTAAAAGATGTACCTAATTGATTGACAATAATCAAAAAAAAAAATGCCTCGCTCATCTCACCAGTGCACACCAATCCAAACAGCGAGATCGCCTAGCGCCGATCTGCAGCACCTGCCAAATTGCCCACAAACAACTAATGAATTGACAAATCTCCTGCAAGCCAGAGAGTTGGCTGACGCTGAACTGCCGAAAACTCCCCACTAGTCGCCCTTCTGGCCAATGATGCTTCAATATCTCGGTTCAAGATCGATTCAATGTGTTATTGCTATTATTATGTTCCGTACTTGTATTCTGATAGAACTATTATAATATTGATTTGTGTTTTTGATGGATTGTCAGTCCAGGGGATCACAACGTGGTAGTCAACTACGCACCTCGTAGTAAGCACGTATCCGTACCTTGATTCTTGGACAGTTACATTGACGATCCAACCTTGTTTGGCAAGTGCTGATCTGCAGTCTACTGCACGTAATATCCGTCCTGCAACATACGTACAGAGTACATACTACATGGTCGTATGGACTTCTAGAACCCGTGATTCTAACGCCAAATAGAACACTGTGCAGAATCAAATATAAACCAAGTCGAAATGGGCCTCGTACGATTCAAACCAATGGTATGCTTCTCAATTGTACTGCAGTGGATAAGTATAATCTGTACAAGTCCCGCCGTGTCGGGTATGCAGATAAGAACGTATGAATATGAAACGAGTATCAGAAGCTCGCCTTTTCTGTAACCAATAAAAAATGCTGCATGGGCTTCATGTCGGGAAAAAATGAAATTCGACAATACGAATCAGCCTGGATGAAATCATCTTGCGCCCAAGAAATAACAGATATCGAATATAAGATATAAACGACCAGGAGACATAAAAAAACAAGAAATAGTTTAAAAGAGCATGTCCCTCACAGCTCAGGAATAATGCTCACAATGCAATGCTCGTTGAAACCCATCGAGAGATGCGCCACATACACGAGAAAAAATTATCAACTTAGAAAAGAGAGACCCGGAGTCAAAACTCATTGGCCATAAAACCCTTGCCACATTGGAATGAAAAACAAAAACAGAAAATTCATCGCAGGATACTTCGAAATTTCGGACGATCGCATCGGATATAAATTGAGTAACTCGACCACCCCCTTGGAATGCATAAGAACCGAGTAAATGCAGCAACAAAAAGAAAACGAAAAAAAAGGACTCCTCGTAACCGTACAATGAAAGAAAATCAGATGTCAAAGTTGTTAAAGACACCTCCTTCACCTTCCTTGACAACGCCGCTCATACGGTGGTCAGTCGAGTCTGTCGATCGCTGGTGTCGATGCCAAGTGTCGTCGTCTTTCATTTCTTCGTCCACCCGGTCCCCATGATCTTGAAGATGATGGTCCATAGAGCTTTCCGTCACAAAAGTGAAGCCCTTGAAGTTGGCCTGCATACCAGGTGACAGAGGTGTCGAGCCAGGCATCAATCCATTCGCCAATGCCGCTGCCCGGTCGTTGAGTGAGGACGAGTTATCCAGTGCTGTGGTAAACTCCGGATCAAAATTCGAAGTGTCCGATTCTGACTTTAGCTTTGGCTTGAAAGGAGGGATCACTTCTTTACGACCCAAAGCCTGCCAGTCAATGTCGTGGAAGAACGGGTGAGCCATGAGTTCCTTGGCGTCATCCTTGGCGCCGAGACGATGTTTCGGGTTGCGGTTTAGCAAGCCCTTGACAAAGTTGCGGCCTTCTGTGCTCAGCGCATCTCTTGGGAATCGCACCTTGCCAAATGCAATGTTCTTATACATCTGTTGCGTGTCCTCCGCATAAAATGGACTCCAGCCACAGCACATCTCAAAGACCAAAACTCCCAGAGACCAGAAGTCGACCATCTTGGTATACCCTTGCTCATCCAACAACACCTCTGGTGCGAGGTATTCAGTAGTCCCGCAGAATGTGTTGGTTGTATCATTCTTCGTGAGGTTTGCCTTGGATAGCCCAAAGTCACAGAGGGCAATATGGCCGTTTGCATCAAGCAGGATATTTTCCGGCTTCAGGTCACGATAGACAATGTCGTGCTCGTGCAAGTGTTGCAGAGCTAGAATCAGCTCCGCAATGTAAAACTTTGCTCGGGCCTCCTGGAATCGGCCCTCTTTTTGGAGATGCCAAAAGAGCTCGCCACCGGACATGTAATCTGTCACCAAGTACAGGTCTGTGGGTGTTTGGAAGGAGAATTTGAGTCCGACAATAAAAGGCGAAGCTGCCATGGCCGTCCGCACGAGGATGTTACGTTCACCCAATGTATGTGCAACCTCCTTCTTCTGGATGATCACTTTCTTGGACAACACTTTCATTGCGTAGATTCGGTGGGTGTCCTTTTTCTTGACTTGGTAAACTTGTCCAAAAGTGCCCTTGCCGATCAATTTTAGGATTTGAAAGTCATTTGGTCCGACTTGTTTCCTCTCAGTTTTTTCGAAATGCATCTCCAAATGAATCTCGCCCGAGACTTGGAAATCACCCTGTCCTCGCGCAGCCAATGGAAACCAACCCTCCAGGCTAGACCTTTCTTCGCGAAGGTTAAGTGTCATTCGCACGTAACCGAGGAATGCCTCTTGGTTATATCGGTCATACACCGACACGTCGATTTCCGATTGCTCGCCCAAAACGTCACTTGCAGACAGTTAGCAAACAAATCACTCGTTACGTTCAAATATCAAACATACAATACAGCTTCATGGTTCCACTGGGGATCAGTCACAGGCGCTTTGCCTTGAGGTTCTGGGCCGTCCAGCTGGCTATTGTGACTGCTCTGGCGACTTCTCATGGGAATGGCCATTGGTCGTCCCGAATCGTTGTCGAGGAATTCTTTGTTCTCATTCTTGCCATTCGGGGTGTTGTCGCCACTCTGAGTGCCTTTGGAGATGTATTCATTCCATTCAAAGACACATACGACATAAGGATCGGTGCTAGGGCGCAACCCACGAGCTCGGGAAATCTTCACGGACAGTTTACCTTGTATGGGAGAAACACCGGTGATTCCGTCCTGTGATGTTTGAGAATCACTGAGTCTCCCCGTCGATGTCTCAGCAGGGCTTGGGCGTCGTTGGTTCGACGAAGTTGACGGAGAGGCGGAGCCGTTGGAACGGCGGCCTGTCGAGACGTTATCGTTGGACAAGGCTCTCGGGGTCAACGGCGGCGTATTCTTTAGACGGGCCGCGTTGGCCACGTTTTCAGTTAGCTTTGCAAGGTTCTCAGATGATTTGGAAATGTGATGAGGCTTTTCATGATCCAGCAAGGGGGCATCTTCTGAGAAAGGCGGAATATCTGAAGCATCAGGGAGGGATGGGTTTGAAAAGTGAGAAGCAAGGACTGGGTCATCCGATACGCTGGAGACTGGGTGACATGTGGGACGTCGTGAAGAGTGGGACTCGGGAACATTGCTCGACGAGGACATCATATCCTTTAACGCAGAATAGATAGAGACTGCGTTTTGTTCGGTGGCGGCTGCAGCACTCTCTTCTGCCTCCTCAGTTTCCTTGGGGGAGAGTGAACAGGAAGACGAGTAAGGGGGAGTGGGCAGGGAGCTGGGATTCAGAGTCTCTGAGGCTTCAGTTTTCCCTGGCTGCTCGGTGCTAGGAAGAGCAGGCACATCGACAGATTGCGATTGGCTGTGCTCTTTGGCCGCATCGGCGCCAGATATCAAGGAAGCGTTACCAGAGGCCTCCTCTTCCTCCGTATTTGTTGTGACGTTGGACTGCATCTTCTCGCCACCTGCAGCAGGTGCGATAGAACTGGATAACCGTGCTTTGATAGAACTCAGTGGGAAAGCAGAGCTACCAACCTGAGAGAAATAGTGCATTATACTAGGCAGTCGTTTATCGACTGGGTCTGGATGGGGTGTTGCCATTCCAGTAGGCGTCGAGCCATTTGAACCAATGACGTTGCTCTCTTGCGCGTCTTCCTCCTGAGTACCACCGCTGCAAATTCAAATGGGGGTCAGTTATCAAGAGAAAAGACAAAGGTCTTGTGTTGCTCAGAATGTGTTGCCGTCCAAAGATGGGATACAAGCAAGCGGGCTGGCAGCTTATCGAAAAGCACAACGGGAGCAAGCAAATGCGGGTAGAGGGCTCCGCGAAAGAGGTCAATGGCAAGAAGAAAAGGGCTGAAAGTGTCTGTGGGTTCACAGAATATCGACCTGACGCTGGCCTTTTGGGCAGGGAGGAGGTTGGGATTGGTGATAGCTGGAAAAGCAAAGCAAAAAAAAAAAAAAAAAAAAAAAAAAATTTTGCCGTCCAAGCACCCGGCAAATGTAGGAAGAGCTCAGGCGTGAGGCATTTTCCGATCGTTACAACAAAAACAAAATAACATAATGCGCTTTTTTTCCCTCTTTGTTTGTTTGGGGCGGATGAAGATTAAAAAAGAAAACTCACCTCTGAAGCACAGCCTGCCTCATGAGGTCGGCATCAGTATGCGAGTTAGCTTCGCCTGGTGCAGCCATGGTGGGTGATTTCCCATCCGACAATTTCCGTGGGGAGCGTTCGCAGGTGGCTGAACAAGGCTCCCGGGGGAGGTACGAATAGGGCGAGGATAACGATGCTGAAGCGTTGGACAGGTGCTGGAGCGATGTCGACGTCGACAAGAGACCGGTTGTTTCGTCTTGCTGGAGGCGGCGGGTGTGAATCTAAGGCCCGTAATAATGACGGTCCTGATCGCTGGGCTGCGGTGGACTCGCCTTCGCAGTAGCGGGTCTTCACTCAGCGCAGCGAAGCGGGGAAAGCGGCGCCAGGATGCGAGAAGAGCGCGTCGATGAGGGTGCGATCAAGCCCAGCTGCAATCTCCCTCTGGACCTCTGGATGAGCTCCTCTGTAGTGTTTGTTTGCTGGGCGAAGTCAGCGAGGACGCACGATGTAGGGATTATTATTGGATTGGAGGGGGAGGCAAGAGGCGAGCGGCAAGCAGCAGAGATAGCGGCGGCAAGAGTCCCGGCCGGGCCTAGCGCCGCCGCGTGAAGTTCCGGGAAAATGAACGTACGGCAAGTAAGCAAGCGTCGGGAAGTCCCGGTATTGTTCGTTTCGCCGTTTTGCTTCTGGGAGAGAGACCGCAGCAGCAAGAAAGGGAGAAGAGTAGAAGGGAAAAAGAGAAGAAGAAGAAGTCAGTTACGGACGATTGCTACATATTATTATTATTATTATTAGTTTAGTATTGCGGTTATTCTGAGCGGAGCCCTGTTGCAGAGTGTGGGCTGAAAAAGACGCAGCCGGACCAATCGAGATATCGGCTGGAGCCCGAGCGAGGCAAAGCCCCGTACCGTACCGTACCGTTCAAGGTACTGGACAGCGAGCAGGTTGGTCGCGGTGGACCATCATCCAGAACAATTAATAATTTTCTTCTTCTCGCAGTGTCTCCGCCACCGACGCATTTGGCGGTGCTCTCGCCTGTCGATCCCCTGATTCGCTGCGCATCAGGCCAGTTTTCTGTGTGTCTCCAGAACGCGATGCGATGCGATATGCGATGCGCTGTAACGAGACTCCAATGGGCGCAGAATGGGATCACCCTGGCCCCGAAATACCCGAACTGGTGTGTATGGTCCCGTACCGTACATACCTACCAATTCGTCTGGTGTTGCAGCCAGAAACAAAGTCCGATGTGAGCCATCTCATGCCGCCTGCCATAATGTAAGAATATACCTCTTTGATACTCTAATAGTGCATTCTGTGTCTCCCTCCATCTGCAGGGGCAAACGTCATTTATTGCCTTCACTAGCAGGAGAAACAATTCTTTGTATTGTTTTCCTACTCAACGGCGCTCTAGTCCTCCCCTCACTTGGCGGCGGGGTGTGCTCCGCGACGAAACACTCGAGGTGGAGCAGAGCCCACTAGAGATGAGAAATCCTCATCAGAGAACGAGTTGCTGTGCGTATTTGTCACAGGCGGTTGCCTCCACCATTTCTTCGACCGCAGAGATAAAGCATGGTGGCGAGATCGGCAAAGACGAGATCCGCGACAAGGAACCACGCGCGGGGTATAGCCATCCATAACGCTGACATGTAGATAGATGTCAAATTATCAACTTGCGTTTTTATACACTTGCGGTCAGACTCGACGCGCCGCACGGTATTATCTTCCGACCACTACATACCTCCAATCGGCCATGCCGAGTCAGCGACTCAGCATGCCGCTGGTCGATGATCCGCGGTCCAGTTGCCAATCCAATATCCATCGGTCTGAGTCATGGGAATCAACGATACTGATAGTAATAGTAATAAGCCGATGCGCTCAACCCAGGAATCAATAAATGTCTATCAGTCTCCGGAGGTTGCACGAGGTGGCCGTATCAGGTACGCACCGAGGGGTGAGACCGCCACAAAAGCACCGCACCATGGACGAGGCTTCCCAATACGTAGCAATAAGAACCAGACAGAGCGCCCCTCGTTTTCACGTGCGCGCTCGATGAAACAGGCAAAGGCTTGTGCAACGCACTGGTTGATCAACCTAATCTGGCGAATCTCGGTGACGTCACGCTAGGGCAGCAGCGAAGCTTGTCTATCAGGGCTTAGGGTATAGGGCTGGCGCATGCCAAGACGCTAGTCCTAGAATGGACGTCACGTGTTTCAGGCCGGAAAAATGCAGGGCCGAGATCGCGCGCTGATCTCGCGCGCTGGAGAGCATCAAAGGGCAACAGCGGCCAGCCCAGGAAGGAAAGCTTTACGCCAGCGCGCATCGCTCCTTCCCCTTCTGTGTGCAGACCCCGCCATGGCTCGCAAACTGCGCGCTGCTGCTCAGGCAGCTGCTGAGTCAATGCGTCAGTCGCCCTTCCGTTCTCTTGTTTTTTCCTTCGCTAAACAACAATGACAGGATCTGAAGCACCCATACTACCAGACGCCTCTGATGAAGAAATGGCCGATGCGCCGCCAACGAGAGAGTCCAGCGCTGATGTCAATCCGCCCGATGATGACCCAGATGACGACCCCGAGGTCGAACCTGAACCAGAAGCTGACCCTGAAGCGGAAGCCGAAGGCGAAGCTGAGCTCGAGCGCGAAGCAGATCCTGAGACCAGAGCAGAAGAGGCTGCTCCCAGTCCAGCTCCAGACAGAGAGCCTCCATCAGAATCAAGTACACCTTTCGGCCGCATGTCTGCCATTCCTCGCAAGCGCCGTGTTGGCCGGCCCCCCAAGAACCGCCCGCCGGACTGGGACCTGCCAGACGATGGGTCAGAGCAAAAGATTGTTGTCACCACTCCCGTCAAGAGGAGACGAGGCCGGCCTGCTGCAAGCGGAGGGCGATGGGCCCGCAGGGGTGGGAATCCTCACACCACCCAGGTTGCTGTCGACAAGGAGGGGACGATGATGGATGTCGTCAACGATGAGGTTGTTCTTCCGGACGATGAGGACGGCGAGAAGAAGGTGGACAAAATGGGTAACCTTTTAGGCGGTCGGGAATACCGAGTCCGCACTTTCACCATTCTAAACCGAGGCGATCGGCAGTACATGTTGTCTACGGAGCCTGCCCGGTGCATTGGATTTCGAGACTCGTACTTGTTCTTCCAGAAGCACAAGCTGCTCTACAAAATCATTATTGACGATGACGCCAAACGCGATCTGATCGAGAGAGACATCATTCCCCATTCCTATAAAGGAAGGGCCATTGGTGTGGTGACTGCGAGGTCCGTCTTTCGCGAGTTCGGCGCCAAGATCGTCATTGGAGGACGCAAGGTAATTGATGATTACAGCGAAAAGGCCGCCTTGGAGCGGGGAGATGTCGAGGGTGAGCTTGCTGTTCCCGAAGACAAGCTGCCAGCTCCGGGCGAGCCTTATAATCGAAACCAATACGTGGCATGGCATGGTGCCAGCGCTGTTTATCACACAGGGGCGCCATCAATTCCCTTGCCCAATGGAAAAGTTGTCGATCCGAAAAAACGAAAAGTTCCCGTTACCGGAGACAATTGGATGGTTGAACATGCACGGGATGCCAGGTGAGTTTCTACAATACAAATTTTGGTTGGCCCTTCACTAACCCTTTCTGAAGTCGTTATAATGCGTCTATTTCTACTCTGCGGCGTGAGAATCTCAATGGTGTTTATGAGGTTCATACAAATTTCATGCAGTACCCCAAGATAATGCAACCATCACATGTTCGTTGGGAACAAGTTCCCTCGTCGGAATCTTCCACATCCACCAAGCTCGCCGAGGGCCTGTCGACTCTGAACCTTGCCAATGGGACGTCAGCCAGCGAGAACGGTCATGAGAAAGGAAAGGAAAACGAGGAAGAGTCCACGGCCGACACGACGCCATCGATTCTTCCTCCGGTTCCTGCGGTGTTCACTCGTCGGTTTGCCATTACGGATGTGGTCTACGAGACACCTGAGTCCAGCACTCTGGGACGGCCGGGCCCAGACGGCGACATCCACGACCTCGGGTCAAACGGGATTACAAGCATGGTGGATCATCTGCATCCCGAGTTTGCGAGCGCAGAGGTGCTTGCTGAGCTGCCGCCAGAGTGCAAGGAAGCCTTGGTTGAGACGGCAGCTCGAGAATGGGCGTGGAAATCAAAATGGCGCACGGAAACAACGGATGGGTCGCGGGCTCATTTTCTGCAGAGTTACTCCTGGTATCCTTGATTTTCTTTTTTTTCGTGATGGCGTATTTCGGGCGTTGTGGTGGAGAATTTGCATTTGCCAGTTCACAATACTTGATAGTTTGGTCATGGATGTAGAATAATATGGTAATTCATTTATTGCTGATTCACCTTCAGTATTCGTGATATATGCCTTCTAAGTTTCAGAGTAACGATCCAGATGCCTAATCTGTGGATAACTGCCTTTGGATATCTATACACTGATGTATTCCGGTGTCGATGACATGGAAGCAGAATTCTGACTGATACGATCAGACCTCGAACAGTTTGGTCACTCCGCCCCGGCCCTCAACAAGTTATTACACCGTTACTGCTGTGTTTGTATTGTTTACATTTCGCAACTGAGACATTCTTCTAGAACTTGCTGACAACAACGTATCTCTTGTCAGCGTCCTCTGCTGTATATAATAACAGATCCTTGTGATGGTAACCCAGCGTTTTCACAGTATCTATTTAAATTCACAATTGCCTTGTCAAAACTCAACTGCATAAGCTCATTCAAAATCCTGTACAATGGCGACAGCCTACAGCGCCCAGATTAGGACCCTTTCGACACCAGAAATTCTTGAAGCAATCTTATTACAACTAGATAATCAAACATTACTTACAGCCCAACGGACATGCCGTACCTGGAGAGCATTGATCTATGGGTCTCCTTCCCTTCAAAAGGCATTGTTCTTCTTGCCTGAGGCACATTGTGGAAGAGAAGATGAAGAAAACAAAACTCAAAATCCTCTACTTGTGAACAGATTCCCTTCATTTTTTGGAAAGACCAAATCGGTGTCGTTATTACCAAGTTTGGATATGCTTAAGAGGCCGGAGAAACTTGAAGCATATCTCCGGCCAGAAGCAAGTTGGCGTAGTATGCTCGTTCAGCAACCTCCTATATTAGTGATAGGACTGCTTGAAACTATACTTGGTATGCATGACAGTCACGAATTCTACGAGGTCTATGTGAGTTCCCTTTCTTATTATAAGGTTGTAGTTCAACATAGTGTCTTGTAAGTACTTACTCTATCAAGGTTGGTAATGATGGTCTGAGAATGGGCGAATTCTTCGAGCTGGTGCTATTTGGTGAATGGAGGTGCTATCTTGCGTCTGAAGATGAAGTTGCATGGTGGGGAATTCATGAATTTTCGGAACGAGCTTGGGATAGAATGGAAACGCTGAGAAATGTGACTGTCAAACTCGACATTGCGTTATGTGCTCGAACAAGTATAACATGCTGCTTCCCTGACCCTGCTGATGAGGAGAAAAGTCGAGAAATCCATCGATCAAGGAATCCTATTGATGCCACGTACTCGAAGCTGGACATACAACCCAAACCACTGTCAGTCCAGCTGAAAACAAATTTTTGGAAGAGTTGGGATAACTGCAGTAGTTACATTTTGGGGTTGGATGATTTTGAATTTGATGATTTTGATGCTTTCCTGGCTAGACATGATGGCTATGGCTTCTATATTGATGATGGCTTTTCGTCTCCGGCTGTCTCATGATAGCAATCAATTGCGTCGCAGACTCCTACAGTTATTCAGCATAGTTCTTGCTAGTAGCCAGCATATCAAGTTAATTCTTTGGTAGTGTGGGATACGGATATCCACTTCTATTCCTATAGTTGGCCCTATAAATATTTAGTCTAGTTATTGGCAGTAGTCAGCGCAGTAGGTCACTCCTTTGGGAGTGTGGGATGTGTAGTATCATGTGCTTTATAAAGTTATTAGTCGCTAGATCATTTATCAAATAGTTTAATCTCTAATATTTCTAATATGATATATAGTATAACATGGATTGTTTAATATGTCCATGTCTCCATTATAAGGTCTTTTATAGGCAGCAGGGACAATAGTCTTGTAGGTAGGACAAGGAGCCGTAGGGTATTGTAATCAAATAACTTCTTTTAAGCTATTTATAATAGTGGAATAGCTATTTACCTATATATGATTAGATTGCCTTAGCATGGGGATAAAATAATCATAGAGTGTATGAGAGAGGTTTTGCATGTCTTTATAGGCTGACAGACAAGTTCAGGACATGTGTTTAGATATAAACTTGAATATTTTAGATTTGTATTTTATCACTGTACTATAAATAAAAATTGGTATCAACAGGTTTCTGGATTGATATTATTCCTATGCGATACCATTTCTATAATAGCGTTTCTTGGCACTGTTTCATGGGAAAGCGAAGAGATTTGAGTTGTTACTCTGAACCTGCAAACCACTGTACATTTATTGTATATCCATACAGGGACAACTTTATATACTGCCAATATAGTAATTATCAGTTGGCAATAGCACGTATCACTAGAAAATATAGCGTATTATAGCAAAAAAGACAGTAACCACTGTACTTGCTAGTTTCGTCTGTGTAGTCAGGTACATGCACACAGCGCACGCCGGTCCACGTCAACATTTGAATACCTCTGACTCACACCGTTGACCAAAGCCTGCACCTCGAGTTCACCCGTAATCATGTCAAGAGTCAAAAGTCAAAAAAGGTAGAGTTACGCAAAGACTCCACGGAATCTAGAAACCAGACAGATGAGGGGTTAACCCAGTTGACGTGGGATGACCACTCGGCCATTATCGGATGTAAAGATGCATGAAGCTGGTGAGGGGAATGCAATGCGACAAAAAGGAAATATGGAAAAGAAATGTTGCCGAGAAACGGGTGCTAAAATTACCACTAGATACATGCATATATGTTCTTTTGCCAGTATTACTTTTGCTGTAAACCAGGGTCTCAAGAAAAAAACAGGTTATGCGCAAAACGGTGTATCGATGAATATACGGAGCAGTGAGAATTATATATAGATGACGATGTCATATGTGAGACTTTGCCCGGCATATATCTACATCACAGTCAGCTGACTGAAATCAGTCCCAGAAAGCAGGCTGAGATAATAATACGTGTCGACGACTCTTTATAATCATTCTTCAAACATCGAGAACTGCAGCCTGCTGCGGCGTCATAATTGGCAGAACACGCCGAAGAAAGTCGACAGCCACGCACAGCGGCCCAAGTCCACCATGTACCAAGCCCAGTAGCTAATTAATAATAACGTGAACATTAATTAGCAACCATGGCAAATTAGTAAAGTTATTTACGCTGGCACAATACGTATGATACAACGATACGCGGCTTGCGGCGGCAGCCTGGGAAAACCGGCGTTGGAATCCTTCAGTGTCTGTAACCCCATGGCTCACTAATTCCGATGTAGTGTGATAGTTAATACGTTGCTAGGTGACTCACCCCTGTCAATAGCTGGGAACCCAAAAGATATTATGGACGATAATAATCGGCACTGACCGGCGATCGTAGGCAGATTTTTTGGACAGACTTGACTGAAAGCGACAGTCCAGAAACTTGTTTCATCGTCATCCATGTTTGGTGCTAGTCCGGGTCAGGATGGCTGTGCATCGTGAGGATTAATTATTAGTCTCAGAAGAGAGCATGTATTAATAGCGACCGTGGTCTCAGCCCTGCTGACACAGTTTACTTGTTGCACCTTGCCACTGTAGAGGTGGCAAGCAGTGATCAGTGAGCACAGCCCAAGTCATCAAGGATTCAGGGAATGCCCCTGTGCCTTGCACAGATGACCCTGGTCGCACAACGTCGAACGGTTTTGCCTGCAGCTGACTATGTAGCGGTTATGTTAGAAGTATAGTTTATTGTTCCCCTTTCTCCTAGATATTAATTATAATTACTACAATCGTACTCTGTATGCCTGGATGTATTTATGCACTCATGGCTTGAAACCAACAACTCCCACGTGTCGTCCGAACCCTGAACCGGTGTGTATTATTGTCATGACAACAGCTCCTCCACGTGTGCCGGTCTGCCAGACTTAACATTAATAACAATGCATAATAATATTATTATTATTGAGGACATGATGTCAGAACACATGACTTGATAATAATAAATAGTATTGTTTTGTACTCGAATGCCACGGACTCTGGCCGGCCAATCAGCAGGCGGTGCTCTTACTGCCACCTTGTGGCCATTAATAATCTGGCGAGAAGCCTCGGTCAGGCATACTTTTTTCTGCGCCAATAACACCCAGAAACGAACGAGACAGTTATGATTGCAATGGCTAATTAGCAGCCGACCCAATCACCAGAGGCATCGCGGATTCTGCAGTGTTTGAGCGCCGTGCACGGCCGCTGGCTGAAGGGGGCGCCTGACCCTCTTTCATCTTCGAATTATTATTGTCGTTATTCTTCTGGTCTGGTCGGGTCTGGTCTGGTCTGTTGGGAACTTCCGAGCCACGAATCCCGCGATGAATAATTAATGGAGCCCAGAAGAATCTAGTCCGTAATAATCATGAATGACTAAGTTATATTATTGTTGTGTTGTAGTCGCAGTCGCACAGAAGCCCACTTGGGCCGATACGCGCGGGTGACGGAAGTGCCGTAATTTATTTTTTCGCGCTCCCCCCTTTTTTCGGCCCTTCTGACTCGCCCTGTCCGCCCCGTCGCCTCCCGCCGCCTACGTTGCCTGCGTTGCCTGCGTTGCCCGCTGACTTTTTTCGTGACCGTACGGTAATCGCCCGTACGGGGTCTGCCGTTACTCACTCTCTCCCTTCCTTCCCTTCGCTTTCCTCTTCCTCTCTCTTCACCTCCTCCCCCCCTCTCTCTCTCTCTTCCTCACACCCTCTCTCCCACCCACGCCTCACGCCTATTCCGAATTTCGTCATTTAACCCTTCGGACCAGTGCAATCTTCCGCAGCGAGCTTTTCATTAAGTGTCGTTGTCTCATGCCCGTTGCCCCCGGTTTCGTCGTGGTTTTTTGACCGGAGGTCGTGTCGTGCTCGCTTGCCCGTGACTCGCCCCTGCTGCTGCTCGCCTTTTTGCCGCGTCCACAACAAACGTCGCCATTGCGTACCAGCCACTTCGCCTTGCTGTCGATTCCGAGCCTGTCTCATTGCATCGCCTGTTTTGCTTCGCGTTGATTGGGCACGGAAACGAAATTAAAACCAGAAAAACCTTGAAAAAGAAAAAAAAAAAAACCACAGCTCGATATTTTTATTTGCAGTCAACCGTCCCTGAGCCACCCTCAGAGGAATCCCTGTCACCGCATACACAGTGTCTATCCATGAGAGCCGACTAAGAAAAGGGGGCCCGATCTTCTTTACAGACAGAGCGGCCGCTCGTCGAGCAGCGCTCCCCGGCCTTCGGGTAGTGGCGGAAGAGTAGACGGTTGGTATCCTACGCGAAACACTGCACGTCCTTGCTGTCCGCGTGCACTGTCGTTGCTAACGTCTCGTCTTTCCGTCTAAAGCAACTGGCTCGTCTGCCCTCCCGCCGTCAACCAGCTCTTCAACCTGCCGTCATGCCGTTTTTCTACACCCCAGGCCTTAACGGCCTGCCCCCTACGCCGCCGCATTTCCATGGAAACGACAAAATGGAGATGGACCAGCCCTACTATGTCACCGGACAGTCTGCCTTTCCCCCTCGTTACTCGCAAAACGGCTGTGACTTCATCGAGCAGTACTCCCAGGCCAATTGCTTCGTCAAGCCTGCCCCGATGAACATGCACTCCCAGTCACTTGGCCAGCTGCGACCTGGACGAGACTTTGCCATGTCCCATGGCATCACCCAGCCGCAACTTGGGGGTCAACAACAGTCTGTCTACGGGACTGTCGTGGCTGCTCCCTCGCTGCCCCCGATCCGGTCCAACGTCTCCGCTTTCCCCGACAGCGCCATTCCACCACAATATCGCCGCCACGATCTTCCCATTGAGCATCACCCCCCCAAAGAAGAGAAGCCTACCGGAGGTGTGGCCGCCCATCTTGATTACGAGATCGATCAAATGTCGGATTTTGTTGCAGAAATGGCCCAGGGAATGTATGCATTGTGCAGCTCCGGAATCAACCTAGATGATATTGACTTGCTTCGAAGTGTCTACCCAGGACAAACAGCTGTCCCACCCCCGTTTCGGAAATATGTTCACCAGATCCTCTCGTCGACTCGCCTTCCCAGTTCTACCATTCTCTTGGGCCTGTTTTACTTGGCAACCCGGATGCGCATGCTTTCTTCCAAGGGAACCTACGCGATGGGCACTGGCCAGGTCTACCGGATGCTGACAACTGCACTGCTACTAGGAAGCAAGTTTCTCGATGACAATACCTTTCAGAACCGGTCGTGGGCCGAAGTGAGCAACATTCCCGTGTCCGAGCTGAATTCGATGGAACTAGACTGGCTTTTCGCTTTCGAGTGGAAAATCCACGAGCGTATTCACAACAAGGAAGATGGCTTCGGTGTATGGTTGGCTCGCTGGGAAGCCTACCGCGCGACAGTGGTCTCTATCAGAGGAAACCCAACCCGTCAGAAGTTGGCACCTATCGACACCAACATCACCAGACCTTATACGGTTTCCAAGCCTCTTATGTCGCCTGATGGTCCAATCCCGCCGCAATACCAGCGCACGACTAGCTATGAAAACACATGGCTGAATCCCGCCGCGTCTGAGTACTCCCCCCCATCAGCTCCGCACAGTGGTCCCAACACACCCGACTACTACAACGTTGGCACTTGGATGTACAACAATCCACCTCCTCCTTATTCGCGTTCATGGATGCCGCAACAACAACCATATCTTGCGCATCCTCATGCGCCCCGTTCCCAGCCACCTTCGTACCACCACACGCCTGTTTATACCGTGCCTATGAGCAACTCCGTCTGGACTGGTCATGGCTCCTCGTGTGGTTGTGCCTACTGCCTCAAATACCAGGATAAATACTTTCCTGCGAATACTTTTGGCGCCATCCAGCCTATGGTGGCAGGCTGATTTGTTTCTTTGATGTCTTTGTTTCGTTCTTGCGTCGACAGAAGTCTTTGCAATGTTCCTCGCATTGATTGCTTTTTAATCATTACCCTTATGCCGTTTTACTGCGACAGTGATACCGCCAAAATATTTTCGACGACCTGCACTTCCATTCTTGTCGCGTTCACATTTTCGAGTCAAATGTGTCTCACAAAAGTACCTGGCTTTGATTTTACTCTGCGCCAATTTTTGCAGCCGAGCGTCTTGTGAGGCCATCATTTTTCCCCTCTTCGCATTTATATCCATTTCGAGGTCGTCCAGAGCATAAAACGTTGACCAAAAAAAAGTTTACGACTCACGATTTTTTTACACGCGGTTTTTGCCACCGGTTTATTTATTTCATTTACTCTTTTCCCTTCTTTTTCCCTTTTTTCATTTTTGGATTCTGAATATTACCCATAGATTTGAAATTTGTGTTTGATACTCGATTGGTATGATGCATTTGCTTTCACCTCAGAATCGTGGCGTTCATGCTTGACATTTTTTTCGAGTTTGGTGCATATCGGACCATGGCATGTCAGTGGGGAGGTTTCTATGTTCATAACTTTTTTTTTGATTCAAGTCCTTGGGGCCTGTCATTGACTGTCATCGACTGGGAGATATTATGGATTCTGACATGACACCTGGATGAAACAACCCAGTCCGAACGACAAACAGCCAACCCACCGACTGTTTCATCTACTTCTTCTTTCATTTCTCTTTTCTGCTCCTATCTGGTGCAGCTTTCTTTCAATTCCAGTTTGAAATGTCATTTCGCATGACTCGTCAATACCAAGATTTACTTTTTTTTTTTTTTAATACGCGGATACCAATCAAACTTTTTATCTCTATTCCGACCCCCTTTTCTCATTCGATCGCCATCTCTTCGGTTGAAGTCGCAAGGAATGGAAATCCTTTGTAAATGGTCTGTTTATTGCTGCAGACATTGCTACGGTTGCATTTCTTCATTACATACCGCGTACAACAAACAATCAACACTTGATAACGACTGAAAAACTTGTGAAAATACCCTTGAAAGAAATAATATCAACGATTGGTATCATCATCTTGAAAATCTAGAATACTTTCTAACCGTAACAAATTCAAATTCAAATTTATTTGAAATCCCTTTCACTAGTCATTAATACACAGACTCGCGAACGCTCTCTTCCTGGTTCCGCAGTCGGTCGATTTCGCTATTCGAATGGTCTTCTTCGTCTTCCTCGTTATCGGCTTGTAGGTCGCCGTCTTCGTCGTAAACGCTAGAGACCGAGTCGGCGTCGCCTAGCGCGTTCGCCTTGGGCTGTTGGACTAGTGCATGGGCTCTGTCGTGCGTGTTTGTCGCAACCGCTGAATTGTTGGTATTGGTGGTGGTGTTGTGGTGATGGTGATAGCCGGCTTTGTGTCGCCGGACTGTTCGTCGTGACCCGGCACCTTCGTCGTCGCCGTCGTCTTCGGCGTCTTGGATTGGTTGGGCGTGAGAAGAAGAGGAAGAAGGATTAGTAGTAGTATTAGCCGGGAGCGATCTGCTTGTGTCTGGTAAGGGACTGTCGACTTCTTCTGAATCCGAGGGAACGGGGCTGTTGACGCCGCTGGACGAGCCTCCGCCATCTCGACCGCCGAGGCGGAGGAGGTGAATGTTCGGTAGACCTGGGTCTCCTTCAGTGTCGGTGTTGCTGTTATTTTGATGTATATTATTACTGTTGTTGCTGCTGTTTAGTCGTAAAGGCGAGATGGAAGACCGACCGTCGCGTTTACTGGACTTTCGGCTCACCCGTCCTGGCAGCTGGTCCTTACTGTTGTTGTTTTCTGCGGCCGAGACTGACACCTCAGGTATAGACCTAGTGACAGCGGCAAGAGAGATGTACGATGGGGTTTGGGCTGGCGAGGAAATGATGTCGTCAAGAGACGGGTCGGCTAAGAAATCATGGTTGTGATGACGGTGGTTATTGTTGGTCTTTGATCTGCTTTGGTGGTTGGCAGCTGTGGAGTGCTTGACCAGAGGTCTCTTGCGCTCTGCTGACGGGCTGCGGTTTCTGCCATCAGTCGTTTCGTCCCCATCATCGTCGCGAAACAGGTCGGCCTTGTCCTGTCGTGCTGGGCGCCAGGTCGTTGGCTTGACACTGTGGCCATGCGTGCAGCCGTCTGGACAGCCGCCCCATTTTCGACGCACTGGAACGGTCTCTGATGGAGCAGGCGGCAGGCCCTTGGCTTCTCGCTCTCGTTTCCTCTCTTCTTCTTTCTCCCGCCGAAGAGCAGACCATGTTCGAAGGTTGTTTTGGAGAACAAACTTTCCATTATCGGGGTTCTTTTCCATAATCACAAACTCGCAGTGATTGATGTTCCGCAAATCTTCAAAGTACTCCACACTAAAGTGATACCACTTCATCAGGAAGACCCGGGTCATAAGTCCATGGGTGACCAGCACACACACGCTGGCAAACGAGTCCTCACCAAACAACCGCCATAGCGACTCATTGAAGCCGCTCACTCGGTCGTATGCATCTGCGGCCGACTCTCCGTTTGGAATCCGGTAGAAGAAGTGGCCATAGTCGGCCCTCTCCTGCCACATGCGTGACATTTCGGCCGAGCATGGCTGGAAATTGCCAAAGTCCTGCTCTCGAAGCCGCGGCTCCTCATAGACTTTGATGGTGTGGCGCGGGAATGGAGACGGCGAGGGCTCGTCGGATGTGAGTGACTCGAGGATCTTCTCGGTTGTCTCACGCGTTCTCCGATACGGCGAGGTGAAGAAGTGCAGGGTATCGTCTGGCCGGAGAAGATCGCGCAGTCGACGACCGGCTTCCAGCGCTTGCTTGTGGCCTTCTGGCGTCAGTTTCACCCGGTGGTCTGGAACCGACTGGTGAATCTCGCGGTTCTTGTTTCCTTCGGATTGCGCATGGCGGATCAAGATGATCATCTACGAAGCACTCGATTAGCCAGGAAGGTTGACAAAAGAGGCCAAAATAAGCAGCTTTACCCGTGGCTTGCCCATTTTCCTAGTGTTCTTTTCCCATGTGCTTGATCGATAGATGTATCACTTGGTTGTGGAGTGATTCTGAAAGTAATGTCATATGGAGAAAACGTAAAATAAATATATATTTCAGTAAGATATAATGACAGACTCGTATATTGACTCTATATTCTAAGACGTTGTCGTGAGAGGTTTATGCTCGCCGTTTGGCAGAACGACCCGCAATGAGGAATCAGCGGGGCTGCGCAAAGGGCCGCGGCGGACGCCGTACAACGTGCCTAGTACTACGTACAACTGTCGCAAGCTGTAAACTACCACCAGGTCGGATTCTGACCATCGCATTGCGCCCTGACACACCGACCTCGCCATGGCCGACTCGATTCTGGAGGTGCTCGCCCCTTATGTCGACAGCGGCAATGGCCCGGCGTCGCTCTCCACAGATGCCACCGCTGTCATGTACATGAACCGCCTGACCACCCTGTCGCTCGAGAGCCTCAAGACGACCGAACCCCAGTCGATCGCCCATTCTGCGCACTCTACCCTGCTGTCTCTTCAAGCTCTTTCCAACCGCTCGCACAAGGCGTTTATCACATCGGCCGACCACCTTTCCAATCTCCAGACCCTGATCCCGTCCTTGGCGCGAGAGGCCAAGGTGCTGCAGAATGGGATACCCAAGCTGGACGAAGAAGCCGTGCGCTTCTCGACGAGATACGCCAAGACGGGCGAAAATCAGATTCTAGATCGACGAAAAAAGGCAATGCAATTGTCGAGGAACGTTGACCGGATATCGGACATATTGGAGCTTCCCGCTCTGCTGTCAACTGCCGTGTCGTCGTCTTCGTCCGCGTCGGCAGTAAATTCAGGCCCGACAGCAGGAAGTTTGTCAACGAGCAAGTATTCGACTGCATTGGATCTATATTCACACATTAAACGACTTCAATCCCTCTACCCGGACTCGCCGTTAATAAAGGACATTGTTCTACAAGCCGAAGACGCCATGAAAGACATGACCACAAATCTTATTGCAGGACTGAGGACGCAAAATATCAGACTAGCAGCCGCCATGAGGACTGTTGGATGGCTTAGGCGAGTAGCTCCTGAGCTAGAAAACCTGCGAGGAAAGAGGGGTTCGGCCGGGCCTGATGAAGGAGCGTTTGGTGCTCTGTTCCTTGTTTGCAGATTGGCGAGTCTAGTTTCTACGCTGGAAGCTCTTGAGCCTCTGAGAGAATTGGCAGACCAGGAAACCAAGCGCAGAACAGAGGGGGCCGCGGCGGAGCAAAAGTCATCCAAGTCGAGTGCGTGGTCTGGAGGTCAGCAAACGGAGCGGTTTCTGAAACGGTATATTGAAATATACCGTGAACAGAGCTTTGCTATTGTGTCATTATACAAGAATATATTCACGACAGAAACATCTGACAGCGAATTGTTGTCAGTCAGCATTTCAGGGCTGAAGACGAAGCCGCCGCCAAAACAGGTCAAAAAGAGTGACCCGCTCCAAGCTCTTCCACCGGCCCTTGCAACCTTTCCGATACACCTAGTACAGCTACTTACAGACACCCTTCGCAGTTATCTCCCTAATGTACGAGACAAGAGTTCTAGAGAAAGCTTGTTGACGCAAGTACTCTACTGCGCTGCCAGTCTTGGGCGACTGGGCGGTGATTTTAGCATGATCCTGACGGAGCTCGAGGCAGACGAGCAAGACGAAGAATCCGAAGAGGGCGAAGTTGACGTTGTTCGTGAGTGGGAGCAGGTCATGCGCAAACATCGCGATTTGGCAGGGAAGCTCGAACAGCTTACCCAGGGACCGTTGGCTGCGAATGCGGCAAAGAGCAGCACTCTAGTGTCTCCTACGTAGTAGTGAGTGATATTGACGTTGGAGTTTTAAGATTGTCTTGCTTAGCATGTACGATATATCACGAAATATGACGAGTAACGAGCCGATTAGACTGCAGTCAACATACATAGTACGTAACTTATAAACTTATATCATGTTCCACAGGGGCCGCATTTCGAGGGAGCAGCAATTGAGAGCAATACTCAATTTATGGAAAGTGGAACATTATGGCCTCGTGGCGCAATGGTAGCGCGTCAGTTTTCGGCACTGAAAGTTGTGCGTTCGAGTCGCACCGTGGTCGAAAATTTTTTGATCCCTCGAAACAATGAGGAAGCTATTTTATTACTACTATTATTTATTTGTAAATCATCAAACAACATTTCGAAAAAACGTTTCGTTCTCTCAAGAAATGGTCGCATTGTCCCAACAAAACGTTGGCTTAGTCAGGCTGTCATCGGTGATCTAGACCCGCTCGGGCTTTCCCCTCCCGTCAGCCCGTCTCGCCGTCTGAGCCGTTGACGGAGAAGCGTTCACCATTCCTGTCACGACCGCTTTGTCTCGTGGAGGCGTGGCCCTCTATGTGAGGAGAACTCTGTGTTGTCGTTGTTGATATTTATTCTTTTTTTTTTTCTTGTTGGTGCCTTGGTGTCTCTAGTACACCATACCCATCATCACTTGCACATGCACATGCGGTAGGCAGACGATATCCTTGGGAGTCTGGGAAAAAGGACATCCCAGTTGATATAACACCTCTCTCTCTTTACAGATATTCCCTCCGTGAACATGTCTCTAAACACCGCATCGGCCGCGCCGATAATCGACCCTACGAAGCCCGGGGAATACCCGATTCTGCTCGGCGATAAGCTGGCTGGCAAGGACGTTGACTTATCGACCTTTGTCAATATCACATATAACCACAAAAGCAAGTCGGCGACGGCCAATCAGCGGACGAAGATTACTCGGTCAAACGTTTCACAGGACCTATATCATCTCACCATCACGGACAAGGCCGGCAATGCCGAGCAGACGACTTTGGAATACAAGTACAAAGGTAGCGTGGACCCTTCCCTGCCGGTCCAGGGTTCGGACACGAGGAACCTAGTGCTTGTCTTTGATCCGAATCGCAAGGCGTTTATACTGGAGTCGGTTGGCACAAGTCTCAACTTCAACTTGCGATCTGCTCCCGGAAAGAACAGGGAGGTTATCGACCAGTATGAGCAACTACATACGCTCGATGACGGTCTTGACCACGCATCGAGGGACGAGTCGGATGATGAAAACCCGGGTATGGCAGACCAGGACAACCCATTCGACTTTCGCCATTTTCTGCCCAAAGCCGATGCCGAAAATGATGTAAAGCCGACAGCGTCGACTACGACAACGCCAGACCCGCATGGTGCAGGTAGCAGCAGGGCGGACACGCCTTTGACGAAGCCTACAAAGGTCGCCAAAGCGACCAAAGTCGACAAGACGAACCTGAAGCCATTACCAAAACCCCGGCAGCAGCATGCTAGTTCGCTGCAGCGGCCTAAACAGGCCCCAAAAACTACGCCGACAAGCGCGGCACCTACAACTACATCCACAAAGAAGCAGCCCAAGTCGGCTGAACGTGTGGAGTCGGAAGATCTATCTTCTGAATCAGCTCCTCCGTCCGACGACGATGACGATGACGATGATATCCGAGCTGAGCCGCGAATGGAGTCGAATAAAGCAACGGCTTCTCCAAGCTCGAACATCATCGTCGACGGAGACCTCATTATTGACATGGGGTCTCCGCCATCGCGGCCGACCTTTAAAGTCAATCCTGCTCATTTCTCATCGAACAACAGCTCTGCTAATGAAGCGGATGACGATGATGATGAGGAAGAGTTTGAGGATTTGCGTCTTCTATCTCCCGCTCGACAGGGCCACGCAGAGGTACCGTCTGCGCCTGCACTGCCTGTCGATACACAAAAGGGAGAGGATGTAGATGATGAGGATGCACTAGCAGCAGAAATGGAGGCCGCTTTTGAAGAAGAAGCGTCGCGCACCCAGAATATACAACAGACTCAGCGGTACATGTCGAGCGAAGACGAGAGCGAGGTCAGCGAAGAAGAGTAGCGCCCTCGTTGGAGTTTATAAAGCTCTGCGGTATGACAAATACACATAGCGCTGGTGAAAAATTATATGATTTCGTATAGTTGACATTTCCTGTTGGTGTTTTGGTTGGGATTGATACCACTATCTTTTCTTTGGATCTTTTGATAAAAAATCTTGTGAAAGCTTATAAGTCTTGTGAGATATTGAAAAAATAAATACATGTGTTGGATACAATTATAAATAACCTTGGAATACTCTGTATCTGAACAAAGCATGCGAACAGCCAAGGCGGTGATGGAGCGGCCCCACTCACTGATTGGGCTGGATCCGACTCCGTCGTTTTTGTCGTTCTTGAAACGAACGCTTCCTGCTCAACGCGACTCTCAAGCCCCAAACACCCACGTCCCACGCACCACGTCGCAGCTCTGCAACATGATCCTTCGGGCATTTCGCCATGCTTGAAGTTTTATTTCAATCTTTCGCATAAATCGAAGCGACTGTTGTGGTCACCAGTCAGCAGACCGGGGCTGCCGTTCCTGTCCTTTGAACAGAGACATACCACATACTCGCGACTACCCCTCTCAAATCCACTCAAACATGAACGACTCCTCCTCTTCCCAGCACCGACCGAGGCGACCAGTGCCGGCACCGTCGAATCCCGTCATCATCAATGCGCAGAAACAATGGTACTTCACCGACGAAGAACTGCTGCGGACGCCGTCGCTGCTGGACGGAATGAGCATGGAAACAGAGCATATGCAACGGAGCAAAGGCGTGAATTTCATCATGCAGGTGGGGATAATGCTCAAACTGCCACAGCTGACGCTCACGACGGCGGCGGTGTTTATGCATCGGTTCTTTGTGCGGTTTAGCATGGTCGACCAGCCTCGACGGCCGGGAATGCATCCGTATTCGGTCGCGGCGGGCTGTTTGTTTTTGGCGAGTAAAGTGGATGAAAACTGTCGGAAGATTAGGGAAGTTGTGATTGCGTGCTGCCGCGTCGCGCAGAAGAACCCTGACCTAGAAGTGGACGAGCAGAGCAAGGAGTTTTGGAAGTGGAAGGACACGCTTCTGGCCTACGAGGATATGTGTCTGGAGGCATTGTGCTTTGACCTGCAGCTGGAGCAGCCACACAAGGTCTGCTACGATTTCCTCGTCTACTTTGGCAAAAACGACCACAAGCATCTGCGAAACGCCGCGTGGGCGTTTCTGAACGACTCCAATTTCACTGTCCTCTGCCTGCAGTTTTACCCACGCACTATTGCCGCAGCTGCGCTCTGGGCAGGTGCCAGACTCTGCAATGTCGCATTCGAAGACGACGAGGAAGGCCGGCCCTGGTGGGAGCAGATTGACGTCAATCTCGCCGACGTGCGGCGAGCCGTCAGTCGCATGACCCAGCTGTACGAAAACAACCCGGTCCATAAACAAGCGCACCAGTATCCGACAAACTCGGCCGACAGCGATGGAGCAGCAGAGACAACCCGCATTGTAAACCTGCATCCCATCGTCACCACTCCCCCGCCTGCTGCTACTCCAAATGGCCGCAAAAGATCGAGAGAAAACGAGGAGGACAGCAATGCCGGCTTTTCAACGAGCAGAAACGAGGAGTCATCATCACAACTTCGAGTTAACAACAACAACACCACCACCACCACCACCACCACCACCACCAGTCGCGAACCGTCGCCGAAACGGCTACGTCGAACGCCCGAGCTGGCGTCTCCTAATGGACACCGACCCAGCTCGAGAATCCCTGCTGCGGCCAGGGACGACCAGCATCGCCGCCAGCATCCTTTGCCACGAGTACCACCAGTACCAGCGTCTAGCGACAGTCGAAATGGGAACTCTGTCGATCCCGTGCAGCAGCGGATCGACGAGATTGTACACCAGGGTTTGAAGAATGGGAATGGGAATAGAGATTATACGAATAATAACAATAACTACAACGCGGACCGTGATCGTGACCGCGATCGAGATTGGGATAGAGACCGCGAAAGATACAGAGATCGAGACCGAGATCGAGACCGAGACACGCGCCGGCGTTCAGTCGCGACAAACACGTCGACTGGGTCGGACAAACACCAAAAACCAACAAGAGACAGCAGCGAAGGACAGCGAAAAGGTGCTGCTGCTGCCGCCGACGACGACGACGACGACGACGACGCAGAAGAAGGGGAAATCAACTCGGATCGCGAAGAAGGGGAAGTCACCAGCACGAATCCAACGTCGGGGTCTGCGCAGTACCACGGCGACGATGGTGGTGGTGGGAGCGAGGAGGGCGAGGTTTGAACATGTACAGTACATACCTACAATGCCTAGTTAATACTTACCTTATTACTGGAAAAAAAATAATCAACAGTTGACAATCTATTTGTGAATTTCTTCAACTCATAGTAATAATCAAGCTTTGTAATAAACACGACCCAACTTTTTTTTTTTTTGCTGCTTGCTTGCTCAATAAACGACAATAAAGCGAAATTTAAAAAAGAAAAAAAAAATCACAGCTCATCTCAATCTCATCTCGTCTCGTCAACTCTTCAATCGTGTCGCCGTATCAGATTCTCTCTCCAGAGTCCTACTCAGAAAGGGAAAAAGTAATAATAAAAAAGACTTGCAGAAAAAGAATGCTTCGGCATCAGGTTGTTATTATTATGTACAGTATGTATTTATCCTTCCCGTATGAAGGGAAAGAGAGATAAATGTAGACATCTATCCCGTAAAAATACATGAGTGGTAGTAGAGTAGGTAGTGTAAAGAGGGCTGAAAAGAGTAGGTAGTAATGACATGTACAAGAGAAGTAGAGACGGCGACGAAGTAAACCAAGAAGAAAAATAGGCAAAAACATAACATTACAAAATCGCATGTCCAAAGACAAGGTATCAAGAAAGTCCAGGAGAGGAGATACGAAAAGAGAAAAGTGTCCGGGTTTGGCCGGACAAGATTAAAAAGACGTAGGTAATAGATGGTAGCAGAACAATGAGAGGCGCATGATTTGCGAGGGTGGTCTTTTCAGATGTCCCCAAACATTTCATCAAGCTCGTCCACCTCTACGGTTTCAGGGCTGCGCAAATCATTCCAAGAATCCATGACCATGTCAAAGTCAAAGTCAAACGTTCTCAGCTGCTTGGGTCCCATCTCGGGTTTGACCGAGAAACCAGTCTCGACCAGATCGAAAGAACGTTTCAAAGACGAAGGAACGGCGTCACCGTCGACAACAGATGATGGCGTTGCGCCACGAGGGCTGTCCATGATGTTCTGTTTGAGTGACTGGAGACCATCGGCGGCAGAGCCTGCTTCCGATGAGACAGTCGTACCAGACGACATGGAAGCAAGCGACGGCGACGGCGATGTTCCAAACAGGGCAGCGACGGTTTCGTCTTCCATATCGTTGTCCTGGTCACGAGACGCTCCGTGCGAGAAATAATCCTCTTTCTCGCTCATCGAGGTCATGGAGTCTTCGTCCATAGGAGAGACAGGAAAGGACTGCGCTTGGGCTTGCGATTCATTGCTGGCCGAAGCGCTGGCGACATCCAAGCTTCCCTGCCGACTAGCCTTCTCTGACGAAGCACGTTCGCGCACAGAGCTAGCAGTCTGGGTGAACTCGCGCTCGTCACCCTCCAGGGGTGGCGAAGCCGCTCTGTGGTTATGCGACAAGCGGTGAGCGCGTTGGTCAGAGAAACCCGGGGTAGACGCGTCACAGCTTCCCGGGTCTTGGCCGTCCAGATCGTGCTGCTCCTCTTCGAATTCAGGGGCAGACAAATCAATCTCGGGGCTAGGACTGAGTCGCGAGCGCTCGCGGGCCATCGCTTCTTCTTCGTCATCGTCGTCCTGGGCAACGCTGCCGCTGGAGAGACTGGGCGTCATCTGTTTGACATCGACAGCGACCATTTCGTCCAGGTTCTCGGGCAGTGGCTGATGCGGGTAGGTAGTCAAGTAGTAGAAAACCTTGCGCGGGTGCACGTTGATGAGCTCTTTTCCCATGGGACATGGCGAGAGCGCAGTCCAGGACCGCTTCATGTAGGAGCTCAGACGAGACGAAAGCAGGGCAGCTGGGTTTGCGGAACTGCACACAATTAGCAAAACTTGCGACAAACCACCAAAAAAAAATCAGGGAAACATACTTGGCAACAGTTTCATTGACGTTCATCAGGACTGCAGCTAATTCGCGCACAAGATGCGGCTTGTTCCCCGTCTTCTCCAGCTGATGGATGGCGGCGACAACGACATCGTCGTGGATGCCGTCAGTGTCGATCTTGGGGATGGCAGCGACATCACCAGGCGACGGCGGCGGGGTGTGCTCGTAGGCAGCGCGCGCGAGTTGCGGTTGCGACTGCGACTGCTTGGAGTCGTATGTAGATGGCGAACTGGCGTCATGCGACCTCTTGACTTTCTTGGGCGGAGGGGCCTGCTCGTCTGTGGCACTAGAGCTGGAGCCTTTCGATGCGGACGGCGATCTGTGCGAGCGCGAGGCGTTAGGCAAGTGAATGCCTAGCGACGGCAGAGACAAAGACTTCCGGCGAGTGTTGTAAGGCATAGTGTTGTGATGAGGGGAGGTCTGTCGCGAGACACAGGGCCGCGATAGAGGAAAGGGGGATGAGAGAAGAGAAGGAAGGAGGATAGAAGGCGAAGATGGAAGATTGGAGCCAGCGCGCGGCGCAGGGGGAGGCGGAACAAATCGGCAGGGCGACTGAGACGCCTGTGGGTATCGCGAAGTGGGTGCGCCGGGAGGCGACAGGCAGAAAAAAAAAATATTTTTCTGACAAGACCAATAACAAATAACAATAAGTAATTTTTTTTTGGCTGGTTTGTTTGTGGCAAAGAAGGGGGTCAGCCACGGATGAGTCCTGGCAAGCAAACAAGTGAGGAATGCTGGGCCACTGGAGGGAAAAATTCCAAGAAAAATATAATAAAAATTTAAAAAAAAAAAGGGAGGGCGAAGGGACAAGGACCAAAAAAAAAAAAAAAAAAAAAAAAAAAAAAAAAAGAGGGCAGGATAGTGGAGAGTTGGCAACGATCACTAGCCAGGCTAACGAGCAGCGAGCAGCTAGTTAGTGCTGCTAATACTTCTTAGCAGCTCCTGGATAGATCGCCTAGTCGTGGACAGGTTGCGTCAGTGGCAGCCTGCAGGGGAAGCGCAAAGATTGGGCTCACCGCTGGATACTGAGATGGAGCTGAAAGAAAGGGCGGTAGATGATGCATGCAGATTAATATGAAATATTGAGGAAGGGAGACATCCAGTATCCCAGGCAACTGTCTGTTCGCGTTGTCGTCCAGAAAAGAACAAACAGACAAACAGACAAGAAACAGACGAGGCAGCAAGGAGAGAGAGCCAGCCAGAGAAAAAGAAGGCAGGAGCGCCCCTCCAGCGTCTCAGGCGGAGCGACCGGAATCAGTCCGCTTGTGGTTAGCGCGCGCTCTGCCGGGCTGGAGTGCAGCAGCACCGCCAACAGCCCGGGTCGGTCTAGCCCGGTCGGGTTTGGCGCCAGTCAAACCAGCAAACGAAAAGCGCCGGGGCGGGACGGGTGGGGCCTGCCGGATCCAAGGGATGCGGTGACCCGCCCCGCCAATCAGCGCCGCTGGGTTAAAACGCCACGGTATTGGCATTACGCGCGATACAGTCGACTCGTCATAGACGCACGGAAGGCTTGTTTGAGTTGTTGCTCAATCGCCCGATTGGGAGGGGTTGTTGTGCCCTGCATGAATCGTTCGCGGTCGAGTCCAAAAGATGGTCTTGCGCGCTGCGCGAACCGAGAGCCGCAAGGGTGGTGCCAAGGATGATGCATCACTGTGATTTGGATTGGGATGTTGCTCTGATGCACTAAATGAGATGGCCCCACTGTCGCGTGGAATGCTCCAACCGTCGCTAGCTGGTTGCCTCGGTCTCTAGTCTTCTCCGTCTCCGTTCGTCAACAGACTACCGAGTACAGAGTACTTTGTAATTACTTTGTATGTAATTAGTAGTATTGTCGTTGCTTAATTATCATTATTGTTGTCATGTCATGTTCATCATAAAACGCCAATATTCCAAGATTACCAACAAGACGTCATCTCGGCGATCGTCTGCCATGATTGGGCCAGCCTCAATTCCTTGGGTCTGACTGCAACTATCGCCATGCCAATCTTCGCTGTGCGGAGCTGTATACATGCCGATCGTGACATGCATCACTGCTCCACCGATCGTGCCTGCATTATTTTGACTCTGCATACTACAGAGCGCAACTCTGTACATAGCTATAGCCATCTATGGAGAACGAACATACTATGTTTCACTCCGTGTGCAATGTGGTATAGTGACATTCAATAAATAAATTCTAATATAATTACATTAATATTATTCCCGGACAGGCCGCAGAACCACCCGCCACGTCGTGCCCAGGTGGTACCGCTGAATCTCGACCACCTCGAGCCCGCTCTCCTCGACAATCCGCCTAATATCGCGGTTCCACCAGCACCCGTGCCGGTCCGCGTGCAGCGACGCCAGATTGTCCAGAATCGTGTTCACCCAGTGGTAGTCGGACCGCCCGTGCTCCAGCAGCAAGATGCGTCCGCGCTGCGGCTCCGTGATGCTGCCGAGATGCCGCAGTAGGCCGACCGGGTCGGGCGTTGAGCAGAGGCCCATGGTTTCGAGCACTGTGTCAAAATGAGGTCGCTGGTACTTCCACTCTTCCTCTCCTCCTCCTCCTCCTCCTCCTCCTCCTCCTCCAGAAGTTGTATCAGATGGCACCATCGTCCGGGCATCGTCCGTCCGAAACACTGCCTGCCGAAACTCCGGATACAGCTTCCGAAACTTCTGCCGCGCAATCTCAACCATCGGCGCACTCAAATCCACAAACGTGACCGACCGACACCCTTGGATTTCGGAATGGCCCTGCGCGTCCAGTCCTCGCTTTTCGCCCAATTGGTAGTACTGCGTATTGCGCCCGGTGCCACAGCTCACCTCGAGCACGTCGCCGCGGGCCATGCGAATCAGCTCTTTTCGGCGCTTGCCCAGCCCCATAAACCACTCACCCAGCGCGACTTCGGCGTCGTAGCCAGGCGCGGTTTTGTTGTATCGGTCTGATACATCGGCCGGGACCTGCATGGTCTGTGATTGCACGACTGCTTGTCTGTAGGATGAATATAGATAGCCACAGTACGTGCCAATACCCAGTATTCCCACCCCAAACATAGTCATCACCCGTGGAGACAATGGACTGCCCTGGGCAGGAGCTTCGTTCGGGACATTCTGCCAGGGACTGCTGCTTGGGTTGGACCTTTGGGGGTCTGTCGGTTTCATTATCCTACTGGGTATCAGTAAATATATTCCCTGGGAAGCAAAAGAAAAGAAAGAAAAAGAAACTCACGGGCGTTGTCTCTTGGGTTTAAAGCCAGGTTTGGTGCGCTGCATGAGAGCAGCCATCTCGCTGGCCTTGGTTGCGGCCCCCCGAGACGCCATTTATGCGTGCGTGATATTTCTTTATACAAAATTGTAACAATTCATCGCACTGGTTGTTGTATTCAATACAGCCATGTCAGCGCTGAGCATTGGCTGGTAGTCTATTGATCAATGAATGCCGATGTTGAAAGTTTGCTGTTGATTCTCGGGATAAGTAATTATGCGCTAGTCTGGATGCGGTTTAGGGTTCATGCAGTCGTGAATATCCAACGTCTTGGGTTTGGGTTGTTCTTGATCTTAATTAATTAAACTTTGATGTTCGTGTGTGGTCGAATAGTAGGTAATTCTTGTTGGAGTTAAGTGCATGTAGTCCTTGAGGTTATTTATAGCTGCGCTATGAGAACTCGTTTGAGTATATGTATTCCATGTCAGCCTGAGATATATATGTCAACTGTGGATTTACACTGCAACATTAAATATCAATTGATCAAGTGCTGTCAACGAGTGCCAAAAGACTAAAGTAGTACCAATGGCACATGTATATATAGAACATTGAACTATTATGAAGTCTCGGATCGCGGGGTTTCTCCGTTCTCGGACCTCAACGGCGCCTTGTGGCATGGCATCCACATCCAGGCACCGGCCCGGTCAAACACAGCTGATAAATATATTTCCCTGACCTGTTCATACCCCGCCGACATTGCAAGTTGCAACAACAGCCATGGCGTTCGCACAGTCGGTCCTGATCGTAGGCGGCGGGGTATTTGGATGTAGGTCCAAGCCCCTCTCAAAATCTACACTTGAAATCCACGGTTAAATCTAATTACATACTAACAAGCCAGTGTCCACCGCGCTGTCCCTCTCCGAACGACACCCAACCACGCAAATAACCCTGCTCGAATCCTCGCCAACAATCCCTAACCCGCACGGCTCCTCTGTCGACTCGTCGCGCATCATCCGCGCCGACTACGCCAACCGCGCCTACGCCGACCTGGCCGCCGCGGCGATCCGGAAATGGCGCACGACCGCATGGGGTCAGGACGGGCGATACACGGAAAACGGGCTGGTGCTGGTGTATTCGGAGGGCAACGCCGTTGCGGAAAAGTACACGCGCCATAGTTATGAGAATGTCAGGGCGTTGGAGGGCGAGGACCGCGTGACTTTTCTGCCGAGCAATGCGGCTGTGGAAGAGACGGTGCCGCGATATGCAGGTGGCACCAATGCTGCAGGCGGCTATCTGAATCGAGGCTCGGGATGGGCAGACGCCGAGGCGGGTGTGCGGTTTGCGAGGCAGATGCTTGCACAGAGGGCGAATGTAACTATCAGACAAGACGCAGAAGTGGAAAGACTGCTCTTTGACGACAACGCGCCCAACAAAGTCACCGGGGTAGTCTTGAAGAGAACCAGTCAAGTGCTTACAGCGGACCTGGTCATCCTCGCGACAGGCGCCTGGACGCCCCAGCTCGTCGACCTGGGCGGCATCGCCGAAGCCACGGGCCAGGTGCTGGCGTATATCCAGATCAGCGACGAGGAGCAGGAGCAGCTGGCGCACATGCCAACCATCCTAAGCTTCGCGACAGGCATCTTCATCATCCCGCCGCGCAACAACGAGCTCAAGATTGCGCGGCATGCGTATGGCTATCGAAATCCGCAGGCCGTGCAAGTGCCTGTGGCAGGCAAACAGAAGCTCGAGACCGTGGAGGTGAGTATACCAGAAAACGGCGTGCCCGTGCCGCAAGAAGGTGAGCGCGCTTGTCGACAGGCGTTGAGCGAAATGCTGCCTGCATTTGCCGATAGACCGTTTATTCGGACCCGGGTTTGCTGGTATACAGATACGTACGTGCAGCTGTCAAGCTTTTTTCTTTCTTTCTTTCTTTGTTGATGCTGATGAATGCTACGCGAACCAGACCCAAGGGCGATTTCCTCATCACATACCACCCTGACCATCCCAATCTGTTCCTCGCCACCGGCGGTAGCGGCCACGGCTATAAATTCCTGCCCATCCTGGGCGAGAAAATCGTCGATGCCATCGAGGGAACGCTGGATGCAGAGCTGGCGCGTCTGTGGAAATGGCCAGAGGAGCGGGCGCCGCGAGGACCGGTAGTGACGCACGACGGCAGCCGCTCAGGGGCCATTGGCCTGGTGCTGCGCGACGAGTTGGCTAAATCTACGTGACATCAACGTATACTGGACTTATGTATATATAACATTACTTATGGAGCCAAAATTAGATGAGCAATTTCCATTGATTCATCAGAATGCTAGGGATAATAATACCACCGTCCCTACTAGTGCATTCGCCACCGTTTTCAATTTCCTCTCCAACAAGCGAATCTCAGTTGCCCGAGCAATTATGCAATATCAATCATTGCAATCGAAAAACCACAAGGGGCAAAAAAAAAAAAAAAGATAAATATGTAAATAAGTAAAGGTTGCCAGAGCAAACATGGCCGTAAACAGCTATTAGCTAGGGGCACCCATTCGACCAGCGCACATGCACCGCCTCTTCAAAGTCTGCGGAGAAAGAGTGCGACTTTCTAATTTAACGGGACCATTCTTTTCAGAACAGAAATATGATAAAACCGGGTAATCGGATCGCTAGAACGCCGTGAAAATGCTAAACATGAACCAATCGTAACAGAGGGATCGGGCGGGAGTATTTAAGTCATCGATCGAGTCGACAAACGTACGAGGCACATCCCGGCGAGCCCTGAAGAAAAAAATAATGTTAATACAAGGAGTAAAGGGCGCGAGAAGCAACTACAAAAGAGTAGCACTTCACTGATTGACCGACCCTAAGTTTTACGGAAATCTGCCACGTGTTAGTATATGATAGCAAAAACTAAATATAGTGTACTCACCAGAAAGCACAGGGTAGATCAGCTCGAAAGCTTGGTAGATCTCCTCGCGGACCTTGGCGCCAGTGAGGACGATCTTACCGCTAACGAAGATCAAGAGCACAATCTTGGGTTTCATCATGCGGTAGATGAGACCAGGGAACAATTCAGGCTCGTAAGAGCTGAAGTTGTGATGGCGGGAAGCCAAACCCTCGAGACGGATAGGGAACTTGATGTCACAGGAGCCCACGATGTTCTGGATTTTAAAGTCTGTAAACTTGGCATTGAAGCCCAGTTTCTGGATAATACGGGCGTATTTCCTCGAAGCCAACTTGGAGTCATCCTCGGACTTGGCACCGGTAACCACCATCTTGCCAGAGGCGAAGATCAAGGCAGTAGTCTTGGGCTCACGGATACGCATAATCACCGCAGCGAAACGCTAAACAGGAAAAGCAGTTTAGTAAAAAACTGTTGTAGACCAACTATGTGGTAAAGTACCTTTGGATTGTATTCCGCATTTCTTGCGTGAAGCGCAATGGTCTTCAGATCCAAGCGGCAGTCAAGATTGACGGTAGCGACGATGTTTCTTGAAAAAAGTCTGTTCAGCTTTCTGGTGGGCCAGAAAAGACAGTCAAGTGTATACTCACTGCAACGTAGGCACAATGCCGCTCCCCACATTTTGCGCACCAGGGGTAGCAGCTGGAGTGGCGGGTGTCACCCCGTTGCCGTTGGCATTCACTCCCTGCTGCTGGCCATTCATACCCAGCAAGTTTCCATCCTTCTCAGACGAGGGCGGGGTCAGTTCCCCGGCGCCTCCGGGAAAAGAGAGCGAGGCTGCAGAGGTAAAGGCCTTGGCCTGTTGTGCGGTCGATGGGTGAGTGGTGAGCGAATCCATTGTGACGTGCGAATATACGCAGCCTTGGATGCACAGACGAGACTAATGTTCGATTCCGTAGAAACAAGAGGCTCTGAAGATGGCAGTCTGAGTGCGTTGAGTCAGATCATGGTCCGTGGAAGAGTAGATAGACTGGCAAGAAGAAGAAAGAGGGAAGAGGAGGAAGGAGCCACAACATGAAACCTACCTGAGTGGAGATGAACAACTAAATGCCTCCCCTACAAGTTTTTTTGCTGCCGAAAACAAAATGAACCTGACTTGAAGTCGTGATGACGAGTTTGACTGTTGCTGAGGAGACAGTGAGATAAACTCCACAAGTCTCGCAAAGATGATGGATTTAAGGTCTGGGTGACGAAAGTCGATGTGGAACTTTTGTGAGAGCGCGACTCAAAAATTAATAAAATAGCGGTCCCTTTGGATCGCTCTTTTTTTTTTTTTTTTGTGAGGGTTTTGTGAGGTTTTTTTTTTGTCAAATTTGGATGTCTATCTGCGTCACACGAAAAGAGAGGCAAGTGGCTCGACGCGACAAGGCGACGACAGCCGGGCTTGATCAGGGGATGGATAGCGTCTTGAAGACCTTCTTCCCGCGATGCAAAAGGGCACAGAGAGAATCAAAAAATTCTACTCTGTGGCGCAGCAGATGCAGCGGAGTGTGGAGAGAGAGGAAGAGGGAGAGAGGGTGGTGGTGGGAAGGGAAGAAGGTGACGTGCTAGTGTTTCCGCGTGGTGCCAAGACCAGGAGAGTGAGCCCAGAGCGAGCGCGGGAGTGGGAGACGGGCTCCTTTTATACAGCCGCCTGCTGCCTCGGACGCGGCTGTCGTCAGGGGGGGCTGGCCCGCGGTGGCGCTTAAAGCAGCGTTGGTTCTCGTCGCGCCGCCCAGCCGTTTCCATGGCTCCAGCACCCCTTCAGCGCTCGCTGGCGGCTCGCTTGGCGCCGCCGGCCCAGTGGGCCCCCTGCTGCCTTGTGGGCGATTCCTGCGATTCATGGCTCTGGTTGGCTGGAATGTGCCCCCAGCGCAGGCTTGGCGCGCGCGAGGGACTCCTGCGATAGGCGTGTCGCACCCCGCCCGCACCAGCCCGATGCGGCATTCCTATTGGGCACCGCGGACCGCCATTGGCTGGTTCGGTGTGACTCGTCTGCGTTATCGGCCAGTCATAGGCTGGTCACTGCCCAATAGAGCGGGGCGGCTGCCGCTGCCCTTTGTTCAACCCAATCACCGCTTGCGGCCGATCCTTGTCCGTCTCAGAAGGACGGCTCGCCGCTTTTACCGCTGAAAAGCGAACAAAAGATTCCTGCTGAATTCCAATTTTTCCACCTTTTCCTCCCCTTTTCCCTCCTTTTTCGCCGTTTGCTGCGCCCGTCCGCTGCCCGAACAACCTGATGCTGTATGAACAGCCTCTATCCTTCTGTAGGATCATCCTATTTATCACATCTAGATTCAACAGCCTATTGTTGCCTGTTTTGCTGTCGTTTTACTAGTTGAACAAGACTGTCGCGACTCGCGACAGGTGGCAGCTGTGCTCAGGCTGTGGTGGGCTGCCGAGCAACTAGCCAGCCGAGCGCAAATTTCTGCCTGGGGGCGACGGCGATCACAGCGGTGGGCAGAGCACACGTACGCAAGACACCTTGTAGAACCAGCCAAGATGGCAACAAGAATAACAATAATAATAAATAGCGGTCATGCTTGCTATTGTCACTATTGTCCATACTGCTCACCGAACCAAACGTAAACACATTGCATATTCGCTCATGTTGCGGAATGTCTTGGCGGCAAACAAGGCAGCAAGGCAGCAAGGCAGAAAGGCAGAAAGGCAGAAACTGAACGGTGCAGTCGTACAGGAAACCTACGAAGAACTGCAAAATAGCTAAGAAGTATACTTCGTGCTAATGCATATTAATTATACTCTAATAATATTGAGCTCGCTTGAGCCGCAGCATACCAAGCCAACTGGTGTCGTAATCTGCGACGCCATCAGAGCGATCTGGAAGCACGTGACGCCGAGCCAGTGGCTAGCCTGGATTAGATAGCGCCCGCGCTGATTGGCCGAGTTTAGCCGGACACCCGACCATCCCCGGCCGTCGGTTCGCCTCGGTTGACCCGGACAAGTGTGCGACCGTGGGGGATTAAGCGCGCCAGAGCCATTCTTCTACACCGACGGGGTCTTGTTGTTCTTCAAACTCTCTCTTGCGTTGTACGGTGCACGCTGTTCACAATGGCTTCGAAAAGAGCTGTGCTTCCTCTGCTGAGGAGCGAGCTGCCTGTCTCGCGCTGCGCGTGGCGCTCAGGTCCTTCAATCTCTTCTGTCAGGTCCTCCTTGGGACGTCATCCCTCATCGCGACGACCAGCTCAATACCGATGCTGTGCCCCGAACACTCTTCACACTCGTCCATACCATAAGCAATCCCGCCAGTTCTCTCATTCTGTATCGAGGCAAAATGCCGACGCCGAGAAGTTTGATCCCAGTCAGCTCGAGAGAGAGTCCGACGAAGTAGATGTCTGTATTGTGGGGGGAGGTAAGAGAACTCTGTGTTTCGAAATACCTGTTAAAGCCCTCACTGACAAAATTTCTTTTTATCAAAAGGTCCCGCAGGTCTCGCTGCTGCAATCCGCCTCAAGCAACTCGCAAACGAAGCCGGCAATGAGGAGTTCCGAGTCATCCTGCTCGAAAAGGCTGGTGAGCTGGGAGCGCACATTGTGTCTGGAAACGTCCTCCAACCCACTGCCCTGAACGAGCTGCTCCCCGACTGGCTTGACGAAAACAATCCATCCAGATTCGAACATGTCACGCCTGCCAAAAACGATAAGATGCGATTCCTGACCAAGAACTCTTCTTTCCCCATTCCTGCGCCTCCCCAGATGCACAACCACGGAAACTATATTGTCAGTTTAAGCCAACTGACCAAGTGGCTTGGTGACCGCGCCGAAGAACTAGGAGTCGAAGTCTACCCGGGCTTTGCTGCCAGTGAAGTGCTGTACAAGCCGGATGGGTCTGTCCGCGGAGTGGCAACTAATGATTTGGGTATTGGCCGGGACGGAGCACCCAAGGACACGTTTGAAAGAGGAATGGAGTTCCATGCCAAAGTCACACTGCTCGGTGAAGGCTGCCACGGAAGCTTGACCAAGCAAGTTATCAAAAAGTATGACCTCCGCCGAGACAGCCAACCGCAGACCTACGGACTTGGTATCAAGGAAGTGTGGGAGGTTCAGCCGGAAAAGTTCAGGTCTGGAGAAATAGTGCATGCAATGGGCTATCCGCTGCCATCAGACACGTATGGAGGTGCTTGGATATACCACTTTGGAGAAAACCTTGTCAGCGTTGGGCTGGTTGTCGGCCTAGACTACCCCAATCCATGGCTCTCTCCGTACGGCGAGTTCCAGAAGTTGAAACACCACCCTCTATTCAAAGAAGTGCTCGAGGGTGGCAAATGCATTTCCTATGGTGCCCGAGCCCTTAACGAAGGCGGCTTCCAGTCCATTCCCAAAGTCGCATTCCCTGGCGGCGCCCTGATTGGAGACACCGCGGGTTTTTTGAATGTGCCAAAGATCAAGGGAACACACACTGCGATCAAGTCCGGCATGCTAGCAGCGGAAGCCACATATTCCGCTTTGCAGGCGGAGTGTGACGGTAGCGTTTTCCTCTATAGTTACGAGGATTCCTTGCGCAAGTCGTGGATTTGGAAAGAACTCCAGGAAGTGCGCAACATGCGCCCTTCATTCGGCACGCCTTTGGGTCTCTGGGGTGGAATTCTGTACTCCGGATTGGAAGCATTTATCCTCCGTGGCAAGGCTCCATGGACATTGAAGCACCACAAAACCGACGCAGCGGCCACTAAGCTTGCATCCCAATGCGAAAAGATCGAATACCCCAAACCCGACGGCGTCCTCAGTTTCGATATCCTGACTAGCGTCAGTCGCACTGGAACCAACCACGAAGAAGACCAGCCCGTCCACCTCCAGGTCAAGGACTGGGACGAGCATACCAAGGAAGCATGGCCCAAGTACCAGGGCGTGGAAAACAGATTCTGTCCTGCCGGTGTCTACGAGTATCTCGAGGACCCTTCAAAGGAACAGGGAGTCCGTTTTCAAATCAATGCTCAAAAGTAAGTTTTTATCTTATCTTAAGCAATGGCAAGATACTGACTTAGTTGCAGCTGCATCCACTGCAAAACCTGTGATATCAAGGTCCCGACACAGGACATTAACTGGCAGACGCCTCAAGGAGGCGAGGGCCCAAAGTACTTCATCACCTGATAGACCTGCGAAAATACCTCATGTGGTTTTGGATTTTGGATATCATTATGGCGCAAAGATGACCATCATTTCTTGTTAGAGGAGGAAATCACATATGTAAATATGAGTTGTGTATAAAAAAAATAGAGTCAACCTTCTAACCAAGTTCAATTGTGTCGGAACTTGTGTATCAATTATTGATATATAATACAGTATCCGGTAGCCCCACGGGACAAGGCTCGGACCGTGGCTTGCTCTGGGGCCGAGTTTAGCTGGTATCGAGTCTACGCCAAATACAGCATCCCCTTTTATTTATTGTTTATTCAGTACTGCGCACTACGCACTAGCTATGCCAGCAGGACGATTTTCTCATCGACACCATCGACAGCCAACACTCAGTCGCATGGGGAGCTCGTGACCGTGCGGACGACCCACGTGGATCGCTGCTAAGCACAGTTTAGCTAGGCCATTAACTAGCTGCTGCGACACCGCCCACCCTCGCCCACTCACCACTCTCTCGCTCCCTCAGCCTTCTCTTTTCTCCTCTCCTCTCTCTCCCCTTCGTCACCTGGAACGCCATCTCTGCCTTTCTCCATCAACGCCGGTGCCCGTTTCTTCTTGCAGTGGCTATCTGCAGCATCAACACCAGTTTCCGTCCCTGCCGCCTACGGCCCGGTCTCGAGGACTTTGTGGTTTTCCACGCAGCGCCGGGGTGAGTATAGCTCACTTCGACGCCAACAGCTCTGCGAGCCTGTGTTATTCGTTCCTTCGCGACCCGTCTGAGCCATCCTCGGCATACAGCTCTGTGGCCATTCCCAGCCATCGAACGCCCGACAGCTTGCGCCTTCCAGAGGTCACGGTCGCCAGTCTCCAGCCATGAGTGAGGTTTCGTCCACGCGGCTTTATCTTGGGAATCTTCCCCGTAACGGTACGCAGGCTTTCAGCACCAGTCTACCCAGAGATTCCGCCATGCTAGTCGGATTCTCCCTGTTCTTCATCATCATGACCTTTTCTTTTGGATATGTTCATCTCCTTTCGTCTTCTCGGACTCCCCCACAATCCCCTGGCTCGTGGTTAGGAAGATATCGGCCTTTTTTTTTCTTGCACACTTTATGTGTGTGTGTGTGTGTTTATAGGTCCATGGCCAAAGACGATATCTCCTTAACCTTACATGGCTTTCACTGGGCAATTTCGCATTCTTCCTGGATCACTCGTTGGGCCACCAACAGCTGACGTTTCAATGGCGCCCCCCTCCGGGTGCTCCGTTCCTTCCAGTGAACAAACAGGATATCGAAGAACATTTTAGTACCCATGGCTCCGGCAAGATCACAGAAATTAAGTTGATGAGCGGCTTTGGTTTCATCGAGTACGAAGACGCCTTGGACGCTCGCGACGTTGTTCCAGGTAGGCCTTTCAATCTTCTTCTGGAGTGAACAACATGCTGATAATGATGTTTCTTTAATCGTAGCATTTCGTACGTCCTATATATGACCTGCGCACCGGTTTTGTATGAAGCTTTGGGATTTTTAACAAGTACTCGCAGATGGCAGCGATTTCAAAGGAGAACGTCTGACCGTTCAATTTGCACGTGGGCCGCGTCACAAGGAAACTTTTAACGGGCCTCCAGACCGTTTCAACAACGCACCAAGGCCTCGTCGCACAGTTTTCCGTATGCAGGTTTCTGGCCTTCCATCCGATATCAGCTGGCAGGTAAGGTACTCAACATACGAGTGCCAGAAACAGCAAATCTAACATTCGACTGCTTCTAGGATCTTAAAGACTTTGCTCGTCAGTCGGGACTGGATGTTGTTTACTCTGAGACTACTCGTGAGCGTGACGGTAGAGGGTAAGCGCCGTACTGCCAAGATGTTTGGTATAAGGATTGCTGAATGTGGTGTTTAGCTTTGTCGAGTTTGAGTCGGCTTCCGACCTCAAAACCGCTGTCGAAAAGCTTGATGGAAGAGAACTGAAAGCCTCTCGGGTCACCTGTGTTGCTGACGTATGTTGGGCCTTTTCACTTCCAGCAATATCCCCTTTCTCACCTCTTCCAGATTCAGCCCGCAGAAGAGCGACCACCGATGCGAGACCCTTATCGCTCACGGTCACCGCCGCGCCGTGGATACCCTCCTGTTGATGACTATGACCGTCGTGGTCCTCCACGTGGCTATAGTCCTCGAGGCCACTACCGTGAACGTTCCCCGCAAGCACTTCGCCGCGACTATTACGACCGGGACGGTTACGGGCGACGCACACCTCCTCGTCCCCGGATCGAAGACTATCCTCCTCCAAGACGCCCGTACGATGACCCCTATGACACAAGACCACCACCGCCGCCTCCGCCGCCTCGCCATTATGACGACCCTTATTTTGCAGGAAGGCCGTATGGCCGACCTCGCAGTCCGCCACGAGGCGATTATGCAGCGTATGATCGTCGTCCATACTGGTAGTTCTTTTGTGCCATATCTTTCTCTCTTGCATACCTTTCAGTCACGAATGGGGAAGATTTTGCATAGCTGGACTGGTGGGGAAAGTTTGTGGTGGACAATGAAATGGCACATATACGCCGAATAGCGGTCATTGAGTCGGTGAGGTCGATCTTGACATAATATTATTTTCCGAGTCCTCTCGACCATACTGGGGTTTTTTTATTTGGTGCCGATTTTTATGTTTTTATTTTTTTCCCCTTTTCGTGATGGACAGTTAGTTGAAGCTGGGAGGAAATTTTTTGTCTCGAAAAGCAGTCTGGAGTTAACGAAGGCATGACCCATGAATTTGTATTCTGCGCAAAAATGGATTGATATGATGCGTTCAATAATAAATCAATTTGCTGTAAATTGGCCGGATCAAGTTAATACAGTAAAGTAATAATGAGCAATTGAGCATGGTAATTATTACTGTTTAATTTGCGGGGCACAAGCCCGGCGCCGAAAGCTTGACTGACGTCGTTGAAATCAGCTCCGGCCGTTTCGCTCCCCGAGCTTCTCTGTCTCATGATAAATCTTCTTCCCTTCCGGCACTAATCTGTATGAATGGTGCAAGGGACCATTGAAACTGGCTACAGCCTGCCGCCTGAAGTCTGATCTCGCCTGTTTTATCGACACTTACCAAAAAGAACCCCCCCAAAATGGCTGCCAATTTCAGCCCCGCGCCTCGGCCGGCGATAGTCGACCATGTCTTTCTTCGAGACATCAATCTGCATCTTCCAGCTGGGCCAGATCCATGGCACCGTGCAGGCAAGGCGCAGCCATGCACGGCGGGCGTGAAGCTCTCGTACTCGTCGGCCATTGCCGCGGCGACTGCGGATGATGTTTCGCTGTCTATTGATTATGGGAAGCTATACCGGCGCATTGAGAGCGAGGTTCAGAATGCGGGCAAGAGCGATCATCATCTGGTGGATTTGACTACTACGACTACGGCTACGACGAAAACGGCGGATGCTGAAAGGGCAAAGAGAGCGGATATTTTACTGGGCCACGACGTGCGCATTCTCGCTGCTCTGGTTGCCGACTGCGCGCTCGGTTTGCTGGATGAAACGATCGCGGGAGTGCGCAGAATGGCTCATGTCCATACAGGCTCGCCAAGCCGGAGACGAGCCAGCCAGGCTAGCCGGCGCCTGAGCAGTGGCTCGTATAATGGTGGTAATGCGAACATCACCAACGAGCGTGCGGGCCCAGAGCCGCTGGACGCCACGTTTGGCGAGTGCGAGGTTTCGGTGCATCTGCCCGGCGCGCATTTACGGGCTGAGGGGGGTCTGAAGTTTCGAAGCGTGACTACCTGGGGTTATGACAGGTCTTCGTATGGCTCTGCGGACGACGCTGTGGAAAGTAGCAGACAGACGCTGGTTGTGGACCAAGAGTTCCGCGTGGAAGGTATTCGTTGTTATTGTATTCTCGGCGTCAATTCTCACGAGCGACTCGAGAAGCAATGCGTCGTTGTTACGCTGGTCTTCCGGGGCTCTGGTGAGCCTGCATGGGGCTCGACTGTGGTCGATACTTATCAAGAAATGGTCAAGGTGGTAGCCGAGGTAAGCTATCCTTTTTTTGGTCCGTTGTTTCAATAATAGTCCATACTGACAGGCTCATTTCAGAGAGTGGAAGCCACGTCGTACCAGACTGTCGAAGCCCTGGCGACGTTTATCGCTCGCATCGTGACAATGGACTTTGGCAACCAAGCTGTGACGGTGTTGGTCGAGAAACCCAGCGCAATGGCCTTTGTAGAGAGGGCAGGAGTCGAAGTCTCGCGATCGCAAGCGTTGTTTGCGCAGCAGGATTATATGAGAAGAAGAGAAGGCCTTGAGCCTTACTCGTGACTCTGATTTTGAGCGGTACTGTGTATGAATGAATCTCCCGCGACTGGCCGGGCTTTATATTCTGTTGTATACAACCAAAAGCATGTGACGGTAACATTTGATTGTTGATACTTTGATATTGGCGCGAGTCACATTCAGTAGCGTTCGTGGGCTCAGTAAACGGTTGTACGCGATGAGCTGCTTGTAGAAAGCCGATCCTAACAAGAGAGATGACAATAATGACATGTGAAGCGATGACCAGTGGACGGTGCACGTGAGGCTTGGCGGCATGATCTCCGTGCCAAGCCGTCGTGGCCCCGAATAATGCCTCGTCTTCGTTTCACCCTGCCTTTGCCCTGACACAACCACAAACCAACCACCGGTACGTTCTTTCAAAGCAGTCTCCTGGGTTTATCCTCGTATATCTTGCTGTTATTTTCTTGCTAACTGTTGCCGCTCAAAAGCCCTTCCAGACTCTCCCGATTCGATTCTCTATGTACCATCCTGCAACCGCACCGTCAATTTTCACTTATTACCCTTCAAATGGCCTGCCCTTGAGCCTTATCGATCAACCACTCTCGCATACCTTCGCGGGAAGCTGTGCATCGGCATCGGCTGACCTCGAAACTCTCATCTCCGCCACTCCTTTACTCTTCCGGCTGGGTGCCCCTGTTCCTGACGTGGTGTGGCTCGGGGCAGAGAGTCCGTCCTGATAAAGGGCGGACGGTAAAAGCTTCCATATCGCTCACAGTCCCTTTTTCCAGAAAAGGTTGTGCAGCTCAGCTTATATCTGGCTTTTCCCCTCCATAGGGCAGTCCAATTGTCCTAGCCGCATTTTATTATACCACTTCATGGGCTGAGGGTTTCGCGAGTGTGCATCATGTTCGACCCAATTTCCCGACCGTCGTCTGCCCAGCGTCTTGCCAACCAGATGCACCGCTTGGATAACGGTGCTACCCCGGAATGTACCATTGGGGATCTATCTGTCGGTGATGTCTTCAGTTCCCAGTCAGAACTAGAAATAGAACAGGAACCTACCCGCACTTCGATCGATCCTTCCGGACCCAAAACTGATGGCCCACAACTTGCTGGAAACCCTGATTTTGCTGTGAATGGTGCCCCGGTACCGACCCTCCACCAGAAGGCAGCTCATCGGAAGAAAAAGAAGAGACAACATCGTCGTCTGGCCGATGTCGAGGTCGGATACAACACCCCCCCGCTGTCCACGGTGAGAGGGTTCACTCCTATGGCTTCTGGCGACGAAGACTCGGACTTTTCTACCGCCGGATCGCAAACAATGTCTCCGCAGCTCAACCCCATTCTAACTTCAAATACGTCCATCGGTATCAGCGCCTTGAAGCTGCAGCTCGACGCCTTGAGCTTGTCTGAAAACCACTCTTCGCGCGGTGCTGGCTTGAAAGGGTCTACAATTTCAAGCAATGCAAGTGTCTCGTCTGACAGTGACAGAACCGAGGTTATGACTAGCTATGAGATTCCTCTGGAGCATGACTTTATTAGCGAGGAAGCTGTCGCCGAGGAGGAGCGCTCTGTCTTTTCTCCAAACGGCGTCGGCACGAAGAATGACCTGTGCCGGAAAATGACAAGTCGCGACTTTGATCATTTAATGTGTCTCGGCAAAGGCACCTTTGGCACGGTATTGCTCGTCCGCCATAAAGTCACTGGCCGACTCTATGCGCAGAAGCAGTTTCGCAAAGCCTCTTTGACAGTGCATAAGAAGTTGGTGGAACAGACAAAGACCGAGCGCATGATTCTCGAAAGTGTTAATAGGCATCCGTTTGTTGTCAAACTCTATTATGCCTTCCAGGACCATGAGAAACTCTATCTTATTCTGGAGTATGCTCAAGGCGGGGAGCTGTTTACTCATCTCGCAGCGGAGCGCATGTTTAGTGAAGATGTCGCCGCGTTCTACATGGCTGAAATGGTACTCGCCCTTGAGCATCTGCACAAGACTGTCGGTGTCATTTATCGAGATCTGAAGCCGGAAAATTGTCTCTTGGACTCCGAGGGCCATCTTCTTCTCACCGACTTTGGATTGAGCAAAGTTGCTGTCAGCGAAGATGACCGATGCAACTCTTCCTTGGGTACGATCGAATACATGGCACCTGAGGTCATCCAGGGCAAACCGTATGGTAAGGCATGCGACTGGTGGTCGCTGGGAGCTCTTGGTTATGACTTGTTGACAGGCTCGCCGCCATTCAAAGCCAACAACCATGCCAAAATCCAAGAGAAGATCGTCCGACAGAAACTGACACTGCCGTATTTCCTCGGACCGGATGCCAAAGACCTGCTCATCCGACTGCTCCGTAAGGAGCCGCACAAGCGATTGGGGTACCATATGCACAAGGACATCGATACAATCAAGAAACACCGGTTTTTCCGCAAGATAGACTGGAAAGCACTCGCTCGCCGCGAACTCGAGGCGCCTATCCAGCCTCTCATCACGGACCCTGCTCTCGCAGAGAACTTTTCGGCCGACTTCACCAGCCTGGCGCTCAGCCCGACGGCAAACGACGACGACCGAATCAGTGACATGTTGAAGCAAGTTGGTCTGTCTTCCGAGCCCAATGCTGGTGTGAATGATGCAGATACTTTCCGCGACTTTAGTTTCGTGGCATCTAGCAGTCTCCTGAACAGTGGATTCAGCCTTACCACATGACTATTTCTGGCTTGTGAGGGGCTGTCAGTGTTCTTGCATATACTGACCAGCTTGTCGCAACCCAAGCAGATTTGTTTTTTGTTTTTTAAGCAAGTACTGTTTCTATTACTAGATCAAAATACAGTTGTTCAGTTTTCCAATGTAATGAGTGCAACGCTCGTTTTGACCGGTTTGCCAGCGTATCCACCCCATATACAGTAGGAACTATTAGCTTACACACCTAATTCTACACCATGTCCCACCCCCCCCCCCTTGGCATTAATGCGTCACTAAACTTGTATCAATAGAACAAAATTTATATTACAGTACATTTTTGTGGGGGACTCTTTCCTAAAATGATAAGCATTATTCAGAAACAATGTAAATAAGCAACTTTCCATACAAATTATTAATCGCAGAACGTACTGAAGCGATGATTAGTTGCAATTACTTTTCAAAAGAGAAGAAGAAGAAGAAGAAGAAGAAGAAGAAGAAGAAGAAGAAGAAGCTTATTCGTTGCTCATGACTCGCAAATTCTCCGAGTATATACTAATAATATCAATCTAAGCTTACGGTGCGAGACTTATAAGGCCAACTATTTAACATATATATAGAGGGATGGCCTGTGTAAAAACAAAACAGCCTGTGGGGGTTCTCCCCAAAGCTAGGACATGAATTAAATCTTTCATATCCAGCATATCTTCACACTGACAAACTCAGATATGGTGATAGTTTCTCCAAAAAACAATAAAGTCTAAGAATTTATTAGAAATAGAAGTTGTGCTCTTTTCTACGTCACAGTAATTCCCCAGTTCATGTTTATGTACCGAGTCGGCCGGTCACTCTACGATACGACACCATCTTGCTTCAACGAAGCGATATCTTCCTCTCGATAATTTAAAAGGTCGCGGAGAATCTCATCAGTGTGTTGCCCCAAAGTCGGCGGTGGTGTCCTAACACCAGTTTTGGCGTGAGAGTACTTGATGGGGGTGTTGACGACCTTGATAGGGCCACATGCTGGATGATCCACCTCGGTGACCATGTTTCGGGCTCGGACTGCAAGAATAACAAAGATTAGGGGTTTGTTATCCGAGTCTAGGATTCTTCAACTCACCGTGGTCATGGTTAAGTGTGCCCTGGACATCGTTCACGGCAGCATAGGGCATGCCACTGCCTTCAAAGATGTCGAGCCATTCTTGTGTAGTCTTTTGCTTCGTGATCTCCTCAATCATGCCATCGATTTCGAGTCGGTTTTTCACTCTGGCACTGTTTGTTACGAATCGATCGTCCGTCTTCCACTCGGGACGCTGTAGCCGATCGCTGAGAACGCCGAAGAGTCGGTCATTTCCACCGCCAAAGAGGATATCGCCGTCAAGAGTCTTGTAGCTTCGATATGGAACAATTGAGGCTGCAGCAAGGTCAGTATATTAAAGACAAAAAAAAAAGCTAATTCCAACATACGATGTGCCGTCCCCCAACGCCCAGAGTCCTTTTCGCCGCTGATCAGGGCCGAGCTTGCCAGATTAGCGAGTGTAGCGACTTGGACATCGCTAAGGCAAGCGTCAATGTGCTGGCCCTTGCCAGTGCGGCTCCGTGCGATTATGGCTGCCATGATAGCATTTGAAGTATAAAGGCCGGTGGTAAGATCAGTCACAGCAACACCCACTTTCACCGGAGGCCCGTTTCGAGAGCCCGTGATATGCATCAACCCAAATTCCGCCTCTACCATGACGTCGTACCCAGCACGATTGCTGTAGGGCCCTGTTTGACCGTATCCGGTTATGCTTGCGTATATCAGCTTTGGGTTGATCTGGCTGAGTGTCTCATAGTCCATGGCGTATTTCTTTAAACTTCCGGGGAGATAGTTTTCTACGAGGACGTCGCATTGCTTTGCAAGATTATGCAGGATGTCCACACCGGAGGGATGAGCGAATGACAAGCCGATTGACTTTTTGTTTCTGTTTACCTAGAGGAAATTATGTTAGAATAAAAAAGTAAACATCATATGTGATCGACCGTACCGCTAGATAATACGCGCTTTCACCGGGTCCTTCTTTGGACTCATCCTGGTACTTGGCGAATGGAGGACCCCAAGCCCTCGTATCATCGCCTCGCAGCGGGTGCTCGACTTTGATGACATCTGCTCTGGGCCAAGTCAGCAAAGCCTATTAAAAACACAAGTATTGGTTGCGCATACCCAAGGTCCGCTAGAATCTGCGTGCAATAGGGCTGTCTCAATGATTAGCGCAAGCATACGATAGCCATTGACTTGCTGACACTCACTCCTGCGAGGACTCTGGTCATGTCAAGAACCCGAACACCCTCCAAGGGCAGGATTCCTGCTGCGGGTAGGGCTGTTGACATGTGCCGCCATTGAAGCGGATGCGCTGTGAACTGCGGAGAGAGCGAGATGCCAGTCCTTAGCCGAGACAGGCCGCCGGACAGGAATGTGCGCATTGCCATGGTATATATACTATATATTATATATATACCAGTTGGCAGACGAAGGTGAAGAAGACATTTCAGTCTATGTTGTGAGGTGCGGAGAAGCGGCGGTGCGGAGGAAAGCCGAGGTCGGATTTACATAGTGGGGTCGCCGGTCTTCCCTTGAGCATCTCGTTTCTTGTACCTGCAGCAGTCGATCGATGGTCTTGAAGGAGTTAGAGATGAGCCGGGCTCTTTCGATGCAGTTATAAGCTCTTTCGAGATGCAAGACATGGAAATTCTTTGGTTTCATGGAGGATCATCACAATCGGAGATACAGTGGATCCCTCACTCTTACCTGGAAAGATGTTCTATATTCGCAAATTACCAATGCATTTTTTTGGCCGCATGTATTCAAAATGTATTTTCAATATGGATGTTTGTAATATCAATCAAATAGATCGACCATCGGAGCAGGAAAGTGGGTTTCATCTTCAATATAAAAAAACAAAAAAACAAAGAGGCAAAACACATTGATAGGAGGGCGGGACACAAACGGACCATGGATTTGCCTTCTTCCCCCCGCTCTTCTAGCCACAAGATTTGTCTCCCGCAACAACCTTTCGCCATCAAGGCAAACCACTTTTTCATCCTGACGAACGAAAAGAAACGAAAGAAATTTTACAACCGTGCATTCTCTGACATGGGTCGGCCTGTCATGTGATGTTCTCGATCCCAGCAATACTATCTAAATGGAATTCCTTTCGACTCAGATTTGATACCGGGACGTTGCGGGAGCACAAGGCTATTTAATCCTTTCTACAATCCCCCCCAACCGAAATCACAGAATCACAGAATCGAGCAGAATAAGACAGACGCCAGGTCTAGTGCTTCTTCACCATGGGGCCGCCGTCTGAAATCCCGGCGACGACGGAGCAGCCTGATAAGGGTGGTGGCAATGATAAGTTGTCGCCGTGGACATCGTCGCAAAGTCGCGATACTTCGGAGTCCATGGAAAAATCGAACTCCTCGCAGCCGTCGCAGCAATCCAATCTCGCAAATGCCAAGGTCGCAATTCCCAGAGATCGCAGCGGACATGCGCCTCGCTATAGCCGGCGGGTGGCGAAAGCCTGCGAATCGTGTCGCCAGCGCAAGACAAAATGTTCTGGAGATAAGCCAGTCTGCAGACAATGTTGGGAGCTTCGAATTTCTTGCCAGTATCCCGATGGCTTACGGGAGAAGACAAAAAGGTAAAAGAATATGCCAGTCCGTTGATGCCTTTTTTCCCTAGCTGACATGACATGGTTTTTTAAGACACATGGAAGAACTGAGCGCCAAGTCGAATGAATACGAATCTCTTTTGAAAGATCTGAGATCTTCCGTTGACGATAACCTTGCCAACAAAATCTCGGCAGCATTGTCGAGATACTCGGCCGATGGGGATTTGGATCCTGTAGCCCAGCGTTCTTCGTACTCGCGGTCCCCTCTCGATGATGCCGAGTTGGAACCGTCTTCCCCGTCATCCATCGGATCTTTGGATGCAATCGATCGTGTTGAGGAAGATCTCAACCGAGGCGAGCATGTCCGGGCGACGGGGTATATTGGGAAAAATTCAGAAATTAGTTGGATGCAGCGCGTACAAAGGGAGGCAGAGCAGCGATCGCGGAGTCAGCCCGGAACGTACGATGGCAAGCCCGCGAATAAGCAGTTCGAAGATTTTTCTATCAATGCCGTGAGCTATCATCTGGATGATCTCGACATTAGCGTTCCGGGCCCTGTGGACGTTTATTACATGCCGCCTCGCGAACAAGCAGAACGACTTTTTGAAGACTATGTAACAACAGTCCACCCGCATTTTCCAATAATCAACCGGCCACTCTTTGGCTCGCAGTTTAGATACTTTCTTGACAACCCTGCTCAACCAGGCGACAAGTGGCGAGCAATCTTGAACATGATCTTTGCTATTGCGGCAAAACACTCTCATCTGGTTCAGGCACCCTGGAAAGGGGATGATACCCAGGAGCATCTACTATACTTTACACGCGCCAGACATCTCAGCATGACGAGTGATGTCCTCTTTAGCCACCCAGATCTCCAGCAAGTTCAGGTAGAAGGCTTGATTGCCTTTTACCTTTTGTCAACCGACCAGATCAACAGGTTAGTTGGGTAAAATTTCCCACGTCGAATTTCACGTATTAATTCTTTACTAGGGCCTGGCGGATATCAAGCCTTGCTGTTCGTTCTGCGATCACTCTGGGCATTAATATGAAGAGCTCCAGCGAGACGACCACAAATGCGTCTAAAGAATCTCGATACCGTGTTTGGTGGTCGCTCTACTCATTTGAGCATCTCCTTGGTGTCATGACAGGTAGAGCAACGTGCATCCTCGACGGAATCTGCACGACACCCTTGCCGGTTCCATTTGAAGAAGAAAGGTTCAATGACTCGGATGTTAATGAGCTTCTGAGCAACTCATCCCTACGTGAAAAGAAGGTCCAGAATATTGCTGCCAGCCATTTGATTCGGTTGATGCCTTTAAACCCACCAGATGGAAAGACGCAGGATAAGTTTGAAAAATCTAGCCGTTTTACATGGTTGCAAAGCATACCTTTAAACTCTGGGTTATTCTTCATGTTATACATGGACCTTTCAGTAATCACGCAGGAGATCATCAACAAAGTGTACACAGCAGACGCAGTCCGAGTTCCCTGGTCTAACATTGAGAACCGCATCGGCGAGTTGAAGTCGCGGATTGATTTGTGGTTTGATCAGCTGCCAGATTCCTGCAACTTTCTCCAAAAGGACAGCAGCTCGCCCGAACAGGTCCGAATCAAGCTGGGGCTTGCGTTCCAGTATTATAGTGCTCGAATCACTCTTGGACGACCATGCCTATGCCGACGCGACTCGCAATCGGGCTCGCAGTCGAAAAAGACCTCTTCGTTCAGCCACAAGTTGGCCGTGGTCTCTCTCGAGGGGGCCACTCGAATGCTGGACCTCATACCTGACCCTCCTGATCCTTTTCAACTTTATCAATTGGCACCTTGGTGGTGTATACTTCACTTTCTCATGCAAGCTGCCACTGTTCTTCTCTTGGAATTGTCGTTTGGCTGTGTCCATGTCCCTGATGACGAAAAAAATATCTTCAAATCTGCTAAAAAGGCCATTCGCTGGCTATACGCAATGTCTGAACACAGCACTGCGTCACGACGAGCTTGGTACCTTTGCGACAGCTGTATTCGGCGAATCTCTATTAGCATGAATTATGATATCAGCGACCTCCCACCAATACCCGACGAAGAGATGCTTCAGCGAGCCCTGCCCCCGACGCTTGCAGTACCGACGACGTCCTTAGAGACTGCCGCTGATAAGGAAAACGTTGACTGGAAGACTGGAATGGAGTCTATGGGTACTCTTCAGAACGAATCAAGAAATCAGGATGATGTACCTGGAAGCGCCGGACCTGAAGCTTCCTTGAATTCCTCTGAAATGGTTTCTTATCCCATAAACTTTCCGCCCTCCATGGTATTTACACCGAGCAGCGAATTCCATTTTCCATACGACCCTATTACTGGCGAATTTATGGGTTCGTTTTTCCCATACCCGGGTGATGATCAGAACAATAATTGGCCGGGCTGATCAACTGGTTTGCTCGAGTACTCCTTTCAGATACATTTTGCATTGTTTCTACCCTTTTATCTGTTTACTCTACCAGAGATGAGTGCTGGTACACTCTGGGTCCGTCCCCTGTGATGTAGTTACGCGTGTATGTACTATTACAAGATGAAATAATTGAGCTTTTCGGAATGTAGTAACTAACCTATAGGATCTTGTAAGTATTACTTTTCTTTTTTTTTTTTCTTTTTTTTTTTTTTTTTTAAATAATTTTCTTCCACGAGTTACGCAATAATTCTCTTTGAAAAATCGTTTTCCATTGCAGCAATCATGACTTGCTGCAAATGTCGTCGGGTTCTCGCCTACATCGTCTGTCCAAAAATGGCTGCATATGACCCCTTCTGAGCGTCTATTGTGGTGTGCATTGTCCGATAAAATCCAGAGACCAGTTCCTGTGAAATGCACTCTAGGCGTTTATTCTATGTGAATTGCTTTGGCTAGAATCTCTATGGGATATGACTTTGCTATATCTTGTAATGTTGCCATCTACTAAATGGTCATTCGGCCACTAAATGCAAGCCCTAATCAAATGCATCCATCCCTGTCCAAGCGCCAACGCATGCCGAGTTTGCCGGGGGTGCATTAAAGAGTATTAGCCGCTCTCTCTGACAGCTTTCTTTCCATTTACTGCACCCTCCACCTCCGATTAAAAGACCTCATTCAGTTATACGCCATGGCACTCAGATCAATGTTGACGCAGTACTGGCCGCCTGCACCGACCTTCACCGAGAAAGACGTCAACTCCCAGGCTGGCCGCGTGTTCATCGTCACCGGGGGTAACCAGGGCGTTGGACTCGAGCTGATCAAGATGCTCTACCCAACTGGCGCAGTGATCTACATGGCCAGCCGTTCCAGGGCCCGCGCCGAAGAAGCTATCCAGAGTGTGACCGCAACCGACCCATCCGGCGCTGCGCGTCTCAAGTTCCTTCATCTTGACCTCGATGACTTGGACTTGGTCCGCAGCGCCGCCAAAACGTTTTCCGAGCAGGAGTCACGCCTCGACATTCTGTGGAACAATGCCGCTGTAGGCGCTGTGCCGATCGGCTCCAAGACGAAGCAGGGCATTGAAGCACACATGGGAGTTAATGTCATCGCGCCGCTTCTCCTGACCCAACTTCTCCTTCCCAAGCTGAAAGCAGCGGCCGCTGTCTCCTCCAAGAATTCAGTGCGCGTTGTTTGGTCTAGCTCCTGGCTGATGGAAGGGAGAGCTCCTCAGGGCGGCTACAATCTCGGGGACATCGAGAAAGGGGGGGCCGATGATGCACGCGTCAACTACGCAGCGTCCAAGGCAGCTAACTGGATGTTGGCCGACGAGGCAGCAAAGCGCTATGGCAAGCATGGTATCCTCAGCGTAGTCCAGAATCCGGGAAATTTGGATACGCACATCTATCACACCCAGCCCAGGTTAATGATGTTCTTCGTCCGGAACCTCATCCTTTATCCGCCCAAGATGGGAGGCTATACCGAACTATATGCTGGCTTGAGCCCAGAAATCACGGAGAAGACACCAGGCGCGCTGATTATTCCGTGGGGAAGGATCCAGCCACAGAACCCGAGGAAGGATATCCACGATGCAATTGAGAAAGGGAAGGGGAGAGAGCTGTGGGAGTGGTGCGAGAAGCAGATTAAGGAACATGATCAGAGACATATCACCTCATGAAGGATTTATTGTTATGATCAATTAGTGGTATGGCTTCTTTATTATTTTGTATTCCCAATTGATAGGTAAAGTAATATTTATTACTGGGTCATTAACAAGTATACTCGACAAACCGACGGTAGGAAGAGTCGACCATTTTTGGAGGAAACCCCCTGGGTGCTCCGCAATCTGCGAAACAATCCGAAATTCTTAGACGTATTTTGCGCCCATGATAAGCCCGTCGACACGGTCTGAGGACAGACTGTAGGTATCTCCAAACGTATCATCCTCACCGACACACATTCTATAAGTTGTTCTCGCATATTCTTTTGCTTTATTAGCTAGGTCGGGTGCTATATCGCCATACACGCGGCAAAGGATCATCCAACACCCAACAAGACCATCCATCATCAAGCCCCATCTCTTGACAAGCAACATTGTGCCTGGTGAATGCGGAAGTTGTCCGCCTTCAATCGCATAGCCGAGCGACTCCAACGTCTTGAAAGCAAATTCAATAGCTTTCTGCGGCTGACTGCTTGTGGCGTGGACCGCCGCCAGGGACAAATATGCTTTCCAGATTCTGAGACGCGGCACTTCAGAAGGTGGGCGACGATAGGTTTTCTCAAGCATAGCAACAATTCCTTCGATTCTTTCGATAACACTTTGTGTCCGGGTGCGGGATAGGGTCTGAAAGGCCTTCCCCAAGTCAGCCGTGAGTCGTCTCCGCTTTGTCAGATTACTATTCTCTGTTTCGTGGCGATCTTGGCAAATAATACAACTGCATTCGAACCCCCAGTGTCGCAGATACAAGCCTTTTGTCTTGGTATCATCGTCCAGGGGTGCTTTGTACCAGAACGTGAGCTCCGTATTTGCAGGGAGATCCCTTGTGGCACGAACCACCATCATATCCCCGATAAAGGAACGGCGGGCATTGGTATAGCAGGAGTGATTAATGTAAGATGCTAGAGGCCAGATGCCGCAGGAGTCAAATTTGTCGTTGGTCGTATTGAGTTTGTCTTCTTTCATAGTGCCTATGTGCGATGCACGCGAGGAGAACGGGCAGCCGAAACAATTTAGTGACATTATTCGCTCGACCAAGAACCTGGCCCTATTAGTCGGTTTGATATTGTTTCCTCGGTGAGCAGAAGTACTTACGTATCAACTACGGGTATACAGTCGACTTCGGAGATGTCCACCGAAGTATAGGAGCCATGGTGCAGATCAGTGAAGGTTGAAATTAACGACGGGTTCTTGTACAGCTTTTGTACGATGAGACCAATCAACTCCGCTTGGCTGCCTATCGTCATAGTCCGCGTTTCAGTGTTCATCAATAGGGAAATGTTCTTTACATCACTGTCCTTGTCATAGAAGGCATGCGCAAAGGCTTTTTCACAAAAGAGGAGATCACCAGCCTGGATCGCCTCTGTCGTGAATAAACCGCGTCCACGGGATTCCGTAGATTTCACCGAGACTGGGCCAATGTATGTCGCACGATCAAGACGAGGTGGCCGATGTTTCGCTGCCTCTCGTTGCATTCGTCTGAATGGATAATCACCACTCTGCCCCTCGGCGAGTCGTGCAGCGGCCCGATCGAACTCTTTTTTAGCGGCAGTATTATTGGGATAATACTTATTGAGTAATTCGTGAACTTGGCAGGACTCTCGATATCTCTGGAGTTGGTAAAGTGCCTGGGATTTACGAAACAAGGCCTTCTCGGAGGAGCCGTTGTTTAACAATACCAGCTCGACATCACGCAGAGCCGCATCAAATTGGTGAGTGTGGAGGCAACCCAGAGCACGATTGAGCCTGATGGTTAGGCCTTCCTCTAGAGTTGGAGATGAATCTAGAGCCTTGGAGTAACTGTATCGTGGTCAGCTTGTCTTCTCACAATCATCAATTCAAAGTGTACCAGTGAATAGCGAGATGATACGCAGACTGATTGAAGAAATCGTTCCCTTTTATCTTCCAAGAACTGGCAGAGGTATGATTTTCTGACCAAGGGCTCCATACCGATGGCACGAGAGAGTCATGGTCTGAGATGAACCTAATATCGGAGAGATGATCAACTCGCAGGCCATAGTCACCATCAGCCATCATTTTCAAGTAAGGCTCCTTTATAAGCATTACTGTTCCTTCAACAAGCCGGCCATCAGTACCGATATCCTGTTCGTGGTTATACAGCTGCAGCATGATAACATCCCCTCTCTCATCCTCTACCACAGCCATGATCGCAGTCATTCGATCCGCTGGGGTGACTGCTCTCACCAGAATATACAGACCACGATGATGAGTCTCAAGAGTGAGATCCTTGATCATGGCTTTCTTTAGCTCACTCAACGACGCAACGGAGGGGTGGTAGGCGGGGGGTACAAAAGAGGATCGAAGAGCGTCCTTATCTCCAGCTCTGCCATTGCCCATCATTGTGCGAAACATGAACTGCATTATGATCTCGTCGCGAGACTTGGTTGGCTTGGGAGACTGGCCCTTGCGAGACTGGGCATTTCGAAGCATTCGCTCTTGTCTCTGCAGATGTTGCCTGTACTCAGATACCTGTGAGACATCATGGATATCCATATTGTGAGTCTAATTAGGATAATATTGATGTAGTTTGGCCGTTGATTGCTCTGTCTGCTGATAAAGGAGGGAATTTCTAAGACAAGGAGGAGGAGGAGGAGGAGGAGGAGGAGGAGGAGGGGAAGAGGAAAGTCGTCTTGGTTGAGGACTGGAGTGTTTGCCAAAGGCGGGGACACAGGGTGGCCTGTTTAGGAGAAGGCTGCATATCCACGTCAACAAGGCTGAACCATCTCTCATCTTTCTTTGTACTGTAACCACAATTTCTGCCTAACTGCTGGAAGACTTCGGTGCTAACCTAGGTAAAAGCATTGAAATTACTGTAAAAGCTAGCTTATGGTGTCTACAGTATGCACCTGATGAAAGGAGGGTATTCTGAAGCAGTATGTCCAAGATAAATGCAAAGTTCATTTGGATGGTTTCATTGACATTGGCACAGAAAGATACTCCAAGAATAGCAGTGTTACAGCACCATAACTTGAAAGAAATTTGCCATGCAGATGCCGCTCCATCATAAATGTACGATGCAGTCAAGCTTGTTGATTGAGGGAACGTTCCCTTACCAATTCGCAAGCGCTGAGGTTTAAAGCGTGGACGCGTGGGCCAACCAGTGAGACCACTCAATGCTGTCATTTCCCATGAAACGTTGAAGCTCTGCTCCAAATACACCCTTCACAAGCTTATTGACTTGCCTCCATTGTTTGAACGCCAGGTATCGCCAGAGACTGTCAGCACTCGATTTGAGAAACGCCTGTTTCGGAAGGCCTTCTGCGCTGAAGTTGAAAGCTGTAGTTTAAATAAGTGCAGCGTCGTAGAACAAAATCAATTAGAGGTTTAGTAAGGGTCTGATGAGCGTCTAATGGCACAATAGGACGGCCTGAGCTGGGGAGTTGCTGGCTGTCAGTCCCGATGCTTCTGCGAGAGACGCGACATCTGGAGGCACCTATAGCGATAAGTTACTTCTCTTCGAGGAGAGGCTGGATCGTCACGGATCTGGGGCTGACCAGAGACGTGAGAAGACAAACAATCAAGGGGAGAGCGGGATAGACAGAAATGGTCTTGGCACATGACTCGCCCAGCCCGCCTGCCGAGCGAAGCATTTCCATCTCCTTCCCTATTCCTGCGAGCTTGTTTGAAGTCGACTTGAAGACGAGGTTTCCGTTTCAGTTCCTGGCAAAGCGATTTCTAGCCCATGGTGTATCGAACCAGAATTCCAGGATGGATTCGCAGCACAATATTAATGGGGTTCCGCCGGTGCCGCAGTCTTCCACGTCAGAGACTGCAGGTGATACATCAAGTCAGCATCCACCAGCACTGCTGCAGCCCGCCAGTCCGCCCCCAGGGTCTGACGTTGGTGACACCGATACCACTGATACGAAATCATCTCATTCTCAAGCCACGCCCATCCCAAAATTATCCGAGTCCACCATCCGGTTGCTCGCTTCCATTGGCGATTCTTCCCCGCAGACAAAGGCAGAAGATCCGGCCAGAGCATTGAGTGATTCTCCTGCGATAGCCACCCAAAATTCATCCTGGAATCCTATTCCTGCTCCTGACACGGATTCCTCATTGCATCCAATGCCAGTCTTGCGCAACAGAACTATTGCGCCTCGTCCTTTGGCGCCTGCACCTTCTCCTTCTCACAACCATGCTACTACTGCTGCGCTGGATGCACCAATAGAGGCTACACAAGTATTCAAAACACCTCTCCAGCCGAGAACACTGGCTCCAGCTTTCGTCAATCTTGCGCCGAAACCAGATAACTTGCCCGTTGCAGAGCGGCCTATTGTAGAAGAGCAGCCTCCATCGTTGTCCGCTGTTGCCCCGGCACATCCCCCGCTTTCAATATTGCCAGCAGGTCAGTTGACCCCATTGAAACCGGCTGTACGCAAAAACCCCCTTAAATCGAGCGCGCGCTCAAGGAAGCGGAAGCGTGTCCGGGGCAGCGAAGATGAGATCAAAGCCGGGGACTCGAGTTCGGATGATTCTTCCGACGACATGGTGCCTATGGCAAGACAAACAAAGTCCGGACGACAGGTGAATCGACCTACATTCTTTGCACCTTTACCTGAGGAAAAAATATCGTCGCCATCAGGTAGTCCGAATACTGCTGGCACTCCCGTTGCCAAACGACGGAGAAAGGTATATCGAAAGAACGGAAAGGACATTAATATCACTTGCACTCACTGCCAGAGGGGCCACAGCCCTTCTACCAATATGATTGTATTTTGCGATGAATGCAATGTTGCATGGCACCAGTTCTGCCACAACCCCCCTATAGGCAAAGAGCTCATTGAGGTCGAAGAAGCGCAATGGTTCTGCGCTGAATGCCGCCCACCGAAACCAGTCACGCTGATCAAGCTCAAACTGCCTCGGAGTAACATCTCAACCCCGTTAAATTTGTCCACGCCTCTTGTTGGAGGAGGAATTTTCACAACTGAACAGCAGCGCGGCTACCTGTCTAGTCTTTCTCACACCGCTCTCGTGGAAATGCTAGTTAATCTCTCACAGTCGAATCCAACTTTACCACTATTTCCGGAAAATCTCGGCGATTTAGCAGCATCAAAGTTTACCGTTTCATCGCTAAACAAACCAATGTCACAGCATGAACCCCAGGAGCCACTGGCCAATGTCGAAGAGACTTTAAAAGAGCAAGCAACCAAGCCGGTAGAGGTGGAGTCGAATAAATCCAAAAAGCGTCATGGAAAAAAAAGTAGCACCGATGATTCTGATGACTCTGGCTCTGAATACGAAGTTGAAGAACACCGTCTGTATCCCCAGCCAGGAAACGGATTCTGTTTACCGCCAGAAGAAGATGATCTCGATATTTTATTGGACGACCCTGCTTGTCCTACTTTTAGCCACACTATTCACAATTATGCTGAAGGAAACTCGCTCGCTAAAAGCTCTCTTCCCATCTCAGTCACAGCTTAACAGCCTATACCTACAAGTATTAATAGTCTATAATACAAGAATGCATTCACTGATGGAGATTTATTCAACTCTCCTGGGTTTACTGAACGGTTATACTGGCAAATCGGTTGATTGTCGGATTTTTCAAAAGGAGTCGGCCATTAGATATGATTTCTCTGGCGGACACTACAGGCGGATCCCACACGACCTCTGATACACTTTGCTTGGACCGAGTTCGCCCAAACCCTGTTTGGTCTGCATTGGGAAGTATCAAGAGATCTCTCTGTTGGCTGGTTTCCAACCTAATATCGGCAGGAGACTCCGCAAGACCAATAGCGACACGCGCTCGAGTTGAAATACATTCATAGAGCATCTCCACGTCTGACGTTTTCCCTCCGTGATATATACCAACACCTAGACAGGCTAAGGATATTGGATCTACGCTACCCCATGGCGTGAACGCGTTTCCGACATTGTTAACGCCAATCACGGTATCTAGGCCAAGGTCCTGAATCATATGCAAAACTTGCAATGTGCCCCTTGGACGGACGTGAGGCCTTTTGATCTTTTCGTCAACCGGCAACGGGGCCATGTACAAATCGCTTGTTGGCAAAGCCACAAAGCTGACAGGCAGGTCGTTGTCGTGAATTGTCGAGGCTAGTCTGCCCCATTCGTCCTCCGAAAACAGCGTTAGTCGAGTGCAATGTCCTAGCATGACTCGGGCCTTTGTTTCTGATGCCGTCCACCTTGTCTTCTTCAGTGTCTCGAGGACATGCCAAACCATGGCCTCGCTGTTCTCGTTGAGGTTATAGTCGATATGAAAATCGACGTGCTTCTGCAATTCCCATGCACGAGATATAGCCCATTCTATATTTTTCCGTGACGCTTCAGTAGTTGCCTCGACATATGGCGTTGTGCCGATAACGTCGACTTCGGAGTCTCTGACAGCGTCTTCCATACGCCTCCGGTTTTCCTCTGCATGTTCCCCGGAGAATATTGGATCTTGTGCAAACGAAACAAGCTGTATCTGGCAAATGTCTTTCCATTCCTTTTTAAGCTGTTTCCCTACCTCCAAGCATGTCATTTCAACAGTCGAGTCCACTTCTACAAATCCTCTCATCGCGGTGACCCCGGCAGCAACAGATTCAGTCATTAATTGGTTGCCCCGCTTCATTAAATCGGCATAATGAAAGCGCCTCTTGGCCATCGTAGTAAACCGCAGTGCTTCCTCAAATGTGCCGTCCACAGGTAGAAGATCAGAGTATTCTGTAGATCCGTGTATAAATGCTTTGTCCAGGTGAATATGTGGATGGACCAGCGCCGGAAGCACCAGGGCGCCACTATGTTCTTCTCCTTCTTTTTCTTCTGTCATGGCTGACTTGGAAAGGCTTATCGTTGTTTCGCCATTTCGTGAGAAGGTGATATCCCACCGCGAAGAGGGGTCTTTATCGTGGATACGAACGGATTTTAATGCCTCGATCGACGAGGTGCGAATGTTTGCAGCCATTGTCTGCTCATCCGGACCTGGAGATAGAGAGTATAAATTATAAGGGATTTTCAAAAATTAATACGAAGAAACAGTTTTAATCAGACAGGACTGGGCCTTTCAAAGTCAATTGATATGCTCGAGCCTCCAGACCATTCTCCACCCGAGGAACCCCGCTCGGAGATATGAGATATAGAGCAAAAGATGTGGTTTGATTACGAGATATCCGCTTTGCAGGGGTATGTTGGTATTCTTATATTTTGCCAAATTGGATTATCTCGAGATGCACAGTTTGTTTGCTTGTAACAGAAAACAAAAACAACGTCAATTTTCACAAACTAGACAATAAAGTAGTTACATTTTCAATATTTCTCGGATTCCTCCACTCCCAGCCAACTCGATCATGCTTTTTTGAGTTTTGTTTTACGTCGTGAACAGAAAGATAAGACAAATAATAATGTCAAAACCAGAAAACTGAAGAGAAAGGATAAACCTTTGCAAGTCACCGAGCTGTTTACCTAGTTACGAGCACACCCCAAGATTCAATTGTCGTCCGGATCATTGCTATCTTCGTTGCCATCCTTAACTTCAATGTCTATGCGCGCTGACTGCTGTCCATGGGGTGTGCCGTCCTTTATCAGCTGGCAAGTGACAGTGTAAGTCTCCTTGGCGGTCACCACCGGCGTGACACCAGCTTTCATTCTGATCATGCCTTCATCTTGTCCAGCGGTGGTAACCAATTCAAAGACGCTCGAGGAGACAAACCCTGGGTCAATTGACCACTTGTATCCGGTACTAGTCGCCAGAGACTCCTCGAATCGAACAACATTACGTTCATTCTGTACATGGTCAGCTTCAAAGTCGCGTAGTGGGGGTTACTACACCTACCTTTTGATTTGTATAAGTTGTCCACGGGTTTTTCTGGTACGTAAAAGGGACTGGTCCAAGAGACTCGGATGTAAGCATCCAGTCTGAAATATAACGCTCGCCATGTCCGGCCGAGGGGCTATCTGTAATCTTCAAACCGATTGGAACCATCTTGTCTGGATCTGAATTCAGGACAAGATACTTGGTCTCGCTGTTGATTGTCTGTGAGAGCTGACAAAGAGCTCGGGTCGCGATTCTTGTCTTGCTGTTTTCGTCAGTCGTGGTGTCTGGTTCTGCCATAACAGAAGCCGTCCATTGTGTCCGTTGAAGGGCGCTTTTATATGCCGCTTCATCCTTTTTGCTTGGCATACGCCGGGCGTACAAGTCGTTGTTATAATTAGTTGCAATATACCAGACTGTACGTAGCTTGTCCTTCCCTTCTCCCTGATCTATGTACTTTTGCGTGGCGATCCGTGTGTAACCGTATGCATCCGTCTGCATGCTCCACACAGTGTCCGTTGTGAAATCCAGGTCAGTGGTATAATCGACATCACCGCTTGTCACGTCACCGGCTTTGAGACGCAGATACACTTTCTCAGCTGGCTGGGCAGGATCGTGAGAAGCGGTTGCGCTTGCTTGAAAAGTGATGCCGACGCGCGAAGCAACTAAATCACTTGCAGCCACCGAGTCAAAGTAGTCGATAGCCAAATAATTCATATAAAGCCCCGCCGGTTTGACGTGATCGTTGACAAATTTTTCAACGGGGTTCACAGGGGGTGCTAGTCTATGTTAGAATCAAGTGTTCTGGGAGAGGGATGCTTGCAGGTCTTACGTCGAGTGGACATCCATACGATCAGCACAATTATGCCGACGAGAGCAAAGGCAATGCCGATTGGTCCTCCCCATGAAGCCACCAAGCTCAATGCAGATACTGCACCGGCAAAGACTATAAGAATATCATTAGCAAGGCTAAATCTGGAGACAGTCCAAGTACATACCGGTAATTCCTGACGCAACTACCCAACCAGCAACCACGGCAAGAATTTGAATTGATGCCGAGATGATCATCAAGATGTCAACAGCTATTAGAAGTGGCTCCGTTTCTTTTGCTAGGGCAATTGAAGTGAGCACGAGACTGACAACTGCTAGGGTAAGGCTACGAGTCCACAACATATCAGCATGTGCGTCATGATCAGATATTTCCGCTACATACCCGACCACTGTGCCAAGGATCTCGCCCATATTGCGTCCAAACATACGGGAGAATCGACTAAATTGCGAGACACCTGTGGCTGCTTCTTCTTCCATGATCTGCACTGTTTGCTTCGCAGTTCGTGTGAAATACTTGGCGAAGGTGTTTGATATCTTTCAAGAAAAAACAAAGTATCATCAGCAAACCGGAGAGTCAGAACTCTTGTTAGATCACTCACTTGGTCAGCCGCCCCTGGTATCTTGTCTATTGCACCTTCAAAGCCCATAAAAGTCTTGACCACGTCTTTCCATCCCGCAATGTCACTCCACAAGAAAGCGAGACGAACCACGCCCTGGGCAGCTTTTACAACAATACTAGCAGCAAGGCCAGCCGTGACGCTGGAAAAGCTGGCATTAGCGATTTTCCTGATTATAAAAATACTGGAAATAAAACTACTCACACTCCCCATAGGACCTTATCGGTCGTTGACATCGCATTCCATGCCCCTGGGAGGAGCGGCAATATAACTAAGCTTGCAGCAGTCGCGTACCTGAAGAGGCTGAGCATTTTACCACCCACAGTACCTAGTCTTTGAAACCACTTGCTTCCTTCAGCAAACTTGGTCCATTTCTCCACTAATATTCCCCATGATCCCAAAGACCCGGCAAATCTTTGGGCTCTGACGAATGGTAATATGAATTTCTTTCGCAACTCGTCATTCTGGAAGAGTTCTTTTGCATAGTTTGCTTGTTCTGCAAGATTTGGATCACTGCTGTTGTGATAATTGTTCCAGAACTGCTCCAACATGGCTTTGAGGAGGGAGTCAAAGTCGCTGCTGTTACCGTCCAGGTCGATCAACTGTGGGATGAGCGAGGTCATTTGGAACATACGGATTGCGTCGTTGAACGCGCCCATGAAATTCGTCCCGTTTATGGCGGTGTTCACTTGGTTGTTCTCCAGGACCCCGAAAAGTCCATTGATGCGTTTTATTGTCATTCCAATACTGGAAGAGGTGTTGCCAGACGTATACAGAGCGTACCAGGTAGGCAAAGATACATGCTCAACCCAATACAGCAAACGGAATGCCCAGTAGAGGTTCCGTTCCTTAGCCCAGCTTCCAAGTCTGTCAATGTTTGCTTTGGCCTTTTTGAGATCTTCCTGGTACTCCGGGTTGGTATTGTTTATGCCTTCGGTATTCTTGGCCAAGTCGGACTTCATTTTCTCAGTAATCAAGTCAATCTTTGCGTTATAATCCGTGTCATGTTGATCTTTCAGGAACTTTTTGGTCTCTGGGAACTTTTCGAGATACCGAAATTGATAGAATGCCGAGGATTGCTCTTTGTACACTGGATCCTCTGTTGGGATAGCTTTCATAAGTTTTTCTGCCCTTGCTCCGTTGCAGTTTTTCCCTTCGGGTAGTGCTACAAAGATTGTCAGTATCCTTCAACATACTATTGATAAAGGCTAGTGTATATGAGATGAAACGTAAGTTCTGCCGCTGGACAGGGTCAAACATACTGGAACCTGCGAGGAGGGAAGTCAAATATGGAACTTGTAGCTTTTTGTAAAATGCCCTATTTTTTTCAACATCACTTGTGGCAATGGCCTTGATCTCCTGGATCAAATTGGGCGGCGTGGAGCTGATGAAAAGACTCCGAAGGTCATCATCCATGTAGTAGACAATGACACTATAGAAGTCCTTCATAGCGTTTTGAGCTACTGAATCGACAAATTTTGAACTATCGTTTTTGTCTGGAACCATTGTATCATTCCCCAGAATCGCCTGAAGGTTCAAAGATGGGGCCTTTGCTGCTATATGTGGCGTAGCTTCCTCAAGGAAGTGGAATATATTTTTCGCCGGAGGTTTGCGATGAACAGATGCCAGAGAAGACAGGAGTTCGTAGTCAATCTCGTTGTCAACGGCTTCTCCTTGAATTGCGTACACCTTGCCATCCCCGTCTTTATACGCACCTGTAAAGGAACCGCCGGTTGTTGCAATATTCATAACAATCTTCGAGGGGAAAACGTTTTGGACTTGACATTGCTTGCGGCTAGCAGGAGGCCTAGGAGGTATCCCAAGATATGTGGTCGATAGAAACAATTGTCCATTAACCCAGCTAAAAACAGAGGTGAAGTTACCTTCCTCGTTCTTAGTAAGATCAAATTTTGCCGGGGGTTTTGAAGCTATTCCACACGTTCAGCATAATTTTTGACTTTCTTTGTTGGGGCTTGACTTACATGTATCGGTGAAATAATTTTCAATCACCACTCTGTCTTCAATAGGATCATCAATCTTCACGGATCGATAGGCAAACTGCATGTTGGACTCCCAGTTCGCATTCTTCCATTGAATGTCTTTTTCATCCCAGACAAGCTTGTTCTGCGAAGTATCCCAATACGCGCCAGCTGTAGATGACACTTTTGCATTGAAAAGAATAGGCGCCGGCTCTAGCGAGACCGCAAAAACGCGATCATTGACATGAAGACTTCCTGCTGGACTGGCCAGATTCATGTCAAAAAAGCCGCCAACTGTCGTTTTTTTCTTCTGACCGTCCACTGGAAGAGAGAGGTCTGTGTTGAAAGTGTAGGCGTAAGACCCGGGTCTGTAGGAGACGTGCGATGCGTCTATCTTGTGCCCATTCAGGCTCAATCCACCGGAATGGTGGCCGAAGCAGTCGAAAGTAAGCCGTGCATTATCCAAGGAAGATGCCACAGCGTCATCAACATTCAATTCTTTGAAATTAATGTTGTACGCGTGGGGAAATCCATGACCGTTTGGATTATTTTGGCGGAAATCGCGAACATCTATTAGAATACAGTCAGTAAAATGATAGGGAGAGGAGAGTTTTGTGACAGAAAGTGACATCCCTTGAGGAAGTCTACGAGCCTCGCGCTTGGAGCGATACAACTCATTGCGTTTGGTGCGGTGCAGACGTGTAGTAGAGAGGTGCGAAAGATTGGCTCGAAGGTTGGTAGGGTCATTGGTAAGAAATGCATCATGGGTATGATTATGGGGGAGTACAACAGCCATTGTGGTTATTTTTTTTTTAATTATATTTAGGAGTGTTTTTTAACTCTCTTGATTTTTTTTTTTTTTGACTTGTATGTGTAGCAAGTCTCTCGAATCGGACGTTGAGCTAATAATGGGCATAAGACATGGAGTTAATTGATGACAATTTCTGAGTGCTGGCATTTTGACTTACTATTTACCTAAATTTATAGTCATTGATGCAATATCATTTGAGTATCAAGCTTTCATAAAGTTAGTAGTGTTTTATGTAATAATAGATGTCATTTCAATTCTGGATGCTCTGACAGTGCCGCATGTAGAAAAAGCTCACACCTCATGAATACAACGACTCCCTTTTTACTGATGAAAATAATGTCTAATCATCACTAATGAAATATCCTAACGTATTTCAGAATACCGCATGCAGAGATATGTATCGTTCCACTGCAGTCTACGGACACAAAATACATCATATGCATCAAAGAAATTCCTAATTCATCCAACTACCATTGACACCATTATTACCGAGGTCGTGCATATTTATTTGTCATTTTGTTGTTCCCATGGATTTATACAACTATCCTTGGAATTGCACTTCGTAAATTTGGTAGAACCATTTCTAATGGCGAAAATCATGACCATCCATGACATACCTGATATAGTCCAGCCTGCACATTCAAAGATGTTTCCGACAATGCCGAGATCTACCATGTACGTTTATCAAATGAATCCTCATATTATTCCAAAATTTCCTAATTTGTCCAATTACATCATTGGTACCCAACAACATTGAAGGATTTGTTAGACACAAACGTCAGTCAGCTGAATGAAACTGAGTCTTTCACTTGTCGGATACCAATCCAAGGAAAGCAATTAAGTTGAATGGTTCAACCAGTCAATATTTGTAGAAGGACTACTAGAAAATCTAGGTTTCGTCATCGACTGGTGGTTACCCTTTTGGAAAGACAATTTAGAGTTGTGGGCTCGGACCGGTCCCCTAACGCCGTCATAAACTCTATGGTGGCAATATTGGACACAATGAAACGTCGCAGAACTCCTGGGCGACATTGGGGTATGCAAGCTAGCAAACCTATATTCTTCTGAAACCGGCAGACAGTCCTCAAGGAGCGTGAGGGTGATCGCAATATTTAACTTGATGTACATATGTAGCATGTAAATGTTGTTCAACTAGTATAAGTTGACAACCGCAGCTCATTTAAGGGATTCTTGACCTGAACTTAGAGGATTCGGTGTCAACTGGTAATTCAGAACATACATTTCAAGATCCCTTACATTGATAATCATGTCATCCGTTCCCGGGTCCCACTTTCACAACTTTGCTGGTTACGATGAGCTAGTTGGAGGGAAATATAGCTCTACAATTTTGTCCAACGAATCAAACGTTTCTCAGGATGATTATTCCCTACCTTCCACGGATCCCACGGTCCGTGAAATGTTCAGCAAAACACAAATTGAAACACAAAGTGCGACCGCCTTTCATGAACACCCCGTGGTTTTGATGGTAGTGAATTTCATGCAAAAAGTACATACTTGGAGTTGGCGGGACCACCCTGTCCACTTGACCATCTTTCCTGGACTGAATCTACAACTGTCTCCGAACCAGTTCGATATCCAAGGCATGAAGGATTCAATATATAAAAACGATGGTAGCTTCGGACTGCTAGCGAAATGCTTTTACAACGGATATAGCGATTACAGCGGGGATCTCAATGATGGTAAATTCAATTCTGCCATCGCTTCTCTCAATACGCAGTTCGACCAGGACAAAACCTACTTATACGCTGCGTATTTCCGCCACGCGTATGGGATTGCCCCGACGGTGGCACTCATGAAAGACTATACCTCATTACTCCTTTCTAGGCCATACCGAGTTCTTAAGCAAGCACAGCTTAGAACGGGCAAATGGCCAAACCCCAGCATGGAGATTTTTTTACACTTTACAAAACTGCTTGCCTGTGGTGCATCTATGCAGGACGTTAATGACGTTTACGCAAGTCTGACCTCCGGTCCATATGGAATTGACCCGTCAGCATTTCCCAGCATTGCCCCCGACATCTGGACGTCTTATAGTGGATGGCTGGCAAGCAGCTACCTGGACTGGAGTGACCTCCAGGCCCAAAACCTTCGGGCTGAAACTTGGCTACCCGGAATTCGCGGAGGTGCTATTCTCCGTCTCGTGGCGGTCTTTGCAAATTGGTTCCATTATTGGAAGCCCAGTGGTTCGTGTTTCAACAGTAATACACTTGTCGTTATGGCCGACGGGGACAATGTCAAAAAGATCTCGGAGATCAGTCCAGGGGACCAAGTTCTGGGGGCGCTCTTTGAAAAAGGCGAACTTCAAAGAGCCCCTATGACTGTTGCCTTTATCAGTCAGCCCAAGCGGCTCCATCGCACTCTTTACTCATTTGCCGGCATGACCGATGTGCAATTCACAGGCACTCATCCCCTGGTTAAGGAAAGTAATGGAAAGCTCCTCTTCGAATTTATCGATCCCGAAAGTGCCTGTGCAGTAAATCAATGCTGGAAAGCCGTAGGAACAAAGCGGATTCCAATCGATGAGGGAATTGTCAAACATGACGGTAGATTTAGCGACGTTTCTGAGGTTTTATACAATCTGGTGTTCGCACAAGATATCCCGGACGGTCCCTCACCAAGCCCAGTGATTTATACTGTAGCAGACTCTACCGGAAAGAGATTCGACGTGGCTAGTGAAAGCCCTGTTTTTTACTGGCTTCCTTACGTCATGACGTTCTTTGAAAGCGTTCTTGGTACCGTTCATCAAGGGGACACGGATGTTGCTTCCATTGCAAACTTCCTTACCTATCCTGATACAATCATCAGTACGAATTGGGAAAGCGTTAAGACGCGTGCATGGGAATCCCTCGGCCAGAATTCTGGCAAAGGTGGGAGTGGTATCTTCCATTCTTTGGCCTCGAGCAAGAATCCCCAGGCAATGGTCGATGCTTTTGAATCTCTTCACACGCAGCTAGGACGGAATATCAATCACGAAATCCAAACAGGCTGGTCCTCTAAACCAGCTTCCACAAATGTGCGCCCGTCTGATATGCATGCAGTTCTCCTGGTAAACTCTTTGCATTTCCTTGGTCTCAAAGAAAACCTTCATGATGTATCGTCTTCGCCGCCGCACAGAAGATTTAAGGTCCGCTTATTATTAAATGAAGAGTGTCTCGCAACTAAAGAAGTTAACGCCGGAAAAAAAGGGTGGAATACATTTGAGATACACCAGTCTTTGGACCTTCGCTTCTGGCCGACATATGTGAGCGAGGATGGCATTAAGATGTGGAAGATCGGTCTGGAGATTGTTGATTTGCTGGATGAAGCAGCATACCGCGGGCGTGGTGTCTTATATGACGGTAGAATAACACAAGTTGGGTTGCGAGAAGCCAAGATAGGTCACCAAGCCATTCTAGATCTTAGGGTCACGAATATTAGTCAGGATGTTATAGATACCGAGTCTATATGGGATGAGGATATGAAGGTTAAATTTGCACGAGCTTTAGGGGCTGCGTTTGCTACGCAGCTCAAGAAAGCGCTGACGAAACCACCGACTGATTCTGTACTTCAGATTGCCTGATTATTCTATTGCAGTGAAATTAACGCATCTAAAAGTTAGGGTTACAAGCCGCTATGTCTACATGTATCACTACGAGAAATAACTTACATTACGAACAAAAGAGATCGCGTCAGTTACATGTATTCATGAACCAATTATAATATATTTTTTTTATATTGACTGGAAGTGTTAAAGAATACATGTAAATATGAAATTTTGATTTGACATAAATATTTTTTAAAGTTTACCTGATGTATATACCTTAGATTAGATAAAATGTGTTTCATGAACGCCAGCCACATCAATCTACCTGTTAGTTGTCTGATGCAAAATTCGTCTGATTTTATATTTCATAACAAAATTAGCATCAGAGAATCAAATATAGACAGACATACAAAATATAATCAATAGTCGCATGGAATTGCTTTTAGTCTTTTGTTAACTAGCTAGTTAGTTATTATTGGTCGCTCATGCTTATATAAGTCATTACTCTATTTTAGGCCATCGGCGGCGCGTACCTAACCTAATCGGAACTTCATGTTTGTATCATCAACATTGAACGAAGTCAGGCAGTTGGTTCCTCAGCCACTCGGCCTCCTCCCTGGCCTGCGAATATGGCAGTGCTGTAGGATTTTCTCAAAGTTTTGCCTGACAGGACTTGCCTTGCCTAAGCTCTCTCACATTGACGTGGCAATAACATTGAAACATTTGGGCCACCAGGTTTCGCATTCTTGCATATCGACTCGGATTATTCGTCGACCATAAATTAGGTTGCATCTTTGGATTATACAGACAAACGGTTAAGTCCTAAGTTCAGGAATATTCTTTTGCTCCCGACCTTTTGTCATACCGTACAAGTGTTACTCGGCACACTTGTATACCCCAGAACACATCAGTCAACATGAGCCAGCCAGCTACTATGCGCAAAATAACGACAACACCACGAATTCTCAAGCCTCAAACGGCCAAAATGTGGTACCAACATATAACCATCGATCTCCTCATCAATGTCCTCAACCAAACCATCTTGCACCCGTTCATAGCATGGATCATCGTCCTCTGTCTCCGCGCTCAAGTGACGCCCATCGACCACCCGGCGTGGATCATCGCGCTCGGATATGCGATTTTCCTCACTCTCTGGACTGCAGCTGGCATGCTCAACCGCCGCATTGCGTACGGCATGCCGCGCGAAGTCGAACCTAGTCATGAGATTATCGTGATTACGGGTGGAGGGAGCGGGTTGGGCCAGCTTATTGCCCAGATCTACGGTATGAGGGGCGCGGGTGTTGCGGTTCTGGATCTCAAGGAAATGAGCGAGGTTGAAGGGTGGGATGAGCTTTCTGGTGTAGACTACTATCAGTGCGATGTGAGTGACCGGAAGGCTCTAGAGATGACGGCTAAGAGGATTGAACATGATGTAAGTACTAATCTTCGTCTTTATTTGAATGTTCCAAGTTCTGTGTGGCTATGCTAATCATATCTCATATAGTTGGGAAAGCCCACGGTTCTTATCAACTGCGCTGCCGCCGGAATACATGGATTACCGCTGCTTTCACTAACTCCGGAAGCGATGAAGAAAACCATACAGACCAATTTAATGGCCCCCTTTCATGTGCTGCAAGTGTTCTTGCCCGGCATGATGGAAGCAGACGTTGGCGGTGTCGTAGTCAACGTCAGCTCAATTCTCGGGCAGCTTACGGCAGCTGGCTTGTCCGATTACTCAGCCAGCAAAGCCGGTCTAAGCGCCCTGCATAGATCGTTAGAAGCCGAAATCCGAGCCTCAGGCCATGACGACAAAATAAAAACACTGCTGGTAGAAACAGGACAACTATCCACCCCTTTATTTGACGGGATCCAAACTCCAAATCAATTCTTCGCGCCTGTTGTCGAGCCTATCCAAGTTGCATATGATATTGTTTCGGCCATTGATAACGGCAACAATGGCGTTATCAGAATGCCTGCCTATGCGAAGTTGGTGAATTGGTATGCCGTGCTACCTGCTTCCATTCAGAGGCTGGCTCGCTATGTGAGTGGGATAGACTCAGCGGTCGCAAAGGCATACAGCGGCCAGATCCCCGTACCGGATTATGCGAGTTCAAGTGATTCAGAAAGCGAAGCCGAGGTACTTCGCATGAAATAAGCTTATAAAATTGGGATGTGCCTTTAGTGGATTGAACTGTCCCGGATATTATCTTTTGGCCGAGACACTGTCGAGATAATGTAGAGTCTTTATTTTTCAGTTGCCAGAACAACCTTCTCACGCTCGGCACGATGAGGCATGGTGCCTTTCTTGCTGTGTTTGCGCACGTTATCTTCCCTCCGCTTGATTGCGGCAAGCTCTTCTTTCTTGATTTCACCGGCCTTTTTGATAGCTTTTGGCACATGGCGATGGTTCTTGATCCGTCGAATTTCGGGCATGTGAGAGTATCTGCGGACAAGGGCCTGATCGTATTCAAGCTTGTGACGCTGTTTAGCACTCTTCACTCCAGCGCGAGAGGAGGCGTTGGTGCGCCAGATACGAATGTTTCCGTCGTCGGATCCAGAAAGAACGTAGTTGTTATCAGGAGTGAACATGGCGGAGAAGACCCTGAGCAAAGAGTATAGGTGAGTAATGAAATGAACTGATAAAGTAGTACGAAATTGCAGTCCACATACCTTTGCATTCTCTGCATGTAATACACATCTCTAGAGTGCCCTTGGGCTCGGTTAAACAAACGGATCGTACGGTCGTAAGATGCTGTAACCAATTCCTCGCCGGTAGGACTGAACTCAACGTCCATAACAGCGGCCACGTGATCTTTATAAATATTTAAGGCTCGGTCCATCTTCCTCATATCGAACATGTATGCGTTGTGGTCTTCATTGGCGACGGCGAAGTTGAAAGCTTCCATTGGGTTCCAGGAGATGGCATTAGAAGCCAGGTTCAAAATCACCTTCGATACTGGCGACGAAGTACGGAGATCGTACATGACAATCGATCGATCTGTTGCAGTAGAGCCGAGTATTGAAGTCTCTATTTGGTTAAAAGCAAGAGATGTGATAGTGTCGGTGCTGGTTGGCCAGTGAAGAGTTTGAGATGCATTCGAAGACGGACGCGATAAATCGTAAATGGAGATGACAGACGACGAAGCTGCGAATGCAGGTTCATGACGGTGATGCGACAGGTCGGTGAAGGGGGTCTGCCCAAGAAAAGTTGCAAGAGGAGGAGCGTCTGGGGTGGAGTTGTAAGGATCGAAAAGTTTGACGGTCTTGTCGCTGGCACAAGATAACAGTTTACGATCTGGAGTCCAGCATATGCCCTTGACGATATTTTCATGCGCCTGCGTATTCCACACCTCTTCTCGAGTTTGCATGTCCCACACTTTTACGATTCCATCGCCGGAACCGCTTGCAATTCGTTCCAGAGAACCGGGGTCCTTGGCCATCGTGTATACCCCGTCGATGTGTCCCCTGCCCAGTTGTCCAATAAAAGGGGCAGCAAACATCCGCTCCATCTTGATCGCATTCAGCGCCCGTGTGTATTCTCGTGCTCGTTCGAATGGATGCTGCGATGGATCAAGATTTCTCTGTTGCTTGGCCACAGAAGAGCCTGGCGCTTGCTGCGAGGCAGCAGAGCGCGACAAAGCCTTAATTTTCTATTCAGCGTCAGCATAATGAATTAATAACAAAGAAATCCAACTCACCATTCTGGCTGTTCACATAAAAAAAGATCGTGGAAGAGAAAGTGAACTTTTTTTTCCAGGCGGAGACTAAAAGTCTTGGGAAGGAACCACCGGCCCACGCTGATTCGCCGGCCCGCCGCAGGGAAAGAGAGCTCGTTAGCCCCGGCGACGTGACGCTCGGTCTGCCTTAAAGCTGTCGTCGACCTCGAGCTTCCCACCCTAGCAGCATCAAACACAAGCCAGAATTTCGCATCCCCCATCTAGAAATTCAACCCATCTCCTTTCGTCGCCAACCCGCCTTCGACTTGATTGTGCACGCCCAGGGTACATTGCTCACCATGGCTTCCACGCCCGCCGCTCAGCGGATTGACGAAGCCAAGGCCATCGCGCCCAAAGACCCTGCCAAAGCAGAGCAGATATACAAGGATATCTTGTCCTCGGGTATTGGCAAGACCGATTCTGCCTCGAGAGACTATGAGGGAGCTTTAGTGGGACTGGGAGAGCTCTACCGCGACAACAAGAAGGCCCATGAGCTGGCTGACCTGATCAAGACGAGCCGCGATGCATTCTCTTCTTTCGCAAAAGCAAAGACAGCCAAGCTCGGTAAGCAGAGTTGAAGAGACCCAGTACCTTTACTTTACTGATGATTTGCGTGCTTGTAGTCCGGCAACTGTTGGATCAGCTCAGTGAAATCCCCAACACCATTGAGATCCAGGTCGCTGTCATTAAGTCTTCCATAGACTGGGCAGTTTCGGAACGACGTTCTTTCCTTCGACAGAGCCTCGAGACCCGCTTAGTGATGATTTACATGCAAAAACAATCCTATTACGATGCCTTGACTTTGATCAATTCCTTGCTCAAAGAGCTGAAGCGGTTGGATGACAAGGTTGTCTTGGTTGAAATCCAGCTCCTCGAATCCCGTGTTTACCATGCTCTTGGTAACCAACCAAAAGCCCGCGCTGCCCTCACGTCGGCTCGAACCTCCGCTTCCGCTGTCTACACGCCCCCCATCCTCCAAGCTGGCCTCGACATGCAAAGTGGGATGTTGCATGCCGAAGACAAGGACTTCAACACCGCGTACTCATACTTCATCGAAGCGTTAGAAGGATACAGTTCTCTCGATGACTCCGAGAAAGCCACCGCAGCGCTACAGTATATGTTGCTGTGCAAGATCATGCTCAATCTTGTTGACGATGTAACAAACCTGCTTAGCTCGAAGCAGGCACTGAAATACGCTAGCACACGCCTTGAAGCTATGAAGGCTGTGGCTCGCGCTCATGCAAACCGATCACTGGAGGAATATGAAAAGGCTCTTTCTGACTATCGATACGAACTCGGCGGCGACGTCTTCATCCGTAACCACCTTCGTCGACTTTATGACGCCATGTTGGAACAGAACCTGATCAAGGTGATTGAGCCATTCAGCCGAGTAGAGATCGAACATATCGCGAAGATGGTCGGCTTGGACACACAGCAGGTGGAAAGGAAGTTGTCGCAAATGATTCTGGATAAGGTCATTATCGGCGTGTTGGACCAGGGTGCGGGCTGTCTCATCATTTTTGAAGAGACAGAGAGGGACAAGGGCTACGACGCAGCGCTGCAGACGATTGAGAAGCTCAACAATGTAGTAGAGGTGTTGTATGCTAACCAAGCGTCGATGTTGGAGTAAAATCCATCCTTATCAACCCAAGGTTGACGTGCTATTTTCTCCAATCGAACCTGTCTTGGAATATGTAATGTAGCTACCAAATACTACGCAACACTTATATTGCATCCATTTACGAAGAATATTCGAGATCATGTCTATACCTTCAATAACAGTAGATTAACTATGACTGTCCTCAGATCTTAGCGTAGTGGCCAAATCGGGTTAGCGCGAATCCGTCGCGAATTAGCAACCGATCGCGACTTCGACGAGCATCGTCCATGAACCAACAGACTGAAGCAATCCCTGTCCCAAACCACAAATTCTCACCATCGCTAGCGACAAGCGCCCTGCAAGCTGCCTGATCTGGCGAGCTGCCTTAGCGATTTATCAAAGCTGTCGCCACCATGGCTATGAATGCTCCAATGCAACCAAATTTTCCTCGCGGCTACCCCCAGGGCGCGCAGCGTTCGCCTGCCACGCCTCGTCGCGGTGGTCCTGGAGGTAGGGACATCCCTTTAGCTTGATAAACGGCCTTAAATGGATTTATGTGTGGTTACTAACATATCGACTGTGTGTGTGACAGGACCCGTTATGCCAATGGGCCATCCCCAACAAGTCGCTCATCCCCAGTACCTCCAGGCTGCCGCCCAACAGCGTATGGCACCAGTGAACGAAGCTGCTATAAGACGCAGTCGAAAGCCTACGGATAAGAATATCCCAGAGGACATTGAGGATCTCGTCATTGGCGACGGAGTGCAAGAATACAAGAAACTACGGGAACTCGAGAAGCGTCTGGATTCATCCATGGTTAGAAAGAGACTAGACATTCAAGATTCCCTCAGTCGGACAGTCAAGCGTTACCGGACCCTCCGCATTTGGATCTCGAATACAGTTGAAGGCCAGCCCTGGCAGAAGGGTGAGGAGGAGCCGCAGGCCGACCCTGCCAATCCGGGATCCGGACGATACAAGGTCCGTATTGAAGGAAGGCTGCTCGATGATTACACCGACCCCACGGTTCCAGCAGATGACAGTGACGATGAAGAAGAAACGGATGCAGACGCCATGCAGGAAGATGACCAGAAAGCGGGAGGACCAAAGCAATCGAAGCAACAGCGCTCTCGGCAGCGATTATCGCATTTCTTCAAATCGATTACGGTTGATTTCGACAAGACACCAAACCAGAAAAAGGTCGAAGATATTTCTCCTATTGTCTGGGAAAAGCCTCAGATCCCGCCAAACGCGGGTGCGGTTCCTGAGAACGCTGAATTTGACTCCATACAATTTTCCCGTGGAGCCCAGGAAAACGTCAACATTACCGTTAGCTTGATCAGAGATGAGACACCGGAGCGATTCAGGCTAAACAAAGACCTCGCTGAGATCCTCGACGTCGAGGAGGAATCTAGGAGCGGAGTCATCTTGGGAATCTGGGATTATATCCGAGCCATGGGTCTTCAAGAGGACCACGAGAAGCGCCAGGTGCGCTGTGACCACCGCCTGAGAAAGGTATTTCGCAGAGTGCATTAAAGTTCCAAGATGTTCATTGATTGACTTTGTCTAGATCTTCGGCCGTGATATCATATTCTTCCCCCAAATTCCAGAAATCGTGAATACTCACACGACGCCTCTCGAGCCTATCAAGCTTCCATACACCATCCGGGTAGACCAGAGTTTCCACGAGGAGCCAACACCAACCATTTACGACATCCGCGTAGCGGTCGACGACCCTCTCCGCCAGAAAATGCTCGCTCTGACCTCGAATCACCAGTACGCAGCTTCTCTACGCCAAATCGGCGTGCTCGATGACCAGCTTGCCCTTATCATCCAAGCTATCATGCACTCCAAGGCCCGCCACGCATTCTACACTGCTTTGAGCAAAGATCCGGCCACTTTCATCCGCCGCTGGCTCAATTCTCAGCGCCGAGACCTGGAGACTATCCTCGGAGAAGCTACACGCGGCGGCGGCGAGGACGGCAGTGGGCCTGAGTTTAGACGTGGTGGTACTGACAGTGCTTGGAATGCTCCTGTGGCGAGAGAAGCTGTTCGGTATATGCTTGCAAAGCCCGACCGTGCACATCGATGAAAATATTACTCGCGGATTTCTTTATCCTTCAACTAGAAGGGAAGACAGATTCATACTATTTTCCTTGTTATGGCAATGCTTTTTCTTTCTTTCTTGTGTTGGCTTGGGAAGTTTGGGCGTGTAGATGCAGGGTACTTTGAGATTTTCCTTGTCTTTTTTTTTCCTTTTTGTTTTTTTCATGTTTCAAACTAATTTCTAAACAATCGTATGAGTGTAAATTTAAAAAAAGAAAATACACGCTGTATTCATACTTCCGAAAAATCCTTACGAGAAGTCTAGATGACTTGTGCAGTCGTCCGTGTCCAATTAAAATAATAGAAGCCACATACTCTCAATTTATATGTCATTGGAATGAAAAAGCCGTGCGTTACGTAAAATTTATTCCATGCAGACGGGCTCTCTCTATCCTTCCTATTGCTTGTCAGAAGGCTGCAATACGTTCAGAGATGCAGTCATCAGTTTCGCTTAGTCAATGAATCGCTGCCCTGAGCTGCTTGTGCGCCTGTTGTCACCACTTGCTCAGCCCTATCTCCTGTTTCGAAATAGCCCTGCTCTTGTTTCAACTTCTCAGCGGCATCCAGAACGAAGTCCGGCTGTGAAGGTTCGGTGGTCTTTGGCGGGATTTTGGCCTTGGCTGCCGGCTCTCGGAACCGTTTCATCACAGCATCGATCATCTGTGAGAGCCAATACCAGTTCAAGAAATTAAGGGCCAGGTTTGCTGCGACATATACCAGGGGCAGCCAGTACGGGAACCCGCTGTCGACGAAATGGTTCGCGAATCGGGCGATCTCTGCGTTTGCCTGGAGACAGTTCTCATTTGTGCACAGTGCTCCGTCTCTAACTTCGAAAACGGGTGCGTTGGTAGGTACTCCGTCCGAGAATGGCGAACTCGACATGGAGCGAGAGTGTTTCCAGCCGAGCCACATATCTTTGTATACGATAAAGGATTGCCAGGTTCCCCATACCAGACGGCAGGAAATGAACACGCCAATCAACAGCATTCCGTTATACCACTGCAGCTTGCTCCCGGTCATGTTGACTTTGTCCAAAAACCAGTGGATATTGAGGAACGGGCTTGAGAGTTCGTAGAGGATGAACGTTGGCGCATAAAAGTTGACGAACGGTCTCTGTGGACACATAACGGTTAGAAAAGAAAGCATCAAGGTAGGCAATGGCAGAAGGTAATACTAACAAATCCAAGAATATAGACACAGAAAGCGCTAATTCCATGAAGCAACATGCCTGGTCCAAACAGATTGACATGTATCGTACAGATGATCACGTCATAGAGGAAGTAACCCGTCGCCAGAGCCTGCATCAGCCCGAGGGCGCCCGTGTATCCATGAATCCGCTCATGAAGAGTCATTTCTTTCCTCTCATCATCTGTGAACATAACCCACAGGGCAACCCCGTTGACTAGAAGACTTTGCACGAGCGAGACGACATGGATGTCCCAGTTCAGCTGTGTGCGGGCCGGTAACTGCGTATAGTGTCGAGCGAAGAAGGCCCGCGATAGACGCGGCGAGATGTAAGAGTGAAGAGTTTGGTAAAACACAAAGGCAATTATAATCTCATGCACATGGTAAGGCAGAGAGTATAGCTGCAGGGAAGCGGCCCAGGGCGTCACCAAGTCCTGCAGCCAGCGAGGCGGCGGAAACGGGTCCAGCATGCTGCTGTCCACTCACAGCTTTGTTGCGTTATCGGAGTGAGACGGATGTTTGCGAAAGCCGTTTAGGCCGATGAAAGACCTGAATTTAATGATAGTAAGATACTATCACGAAGCAGAAGACATGTCCGCCGATGCGCGGATAACAGCAGGCAGTATGTAGTAGTATTTTAAGAGGATCAATCCCAGAAAGATCCGAGGGATATCAGAGCATTAAAGCAACACCAGGAGCTGCAGAGTTCATGTTCAGCACACTGGCTGTTTGAGTGACAAGGTCATTGAGTTGCGAGTACTGACAGGTGCCGGTGACAAGGTCAACTGTCGAGTCGACTAATCTGTTGGGGCGCGCGGTCCCCGTTCCGCTCTGTGCATGTGACCTCTTGCCCACTCTTACTAGGCCGAGGTGTCGATCAGTTGATCAACTCTGCCCTAAATTGCAAAAAGGTTGGGATTTAAATATGTCATGCGGCTTCATTATCATTCGTTACTGCATCTGTTAAAACTAGACACATACAAAAGTAGGAAAATACAACAAACGATAAAAAATAAAACAATAAAAGTAACCGAAAAAAGGAAATAGAGGAATACGCCCAAAGGATGAATATTTACGAGAAGTGAAAAACCAAGAGGAGTCAACATAGCCAACAATCGTTTGTATACCAGCCAAGCGACCTCTAGGCAACACTGAGAGGATTGTGTATATCGCTTCCTATTCCACTGTCGACAGGGCCGGGATGTTTGAATCCAGGAGGTGGCTCAAGATCTGATAGATCACCAACATCGGCGTGGTCTTCTTGTTCATCCACTGTAGTTTGATAATCTTCGACGTCGTCTGGGTCGTGCTCTTCATGGTCTTCGGAGTGCTCAGATTCGCTTTCAGAGAGTTCGGAATCGTGTGGTTCATGTTCTTCCTCATCTTCCTCAAGTATCGACCCTCCGTGGTCAGCGACTAGTCCGTTGACAGAGCTCGCAAAGCTAGCCTGGCGGTTTCCTGATACTGTGCTTCCAGTTCCATAAGACATGCTGTCCGTGTATGTTCCACTGTAGCTTGTTCGTCTTTCAGTCCCAGTGTCGCTCTCGGCACCACTATGTTGATCCTCCTCTTCTGCAAAAGTCTCGTTCTCCTTGTTAGCGCTGTAGTCCCGCGGGGTCCAAGACGCCTTGCGCGAAGGCAAGTTGGAACGAACTGAATGACTCCGTTTGAGGTTAGTCAGTCCTCCAGTACCAACCTGCGCAGTGACTTGGCGATCGACAGATCCTCTATTGCCGGTCACGTTGCTGAGACTCAAGATTCTTCGTTCCTTGCCCACGCTAGATGGAGCGAGCGATCCATCACGGCTTGCAGGTTTGGCAGGTGTTCGTCGCTTCAATGCCATCTCCACGCCATTGCTAACCAGCCCGCGAGCATCTCTAGCAGTACTAGTAGTGCTGGCGCGACTCGTCTTTGTAGCAGTGCTGGCATAACTGGATACCCGCTTGAGGCTCATACCGTTTTTGTTGCGCCCAGTTTCCTTCAAAATCATGGTGCGAGCATGATCAAACACTCCTGCCAGGATTCGCTTTTCCAAGCCTTGTGCGCGTTCTTCAAACAACTCCATCTCGCGCTGCCGTAACTCTAGCGCAGTTGCTAGGCTAGAAAGTTCATTGCTTGCTCTCATATTTTGTTGAGTTAAATCTTCCTTTTCATTCTTCAGCGATTGAATCATGCGGAGGAGAGACTCTTTCTCCTCAGTCAGGTTCAGAATTTCCGTCTCAACCTTCTCTTTCTGGGCAAGTCGTTTCTCAAGAGCATATCCAGCCTCTTCGGTCTCTCGCTTCTTGCGCTCATAATCTTCAATCACGAGACGTGATTGTGAAGCGACCATTTCCGTAATTTCTCGAGACGTACCCATGACCTGCGCATGAATCTCGTCCAGCTTGTCGATGCTTGACATGGTCTTGCTTGCCTTCTCAGTGTGGCCCATAATCAAATCCAGCTTATTATGGAGTTCTCTATCATCGTATTTTTCAGGTACAATGATTTCCCTGGGCTCAGCAGGAGCAGGCAAAGCAGGGAGCAAGTTTGGGATAGCGGAGGGAATTGCAGAGAGATTTGTCTTGAGCTCTTCGCTGGTTTGCTGGGAGTGCATATAATGCTGGCTGACAATTTCAAAGATATCCTTGATCGAAGAGAGGATTTGAGGGTGGTATTCAAGGATCTGGTTTTCAACACGATCTGTCGCTGCTGATGTCTTTTCCAGCTCAGCCCTTGACAAATCCCCTTGTTCTTTGATCTCAGTGTGCATTGCCTCCATCTTTGAGTACGACTCGTGGACTTTGTTGAAGAAGGTTTTTGCATCGTCGCCCATTCGGTCGCAGGCCTCGGTAACGCTATTGCCCATTGCGCCAATGACCAACTTGATATCCTCAGCAATGCTCTTCGTATTTGTCATATGTTCCGTATTGGCCAGGTCTCGCGATTCGCTTTCAGAGAATCTTGCATCGATAGTTGTTTGTAGCTCGTCGTACTTGCTGAGGATCTCGCCAATCTTCTCATCCATCTTGGAACCGATGTCTGCAACGACAGCTGCACGGGTTTCATCTTGCTTGATCATGGCAGCTGCATCTCGCTCCTCCGTCTCAAGTTTGGTGGTCTCCTGTTCGCCGCGTGCACGCTCAAACTCCCTGTTAATGGCTTCGTTGATTTCCTTGATGCTTTCGACAGTGGTGAAAGTTTCCGAGGCAATGGCTAGTCCTTCGAGGAGAGTCTTCAGCTCTGATAGGCCTTCGTTGCTGCCGTCTAGCTTTGTCTTTAGCTCCTCACGGAGGTCAGCGACAACCATCTTCGCTTCTTCAATCTTCTCAGCGAGACCTCCATGTTCAACTTTGCGTGCCTCGAAAGCTTGGGCCGTAAGCTCAGCTTCAGAGTCAACTCTTTCCTTGAAAGCAGTAACAATGGCAGAAAGCTCTTCTATTTCTGATTTTGTGGGTAGTGTTTCGACATCCGGGAGTTTGAGTTCTTCGATGCTGGTTTTGACGTCGAATATCATGGCCTCCATCGTCTGTAGATCACTCTTCATTGCCGGTTCCGAACCTTCTTCAGATCCTTCTTCAGAGTTCTTTGCCGGGCTTTTAATCTCGTCAACAGCAACCCACAGGTCCTTCAAAAGAGCTTCAAGGGTTCCGATTTCAGATTTCGTAGGGCCCTCGGTCTCTAGACGCATGGAAACTTCCGCAACAGCATCCTTCAACTCTGACACAAGAGCTTCCAATGAAATCATCTGTTCTGACTTGGCGAGATCTTGAGATGAAGAAAGATCAATATTCTCAATCCTAGCAGCTGTATCCCGAACGAGGGCTTCGATGGTATCGGTGTCTGTTTTGCGAACAGTGTCGGGATCGACTGGGATTTCACGGGTGTTCACTTCAGCAACAGAGCCATGTACTTCTCTGACAGCCGCTAACACTTCATCAAGGTGCTCACGTTTCAGAGCATCTTCTGGGTTTGGGGCTGGAGAAGGGTTGGATTCAATTGCTTCAACTTTAATCTGAAGCTGCGTGATGAGAGCCTTCAAGCCCTCAATGTCACCGCCTATGGAGTTTTCATTGGAAAGCATCAACTCTCGTCCTCGGACGGTAGAGGTTTCTTCGAATTCCTTTTGGGCCTCTCGCAGTGCCTCCATTTCTTGCCTAATCGACCCCAAACCCTCTTGTAAAACGTCAAGAACTTGGGCACTGCTTTGCTCATCTGACTTGCTCAAGAGCCTGTCCAGGTCGGCGCGAATTGTATCAATGCCGTCATTGAATGCTTCAAGTAATTCGCTAGTGTTTGAAAGAACACTTTCATTTCCATCTCGCTTCTGTCCTGTCTCCGCTTGAAGATTTTCAAAACTTTCTTGCAGGGCAGCTATGATTTCATCTTTGTCGGTAGTACCTGACTTGACAACGCTCATGCCGATGCTTTCGCGAATATTCTCGAACTCGTCTCTCACAGCCTGGACTATCTTGGAAGTGTCCACTTCTGGAGTCTTAGTCGAGTTTATTTCATGAATAGCGTCGATGATCTCGTCCTTATCACCCGAGCCTTCATTGCGAACGAGGAGAGTGCTGAGAGTTGACCGAAGATGCTCGAATTCCTTCTCCATAGCATCGAGAAGTTCTGGAGTATCTGGATTGCCGCGAGATGAAGAGGATCTGGCTGCTGCTTCGTTGATAGTGTTCTCCAGGTCCGCCTGTAGCAGTCTGAAGCCCTCCTTCACCGTAACAATGATTTCCTCCTTTCCAGTAACATCCGATGCTCTGTCAACGTATGACTCAATCTCACCGCGTAGGTCCTGGAGTCCATCCTTCATAGCATCGAGTACCTGCTCGGTGTCTTTGCCATTTGCAGCAGAGTACTGCTTGAATTCGTCTTTCATCCCTTGAACAAGTTCTCCGAGGCGTTCAAGAACTTGTTCGCCGACGTTGAAGTTGGATGAGGCGGCTGCTTCTTGCAAACCAGATGTCACAGCGTCGAACAAATCGTCCTTGTTCAATTCAATCTCCCGACTGACGGAATTTTGACTCGTTAAGCCTTCTGCAATTGCGCTCAAGACGTCTTCCCGTGTAATCCCTGCAGAATTTGGATGGGAAGCAAGAGCTTCAACGACAGTAGCGTATATGTCCTCCCGGGAGATATTAGATTCACCCGCTTCCTTGGCAGCAGTATGATAAGCTGCGAGGCTATCTGTCACCACTTCGAAAATATCTTGGCGATCGATTTCAGCTTTGGGTGCGGGAGTCGATTCATCCGGCGGTAGTGCTCGCTGCTGGCCGCCCATTGCTTCCATTACGGCACTATAGATGTCATCTCGCGTGATGTTAGAGCTATTAGAGCTTGGATCTTCACGCGGTATGTTTTGCTGGCCAATTGCCTCCATGACCGCTTCAAAGACGTCTTCGCGGCTGATGCGTGGCTCGACTTCTGATCGACTTCGCTGGCCTTCCATCGCTTCAATCACAGCACCCACTACGTCTTCGCGGGTAATTCCGGTAGTAGGATCCGACGACTCGCGGTGGCTCATTGCGTCTAATACAGCCTCAAAAACGTCTTCACGATTGATGTTGGTTGGGGAATCGTTCTCAGTCAACTGTTTCTGACCAGCCATTGCTTCTTGTACAGCCGCGAAAACATCGTCCTTCGTAACATTCGGTTCCGGAATTGTGAGTTCAAACGACTCGAGACATTCTTTGACAGCGGCAGTCATTTCTTCACGAGTAATGCCAGGAGGTGCTTCGACCGCAGGTGGAATAAAGCTTTGCATTCCAGCCTGGACTGCAGCGAGAACTTGGTCGTAGGTAACAGCCTCCGCGTTCTGGGGCTGGTAATCCTTGAGCCCTTGACTCAAACATTCGAGGATTTCCTCTCGCTCAAGTCCAAAGTTCTGCAGCTCGATCTCCGGCTTGTACGTCTCCCACGCCTCGCGCACTGCATCTAGGATGTCTTCCTTTTTCATGCCATCGGTAGTAGGTTCGACAACCGGTTGTTGAGGATGAGGAAACTCTTCAAAGGCGGATCTAACGGCATTATACACCTCGGATGGATCGGTATTGGCCGCCGTGACAGAAGTGGAAATGGAGCGTCCATGGTCGTGAATCATAGATTCCATTTGCTCTTTCAATTCGGCAAGTCCACTCTGGACAATTTCCGCAACCTCGTGAGCTGCCAAGGGGCGTTCGTTCTTTTCATCAGACTTGGCTGCTGCGGCCTCGTCTAATTTTCTGCCAATTTCCCGTCCCATTCCTAGTACTTCGCCTCGTAGCTCCCGAACGAGAGCTTTTATCTCGTTTGTCAATCCTCCTCCTTCAGCTACACTATTCTTCACTCGCCGGAGAAGATCCATAATATCTTCACTGACGATGTTTTTCTGACCGGTAGGTTGAAGATCGGTCGAAGAACCATAGCCCAAGACAATAGGACCGGATCGTGTGCGTTCCAGAGTAGGTCTCTCGTCCAAGGGCTGAGGACTGGACCGCACCAATGCTCGAGCCGTTGTGTTTTCTTTGACGAGGTTGAGAATTTCTTCTAACATCTTGGTGACAGTTTGGTCGGCGTCTTTGTCGGGTCCATCCTTGGCTTGTCGCCTCTTCACTTCGTCGACAAGCTCCACAAGCTTTTCTTGTCCCTCTTTGGTAGCCATCTCTCGCAGGACCTTCTCCAAAAGAGCAATGCTTGCAGAACCATCACTGAGAGGGGCTGGAGATCCAGATAGGTCTTTTTCAAAGGCGGCAGCAAAACTTCCGGGGCTGGGTATTCGTGGCAGGGTATAGGATTTTCGAGAACTGGGTGAACTATCGTATGGCTTGCTATCAATACTATATCCACTCCTGGTCGAGGCAAAAGTTGCGGACCTTGTGCTTGCGCTATCGGTGTCTAAGAGTTTCGAGCTCAAGTTGTTAGCCAGGTCTCTGATACTCTTTCGGATATCTTCGTCGCGAGTGTTTGTCGCTGCTTTGAGGCTGAGCAAGTCGGTCGCGTTGTCCTTGCTACGCCTACTCAACTGAGACATTTCTTTTTGCAGGCTGGTTGCGATAGCGGTGAGGCTTTGGATTTGCTCAGAGATACCGTCGAAACTGGTATTTACAGAGGCTGTAGAGACTGTAGAGGCGGTAGGGGCTGGTGGTGCTTGCAACGCTTTGAGATCATCACTTGGTAATTGCATATTCTGGATTGCTCGCATGGTGGCGGAAGGTGGAGTACTTTCGCCCAGTAGTGGTTTCATAAGATAACGACTTGAGACATAAAGAGATGACGGTGAATCGCGACCAGAGTCTTGACTTGATGATGTCGTCATCCTCGAAGGGCTTTTCTCGGGAGACCTTTCACCGGCCTCAAAAGTTGGTGTTTTTGTACGTCGCTCGGGCGACTTATTCTCGAGGTAGTTGCGGAATTCTGTGCGAGTATCACTGGTTGGCTGCATCGACTGCATACGTCTATGCATTCCTTTTACCAGGGACTTGTCTGGTGATGATGACTTGGCGGGCATTGGGTTTATCGTGTATGCGCTTGGAGTGTTTTCGCGCATCTTCTCGGCAAGGCTCGCAGTAGCAGCCTGAATGCCCGGAGAAGCGCTGGCTCTTGTCTTCGGGCTGCCTGTACCGGGGTTCAAAGGCAGCGGGGGAGGAGCGCGTTCAGGATCCGAGCTATCCCACCTTTAAAGTCCTGAAGTCAGCGTCATTCAATTCTGGCAGTGAAAATTCACCCGGGCGGTTGTCCAAAGGTAGAGGTCACGTACATTGGAACGGTTAATAATTTCCCGAGCTCGGGATTCGATTGATGATGTTGACTCTTGAGAGTGTGGTCAATGTTCTGGTGGGACCCCTCAGAGTCGCTGGAGGCCATGATGATAAGGTTTTCGTGAAAGGTGAACTGTACACAGATTGAGGAATGTGGGAGTGAGGAATGCGCAGGCTCCTAACGGAGACCAACGTGCATGACCGGTTGAAAAACAATCAAAAGACAACAGCAATGCTAAATTCAAATCAACAACAAAAAACAGATACGCAGAGTTGGTGTTCGTCTCAGACGAAGCAAAAGAGGATTGATTTCTCTTTGACACCAAAAGCCTTCGGGAGGGTAACGAAGCTGACAAGCAGTTTATCTAGCTCTGGTGGATCAAAACAATGGAGCGCAACTTGAGCAAACGGTGGTAGCTAGTGGAGCAATTAGTGCGCTGCCACATCATCTGGGCCTGAAGTTGCGTCGGCGCTTGTGTGTGTGTGTTGTCGAGGTTCTCTGTAGCAACGGGGCCTCCGCCTGGCAACGGTAAACAAACATGCGTCACGGGCCGCCTCGTCGCGGGTCACGCGGGCGCTAAACCTGATTTGCACAGCGTCCTCGATTCCGGTCACGTGGACAGTCTAACTGCCTTCGGCTTAAGGGAAAGACGGGACCCGGTCGTTAAACGAGCCAATCACAGCAGGCACACAATGGACGGCGCTGGCCTTGCCCTAGAGCCCTGCCGTGCACCGTCTTCCTAAGCGAAAAAAAGAAGTCTAACGCGGTGTCGACTTTCACTTTGTCCCGATCGCCCAGCTTCGACAACACCACCCATCGACCCTAGCTACCGCTCACCGGACTTTCGCCATGAAGTGTGAGTCTCTATTCAGCGTCAATGAATTATTTTACTCTTGTTTGGCCTAACTGACAACGGGGAAACAGTCATGAAAGTGGGCCGTGTGGCCATCATCACCCGAGGCCGTTACGCCGGAAAGAAGGTACGACTACATTTGTTTTTTGGATGGATTTTATGAATTTTTATGAACTGTATCGGGAAAGTCGACATTGAGTGAAGAAAAGGACTGTCTATGCGAAACTCGAGACGATGAACGAATGAATGGTCAATGGTCAAAACCGCTGACATAGAATTCAATGTTTAGGTCGTCATCATCCAGCCTCAGGACTCCGGCTCCAAGGCTCACCCTTTCTCCTACGCGCTCGTCGCCGGTATCGAGCGCTACCCCCAGAAGGTCACCCGCCGCATGGGTGCCAAGAAGGTTGAGAAGCGCAGCCGCATCAAGCCTTTCATTAAGGTCGTCAATTACAACCACTTGATGCCCACCCGTTACACACTCGAGCTCGAGGGCCTCAAGGCTGTTATCTCGAACGACACTTTCAAGGAGGTTTCCCAGCGCGAGGACGCCAAGAAGACCGTCAAGAAGGCCCTGGAGGAGCGATACACCAGCGGCAAGAACAGATGGTTCTTCACTCCCCTGCGTAAGTTGGAGCACGCCCCGGTTTTTTTTTCATTTCCGTATTGGCTAATAAACATGTACAGGTTTCTAAATTCGTCAATTTACGGTTTTTATGAGGTGTCTGGTGCATGGATCGACATAGCCAAAAGTGGAGGGTGGCATGGAAATCTTCATCCCTCAGTCAAAATTCGCCGGCAGAAGAGCATCGACGGTTTGTCTGAAAGAAAAATGGGATGTGTCTGAATATACAGTCCACTTTTAATGGACTCATGTTGAAAAGACAAAAAACTACTATTTTCCTTAAATTATTTATTACGAGGGAAGCCGTTACCATTTTGGCGTCAGTCTTCTTATGAATGAAAAGTCACCGTGCATTTCATATGTCCCTACAGTGACTGTAATAGTACTACTAAGTAAACTCTTATACTCGATCAACACCTCCATCAACACCTGGACATCTTCGCCCAATCGGATAGCTAGGAACATATGCAACACACGGACGCTAGACTCGTATCCTACAAGAATGACAAACCCGGGATACTGTCGCAAATGTTACTGCATTTGGACGTGCTATGTACGAATACTAGGTTCAAGAGAACCGTCATGACATGTTTACCGCCTCTCCATTCACAATGTACGGCGTAGAGTGCCCAATTGAAAGCAAAGCCCTAGTCGTATCAACCCAGTCATCCTGATCCTTGATTGCTTCATGCCAGTCTGGATCTGCCATGATGTCCCTGATGGTCTGCATGCTCGGCACCGTATACTCGATGAACAAGTCAAAGTCGGCAAACTCCCAGCTAGGCCGAATCTTGGAGATTTCGTCTTTCAGTGTCTGGTTGACTGGGGCAGGAGTGACGAACTATACGGGCAAGTCAGATGGGAGGAAGATCACAGCTTCAATGATAGGAAAAGTACTTACAAGCGAGTACCCAATGACGCCGTGCTTTCTGAGAGCTGGTACGGCAAGTGGGATGTGCTTCTCGACAATCCACTTGACAAACGATTCATGGGTGTGTTCTGGCTTGCGGTAGTGAGTGATGGTATATTTTAGAGGTTGGTCTCCTTGGACATCAGCCATCTTGTAACTATGGAGTAGTGCTTTTGATGATATCTGGATGGTTGACAAAATCTCTGGGGGGATCCTTTCTATTTATGTCCCGGAACGTGCCAGGCAATCAGCTGACCAGAGCAACGGGAGGAAGGAGCCTGTCTGTAACCAGAAATGCTGTCGAGAGATGCTCCAATTGGGTTAAATACATACGTAGGCAATTAGACTACATATGCGGTATATGCGTAAAAGATATGTATGGAAACTAACCCAAGGGGGTTTAGTGGGCCAGAGCGCTCAGTGAGTTAGGATGAGCTAGAAGCAGCGCTTCTAGGTATAGAATCAGTGATTCTATATGAAGAAGCAGTGATACTAGATATCGAAGCCCGGCTTCGATATCCCCAACTATATAGGAACATTCATTTACCATCATGTATCTAGCTTATTGTGTTTTATTCTCTCAAGGAAATAGCATACTACAATTCACTCTTCAACAACCCTAGCGGCCTATCATTGCGATAGTACTCTACCTTACTTAAGGATTGCCTACGTTGTCGTTCTCTCTTGCCTTCGGCTAACAGAATATCCACCGACGATTCACATCTTGGTGACGAGTTGTTGAACCGTTTGACATAACTACATTAATACCAGTGAGATAAAAAAACAAGGATCAGGATGTATTAATCATAATTTTAATCATAATATATAATATGAAGATAATATATACCCTTTATATAATCTATAGGTGATCAGCAATAATATTCCTCTTAGCTATAGTAGAAAGTTCTGGGACTATATATATGTGTGATATCAATTCGCATCTAATTACCTAGGAAGAGCTAACCAAATAGAAATTATACAGACTAATATCCTTCTATATTCAGGACCAGCCTAATTACAAAGGTCAATATGCTATAACCTATTTTAATGATATGTTGTTATATTATATATCTTAGAATATTTCAAATTTATTTCTTATGTAAAACTTTCAGCTCTATAGATACAGACTTGGTGGCTAAGAATAGCTCAATATTTCTGTTAGTCCTAATTATAAGAATTAGAATAGAGATCTATCTTATATCTACTATTTATAGAGTTATATAAGAGGTAATAGAATAATAAGCTATTATAATACTTCACTATTTATCTACTAGCAGTTATAGATCAATAAGAAGCTTCCTATAGCATCTCTGCTACCATCTACTAAGTTCTAGATTAACTCTAATCCAACCTATTAAACTTTACAGTAGCTGACCACTGATTCCAGTGCTATCTACTCACCTGGACCTAGATTTTCTTTTCTAGCGTCAACCACCACAGTAACCACGACTGCAGCTGATATCGCTCAGGGCCATCTATCACAAACAATAACAACGCCGACAATGACAACGACAACAATGACAACGACAACATCGGGAGGTAAGAAAAGTGTGCCATCCGATCTGCTTGGAGAATCTCCAATGTGACAGTTTGTTTTGTTAATTCTTTCCGCACCGACGCTAGTAGTAACGCCCTGAGACAACCAATACATAGAAGGGGAGCCGAGAAGTAATATAGAAAAAGTTGCAATTAAGAACATTCATGTCAAAGCTGCCCGGATTGGTTGTTCGGCCCATCATATATATCACCGTCAACAGAACACCATGACCATGCGCGGACTGACACGGTCATAGTCGAGACGAAGATCAGCTCCACCTTATGGCCGTGATAGACTGGGGGCAATACTCTCGCATCGCCACAGGAAGACCATGATAAGACGATGAGTCACTTGCGACTGTCGTCTTCGATGTCGCGCTGTCGATTCTTGTTGGGATGAGCCCTGGGGACGGTTGTTGATTGATGCGGATCAGTGGCGAGCCGTGAGGAAAAGGCCCACTCCTATCACCACTAATGGAGCCTACCTCCTGTTCGGCAGATGTTTCAGGGTTAGGGTTAGGGATGTCGTAAAGCTTGACGTAGCTGTTCAATACGAGATGCCGGTAACATTCCAGCCATGCTGGACTGTACATGTACGGTCCGTCCTCTACAGTATCACTTCGTACGGCTTTGTTTATTTATCGACAGGAACTGTTCAAACACCAGAGCCAGAGTTAGCGGTGGCGTGTTGGAAGAGCGGCCAGCGTACTGTCGAGACTGCAATGCATCTGATCCGTTCCAAGAGGTTATGTGCATCTCTAGTAAAGATTTTCTGGGATCGGCCCAGGCTCCCACGAGGCGGGCACGGACCAGGCCCGGTATCCTCAAGCTGGGGAGTGGATTGGATCAGGTGCCTCATCGCCAAACAACCACATGGAGAAACTCACACATGGGGACAGGTCACCCTATGGCAGGCTGAGGGAGAGTGAAACAGATCGCTCCATGACGAGGGGTCGACATATGAAACAGATCTATGCATGACGGCGATCAGCGTATGAAACGGATCACTGTGTGATACTGTAAGAGTTATCCTCCATCACATAACAGAGACCACGTAGGAGAGTATGATATGAAAAGACTTGAGACGTGAAAGCAGTTATAGCGTGGGAATGGCTGCCTACGGAGCAGAACAATCGCATGAAACCGGTCGCGGCACGAAACGAGTCACCGCGTGAAAAATGACACAGATCAATCACTGAAGAGGGTCACCTCCGTCTTGGAGAGCGCTAGATGAAAAAAGTATGTTTTGGCCGTTTATATTCAAAATTAAATTAAACCACAAACCTCTCATGATAAACCTCCTTCCATGACTGCGTTATAAGATTATTATTCTTCCTTCCAATATGATTCTCTATATACCTGGTAAGCCCTAAATACTAACCCTAGTGGATGGAGCCGGAGGAGGCCAGTCTCCAAACGTCGAAGGAAACGCTGGTGTACCTCTTGTTTTCGGGATTCGTGTCGATTCTCACTTGTGCGCATTTCATTTTTGGCACACTTCTCTTTTCGAGTCTGCTCTTTATTTCGGTCCGAGACAGCATTCCCATCTTAGGCAGATTCTTACTCTCTACTTTCGCTTGCAGAACCATCCTAATGTATGAGCTGGCGAGGCTCAGGCACCTTTACAACGCGACAGATGGATATCGACTAGTCAAACAGGAAGAGAACTAGTGGAAGCCATATGTTGAAAGAAGGTTAAGGCTATCAGTGGTACCGTGGACAGTACCGTGGCCGGGCAAGCCAAGTATCCAATCGACATCGCAGCGCGGATAAAAGAACAAGAAAAACAATAGAACTATTTGTAGTAGTTTTCGATGCCTACATAATTTGTATTCACGACTTAATATATGGAGCTTAATGGTGTGCCAGTATCAGCGCGAAATTTTGCGCTTCGATGCCCGTCTATTTACCCATCTATCAAGTCTTCAACAACTCTTGTGACGCATGTAGCTTCTGACAAGCCAACTTATTCCTGCTTTGGTGATACATCCACACCTGCCAATAGCCTTGCCACCGAAGGGACGGGCCAGGCCAGGTGAAGACTGGGGTCCTCACGGACTTCGCCTGATGTTATTGCGTCGATGAGAGCCACGCCAACATAGCCCCCGATACAGGTGAAAATATGCCACCTGATCACGCTTCGTCAGCACGGAAAGTAAAGGTATGCAGCTACAGAGTAAGCGTACCATCCATGTAGCTCGAGGAAAAATGCCAAGGGCAAGCCAGCTGCATGCTTCATCGAGGTCAACTGCTGGCATAGCCAGTCATCCAACAGCCACACAAAGTACCCAAAGGCGAAATTAACTATATGAAACATAAGTTCAAATCCCACTCGCGAGACCTAGAACAACATACAACAGCCGAACAGCGCAATGTTTCGAAGGTTCTTCCTAATGCGTTGGTCTGGCACTTGCTGGGAAATAAGCTTCAGTGTTCGGGTTGCGATTAAATAAACGCTAAGACCAAAAGTTGTTGCATGAAGGAAGAATTCGTCCATAACCATGTGGGTGATCATGACTACTGTAAAGAGGATAGTAAGTAGTACGGCCACAAACTTGGTACGCTGCGGGGTACTCTTGAACGTCAAGAGGCGGTACACCATGGGTGTCGTCAAAAGATGCATGGACAATTCATCCGCTGGAGGAGAGGTGAGATTGAAAACAAAGAATGAATAGGGGTGTCAGCACATACACATTTGGGTGTGATATTTCAGGGTCATATGATAACTGGCCGAGCAAATGCCTACGCCAATCAATCCACTGTAGGAGATCAGGCGAGAGGTCGTCTGGCTATAACTACCAGGCCGGGAAAGGCCATATATTCCGTAGACAACTGCCAATTCGATTAGATTAGAGTGTTGATATCGAAGAGACCGTTTGCCAATTCACGGACCAAAAGCTAAGCTGCTAAAGGTATTAATAAACTCAGCCACATAACGTGTAACGACATAATCCTAATATTTCGCAATGGCTGGTTAGCAGGCTGGACCATCGAGCTAACTGGTCGACCGATGGAATGGAGGAGGCACCTCTTCACAGAAGCTAATAATTGCTGTGAGCTAAAATGACCCAATCAATGCAGGAGAGTTCAAACATACTTCAGATACGACGTAGCCTCACCCCAGAATGGGTTGCGAAGAGAAATATCCATTTTGTATGGCTATGGTGTACGAGGGAGGAACAGATTGTAAAAGGGCGGCAGCCTTTGCGTTTTGTGGGGAAGTACGTACGGGCCTATAGGAGCCACCTTGCACAAATTCGTTTTTCAATTTCAAACTAAAATCACAAGGAAATTGTCGAACTCAAAACCACTACACCAAAAAGGGTCAACCCTAATTGTAAGGGCTTTACTAATTCATTTATTTTGGTGACAGAAATACTCCAAAGGGATGTCCCTTATGGTGATATCCCCTAAGATGTTATGTGATTACAATAAAGAATTATATAATTAGACCTATATTTCCTTACAATATATTTGATATAATAAGACATACTACTCTCAAAAGTTATCCTTTCTACACAATTTACCTTAATCCTTATGGCTCGTGGCAATAATTTCAAAGTGTGGTGGTTGTAGTAAGTATTAATTTTTTCTTTTGTTTAACAATCAACACGTATTTCATTTTGTCACAATTTGACTTTATTTTGCTGGAGTGATTACTGTAACTTATTGTATGTTGTTCCCCGCTTGACCACAGATGTCACCACATATCAAGAACCTAAACCGCTACACGAGCTTATCCGCTTCGGCCTTGGACTGATGGAAAACATGCTTGTTAATCGTCGTAGCAGCAATCGTATGCAACAACGAAGTCCCTTCTTCATTGCGTACAAAGAAGTCCGCCCCTTTCTCTTAAAACATATCAAATATAGAGTCTTTGAACGGGCCATCCTCACTATGCGATGATTCATAAAACCGGTCTGATATGATGATGCCTTGCTCCACGTACATGAAGATAGGGGTGTTTCCCTTTTTGTTTCTCGCGTTGATGTCTACACCTACCCCCAGGAAGCGTTCGAAAGTTCCACGGTTTCCACCGAGCTGCTTGGCCGAGTGATGAAGACCCGTGTATCCATTTGAGTCAGCCTGAAGGGGATCAGCGCCCTCATCAAGGAGAAGATCAACTAATGAAACTGCCCCTTTGCGGCGGAGAGCGTAATGCAGGGGCGTATCGCCTGCTTCATTAGTTTGGTGAATGAGGCTTGGAGTCCTCTTGATGATGATTTTGGCCGTCTCAATAAGGCCAGGCTTAGGCTGGGTGAATTCTGTCATGTAATGGAGGATACCTCTGCCCTTCTTATCCTGGGCCATGAAATGTGCGCCTCGTTCAATGAGCCCTTCAATGGCTGTTTTGGCGACACCAGGGGAAATTTCGATCTTGGAGGTCCAAGAGCTATAGCTTTTTGACGCAGCAAGAAGAAATGTGCGACCGTCAGTGTCTCGCGTTTCAAGCGTCAAGGAAGATTCAATAATGGTTCGAGAAATTTCTTGGTTCCCAGAATTTCATGAATCACCGTACATTCTTTCGGAATCCAATCACATTCGTCTTCAGACTCTGAATCGAACATGTGATGCATTGGATCCGGCCTGCGACTATGCTGCAGGAATGTGGCATATGGGTCTGCGCCGTGATTGAGAAGGGCTGTCATTATTTGACAGCGGACTGATTTGTCATTCTCATTCTTATCCATGTGGTCCCAGCTTCTACCACACGTGGCAGCAAGTAGCAGAGTGTGTTTTTGCGTGTCCTCAATAACTTCTCCGAGCATACGCCTTACTTCGGATAGACTTCGCATTTTTTTGGTGCAGATGCTAAAGACCAACATTGAAGTAAAATTTAAGCAAGCACAGAAATATTGTTGAAACATCAACCAAGCCCCCCAACTTCAGCACCGCAAAAGAAAATCGCAAGCTCTACCACCTCCGTAAGTTCGGGAATCTCCTCAACCAATTCCTGGCCCACTTCATCGATAATCTCACAAATAACACTACTGGCCGGAAAAGTTTCTTTCCAAGCATAATTCACGAGAAAGGCCTGGGTGTACTCGGTGTAACCTGGATCGTACCAGTTCAGCTCCGTAGAATTGGCCGAGTACATCATCCGATAGAAATACGATATCTCTACCTCAGTGTAAGACCGACTCTCATCTATAAACGACATGTTTTGCGCATTCGAACTCGCAGACTTTGCGACCATATGGGCAGACGCATTGACAATCTGTTCGAGATGGGCCGGGTCAAAAAAGTTTTTGTCTGCTGTGACGAGAACCTCGCCCGTCTCTAATTTCCAGTGTCCATGCTCTTTGTCAACAGGCCCGTCGACGTTGGAAATTGTCATGGTCTTTGGGTTGCACGCACTCATGGTTTTGTTAGTGGGTTGGGGTCCCCAGATTAAGCTGCCTGGGTTATGCGGAACCATTTCAATTGTCGTCGGGACAGGAGATGCGCTACATGCATCCATCAATGCTGAGGAAATAGAACTGTAGATATCTGATGACGACATTGTGCCCCAATTGCACGGTGTTGCATCCATGCGCAAAGTTACCTGTGGTTTCAAAGAAGTGATTGTGGTGCTTGAGCCTAGACAGGACGTGGATTGGTAGTGAAAATCTCTTCCGTGAATAATACTATAGTCATCGCACACTACCACGTTCCAATCTGAACGGGTTTGTGTGTACGGTGGATGGGAAGTACTTTGGGTCACTGTGACCACCGTTGGCTGTGACGCGGTAGAAGTATGCGTGGTGATGGCCACCGCTTTGGCAATGACGTTGGCATCCTCAGACAGCTCCTGGAAGTTATACCCAGGAGGATAGGCTGGTCCAATGAGTGTGCCAATGTCACTTGGTGTTACGCCTGAAAGGTAGGGACAGTCGGACAATTGCGAGCAATGTTGAGACGCAGATAGAGGGATAGTAGCAACGGCGCTCGGTTCGTCGCTGACGGAACTGCTCAATATGTTGTAGGTGAGGGCTTCGATGAGGTCGATATAATATTGTTGGCTTCTGGATGTTGAGAGTGGTAGTACAGGAATTGAGGATGTTAAAGGGGCTATAGATTCTGCATAGCAATATCCCAAAAAGAGGGAAAAGAGAATTGGCTGGAGTGAAACAGGCTTCATGGTGAAAATTCTCATAGTGTCTGGGTTGAACTGAAAGTGGTAGAAGTAACAGTCAAAATAGAGATTAGGTGGTAGATGTCATTTTTTTTATGGCTAGACGTTGTCATTATCCTTGTCGGCCACCAAATGAATATCCATAAGCACGTTACTCAAGTATCAATCACTCTAAAATACTCGGGGTATAAGCGTATATCTGAGTAGCACTATACAACTCGGTTAACAACAAAGAAAAAAGTAGTCACTTACATATCAACTGATGTAAAGTCCAGACCAAGATCGCAGTATCATCTATGGTATGTGTAACTGATACTTGGAGTTTCTTTGTATGTTCGAAGAAGATGAAACAAGTGGCTCGGAACGTGATGTTTCAGGTGCTAAAAGCTTAACTTTGCAAATTGCATATAATCCTCGTTTGTGGTGTTTATTCACCGATAGCTGAAATTTCTTTGTAAAGACCGCCGAACTGGTGGTTTGTAGCGAGAGATACTTATACTAAACTTTGCATACATAGGCGGTTTAGGGCTGTTAGGTTTCTAAATGATTAATTGATTAGATGCTACCTTAATTCATTGAATTGAATTAATCTATATCTTTGGATTTATCCATACATTGATGGTATTTCACATGCTACAGTGCATTTTGATCCGACATGGTGGCTATACACCAGCTATGGTTCGTTTTGATAGTGTTGCAAGTAACCACAATCACACATGGGATGCCAGCCAGGCTATCGGCCACGAGGTACCTTTCAAAAAGGGATTTTACATGGTACAACAACTGCCCACCCGCCTATTACGATATGGTCAACAGTGGCTATTCTACGTCGATCGACATAGTTAGTCCAAAACACCCCCTGACATGCTTATGAGCTAGCTAAGGTATAGTGACAGGTATCAACAATGGCAGACAAATTGAGCACTGTGCAAAGTTTTCTAAACTTTGTGCCCCAGAGACAAGATGCAAGTCCCTCCGAACGCGTCACGCTCCAGACGTTTGAGGCGATTTTTGGTAAAGTGCTGTGGGATCGGACAGAGGATAATTACAAGTCCAACAATGAAGCTGGGTTGAAAAGAGTCTCACATGTACTGAGTGAGTGTATTACCTATAAGCAGATTATTCGAAGCTGTGGAAAACTGAAACCGGCTCTAGCGATGGCACAAACACTGGCCAGTCTCCCTCATAATAAAAAGCTTACCAACCAACTTGAAGTGATGTGCGACGAGATGTTTTGGAGATACCAGGTTACTATTACTACATTCGGAAAAGACGGAAAAGAAAACAACAAGTGTATGATCACAGCTATATAATTCCCAGACATTTTATTGACCATACGGATAGATTTCTACCTAGATACTCGCCCAAAAGAAGTCGGCGGCGGCCGCCTCATGAATCTCATCGGTCCTTCATCATGCGTCGACGGAACCATGGGCTATTCATGGTCAAGCGTGCCCCAGCGCATCGATAATATTGTGCTGTGTCCAGCGCTATTGGCACGTTGGGAGGGATTTACGGATTTCGGAATTGATATGTTTCGTAAGCATACCCCAACTTATGGAAGGATGACTCTCGGCGCAATGATGGAAATCTGGGGCGAGGGTACAATGATTCATGAACTTTCGCATGGGAATTATATACTTGGGGCGCGTCATGTTACAGGTACTCTTTCTATTTTTCCTTTTTCCCCCTTTTGTTTTCTTGTATGCTACTGTGGACCAGTTCATGCTAACTACTTGTCGAAAAGCGGATATACCGTGTCCATCCCATCCCGAAAGAGGTTCTTATGGATGGGATTGTGTTATTGAGCTTGGTAGAGAGAATCCAGAGCAATCGATACGGAACGCTGGTAAGTTTTGATTAGATTTGGTATAGAGTCGTCGGCTTATAGTATTGTTTAAGACAGTTTCGCCTATTTTGCATTGGGTATGTACTGCCTCCTCATGTTTGTTATGTAGAACATGCTAACATCCAGCAGCAATGTACCTGGATAACGCCGATTGGCATACCGGGATCGCAGAACCTCTGCCAGGCAAGGGCGACTATGTTCCTCCACGTCCTCCAGCACACACCCCGACTCCGACTCCAAAAAGTTCTTGAGGTTTTGTATATTGGGTAGTATTAGACGGACACTATTTACGAGTGAATACTCAATCGACCAACCATCAATTGATGAATGTAAGCTTCAAAAGTTGCTGTCAATGTCGCCATTTAGATTAATCTATCTACATAGATCAATGCGTTCGTGATAAGCAGGGATCGGCCCGCTGCTCTATGAATTGAACAAAACTCGCCACCATCACATGAACATGCAGTCATAAAGCACAATTGACTAACAACGCTCCGGTGTTCAAAAAAAAAAAAAAAACATGTTTTTCTATCTGCAACCTCGGATTCTCTCATTGTTGGTTTAATGTGGCAAACCGAAAGACGGCATCAGATGTTTTTCATCTTCGGCCTGTCGATGTGGGTCTGTTGAGAGAATCATATACATCTCATAATGCTAATACGAATAATAAAAATAAAAACACCAATTGACATTCAAACATTGCGCACTGATACTATATTTTGACTGTACAGTACCAGGATAGATTTCACGCCAGAAGCGGGGATTAATTTAATATCGTATGTATAGCTGCATGCGGACAATTAGCATGCATGCGGCCGTTCAGTGTTGACGTGCATCCTTGTCAGCACATATCAACAGCAAATGTCGTGCTGCAAAGGGAACAACCGGGAATCAATGCTGAGGTCAATGTTGCCACTAGGGTAGATTCATGTGTAAATCAGCATTCCATACCGAGTTTGTCTACATGTACCGAGCAACCAAGTCCTCCTACATGTATGCCGGGGATGATCGGGCAAGATAAGAGCGCATTGTCCGTTTTCGGCGGCATCCTGGCATACTGGCAGTGCAGTAGCATGGAGAGTAATATTAATTAATATGAGAGACACAGAAATAAACAGGAATAGTCCAGGATTGCGTGGTGAGCGAGAGTCTGCTCAGTCTAGCCCTGGCGGGCCCCACTGTCACATGCAAATGCGCGAATTGCTCAACACCATCAGAGCTTTCGCGATAAAATGTATCCTTGTGAATGTAAATGATCAAGCAAATAAATAAATATGTGTATGCGTATATCATCGTGTAAGTAAGAAGTAAGAAGTATATATTTATATCTACACAACAGCCGTCAGACTCCATGCTTTTGTAGAGAGGTCCAGGGCAGCAGACGCAAGGCATTAGCTGACGAGGCACCAAGCGGCCAATAAAAAGGAAAACCCGGAAAGCACCTGTGACATTGGCCACAATTAGATTTTTTTCTCGCAGGGCTAGTTCTCTGCTACAGTGTTATGTTATTGTTGCGACTCACCAGCTTTCACATGCAAAAGACAACGACTCCCCGTTGCGCGCCTGCCATTGGCTGGAGCGGGGCTGGGCTCGCCTTTTTAAGAGTTTCTTATCATTGACGTTGCAGCACATCATCGCCTCAATCTCTTTTTCTCTTCGTTATCCTTCTGCCTCCAACCTATTCTCTCAAAAGGTGCGTTCGTCCCATCCCCTTAAAGGTACCGCTTGCTCACTATTCATCGCAGCACATAGCTTGACAAGAGCTAATGCCTCACGCAGAGCGCGACACTATGGGTGAACCTGCTGTCAACGGCGAGAAGCCTGTCTCGCAATTCCTCTCGGTAAGCGACCATGATGAACCTACGACAGACAGTAACTGATTCGTTTCCAGCACCTCACCTCGTACCCTCTCATCTCCGACTCCATCGCCACCTTCAAAAACAACAAATACGGCGCCAAGTCGCTCACCTACGCCGACCAGGGCTACGCATTCGCAAAGCCCTACCTACCCTATCTCTCTACCCCATACTCCTACGTCGCTCCCTATGTGGCCAAGGCCGACTCCCTGGGCGACCAGGGCCTGACCCAGGTCGACACGCGATTCCCCATTGTCAAGGAAGAGACTGACAAGATCCGCGGCACCATCATCGACACGGCATACTTCCCCGTGCGCCTGGCCGAGGAGGCGCGCCAGCACCTGCTAGACACCTATGGCGCCGAGTACAAGAAGTGCGGCGGCGCGGGCTACGTCGCCAGCGGCAAGGCCGTCGTGACCACCAGCCTGGTCCTGTCCCAGGAATCGCTGGCCTGGCTGAGCACTGCGATCGCAGCCCAGAAGGAGCAAGCCAAAGAGGTTGTCAACGAGAAGGTGAACCATTAATACTGCCCTGATACGGGAGCGGAAGATACCAGTAATGAATTTCCTTATTCTTCTTCTTCTTTTCAAAAGCCATTGAATCATGCCGCAAGTGGCGAGGCTCTTTCTTTTTATGTTTGTTTGGGTTTACAGCGAGTCGTTTTGATTCAGTTGATCTCGTGAGGAACACGAGCGCTGGGGGGTCTTTTTCTGCGTGATGTTTGATATTATTACGAATAGACTTATACATTATTAACTCTCTCACTTGATGCTACAAATCGTAAACATGATATAATCGACCTGTTCCTGATTAGGCAATTCCATAGAAAAAACGGAGCGTCATAGAAGGCGCGCCAAGACTTGATGTAGTCTATAACATATCACGCGTCACCAGCCTCGTGTCAGACAATACGGACTGCGGGGGGCTAGGGCGTTACTGAACTGTAGAAGTTTGTAGACTCAGGGGTGTTAGCCTTGTGATCTGCAGTAAGTCTCGTCTACTCAATCAATCTGTCATTTTGTCCAACGTTCGCTCAGCTACAGCTACGTACTCGTAGTTATTGTAAGAGCTTATTCAAGATGGACTCGAGAATGATGTATTATTAGGCGGACAGAACATCTAACTTATACATTTAGGGGTATATTGCTAGTCCCTGGCGATGAACTATCTCACTGGCATCGCTACGCAATTCGGATGTTTCATGAAACTCGTATTTTCTTCATTTGCTGCGAATCCATGTAGATCATCCCGCCCCGCCGCAAGGCTGTCCTAGTAGACCATCAAGCTCGTTCAAACGGCCCAGTTGATTAAGCGAAAATATTCAGCTTGCGTAGTCCTGATGGTAGTCAATGTACGCTGTTAAGCGAACATGAACCCGTATTAAAGGATGATCTGAACGCTAATTTGGTTAAACCATGTACGGAACAGGTATCGTGGGTAAGAAAAGAGGCCCCAGAGGCCCCCATACCCTCATTCTAGAATAAAACTAATCACCAATGTCTATTTCAAATACGAAGTCTCTCTGTCTACTCCCTTTTCGTCCCAACGTCTGACAAACATGCCCTTGCTGCGAGAATATTGTGAAGTAAATAATGGATATAAATACAGAGCCATAGCCACATCAATCGATCTATGAATCAGCTTCTTTTATAACATACGTACAACCGCAAATTCAACCAACGACATGCAGTTCGAATTTCTAGTCAGCGCTCTTGCCGCTATTGCTACGGCCAATGCAGCCACCAACACTACTTTGATTAATGAAATTACCCAAGCTTTGCAGCAGGGTGACTTTGTGGACGCTGCTAAGGACATTCTCACCTTGGGAGATTGTCAGATAGCCAACCTTGCCGGTATTTATTTGCTACCCCTCACACAATAACAAATAACACTTTCACCTTGAATGAATACTGATCAAAACTAGATTGTGTCGGCGTATTCGCTCCTATCGTCATGGATTGTGGCATGGCTATAGTAGAAAGTGGTGCAAACACCACTCAAGATCTAAAATGCTTCCAGGAAGCTCTTGAGGCTATTGGTACTGGATCCGGACAGAAAGGGGTAGGGCTTTCAAGACTTCCCTTGATACGCTATTATTGTAATGATCTGGACTCTGCTGACTGACTTTACAACTAGTTCGGCCAGTGCGCAAGTTGTATTGAGGAGGGAATTGACATTGCTCTGTCCCTCGTACACGATATACAACCATAGACGAAACAGCACGAATTCGACTCAATTTGAAATGACTGATTCTGCCAAATTCTCAAGGTCCTGGCTTATAGAATTTGCCTTTGCGGAACGTGGAGTCCCTAGTTCAAGTGCCATGTTTCATTTATCTCTTTGCTGAGAAGTCTGACTGAAAATTTCCTTTTATTTCTAATTCCTGTATTTTCCTATATCCCTTTTTTTTTGCCGCTTTTTGGTTTCCATGTCATTAATATCTTAGCCTTCTAAGCAAATGGTAATCATGATGACTTGTATAAAATCAGCCTATCTTTTTTTAGAATAGACACCTAACAGCCATAAAAGAATAGCTGGCGAGCCATGAACAAGGGATCTGAGAAGGCCGACGGCAGTCTGGGCAAGTGGCTCACCCTCGCCACGCGTCAGTTTATGAATTGTTTGGGCGTTCAGCCGGCGATCCCTCCAAATTCGAATGGTTGGTACGTGTGTGTTCCCCCAATGCTCTCCATTATCGCGTCCAGTCGCGCGAGCTTGGTCGAAAAATTAGCGATCCCCAGCTTTCGCAGCGAGTTTGTGGCAGCCGTAAAGTCCTTTTTGTCGGTCGTCCTTTGACAGGGGCACCTGGCGCTACCATATTGATATCGCTCTTTTTGCTTTCGGAGACATACAACCTGAGTTCGCTTATTAGCTCTTATTTTATTTTTTTTATTTTTTTCTCTCTTTCTTTTTTTTTGGACAAGGGGAGGGGGGACACTGAACTCACTTGGCTGCAGCTCTATGCCACAGCTGGTATTCTACCTCCTCGCTGGGGTTTAGAGGTACATTCGCAACCGAGTAATGAATAGTCTTGGAAAGACGCGCTACTTGTATCGGTTCTCCATCTACTACTTGGAGTAGAGATCCTTGTGATCTCTGAATAGACACTAGATCCAGTAGGGGCTGGAAATGTCGAGCGACTCGTAAATGTAACTGATCCCAAGTCTTGAAAATCTTGGTAAGTGACTCCGTATCGAGAAGCTCAAGGCGGCCAGGTCTTCTTCCAGTTTAGAAAGTAATTTTATAGGGTCAGCTGTAGGGTGTTGGATGGCTTTCATGTCTCCTTAGACCCTCGTCATTTTCTGCATGAGCATGTAGTTGTTCACGCGCAGAGGGCCACAACAACCCGACAAGTCCGAAAAGGTCCTTTTCCATGGTAGTCAGCTAACCTAAATACAATGAGATAATCGACGTGGAGAAAATATTGCAGAACCTACCTGGGCAGCGTTAAACATCGATGTGGCTGTGACGAGAGAAAACTTGGATAGAAGACGAGATTCAGGCAGGAAAGAACTGTGAGACAGGAGACAAAAGTGAGGGGCTGTGGTGTCGGGTGGTTTTGTGTCAATAGGATGACCACAGATATCCATTGATGTTTTAAGGTTCCTTGGAAACTGGAGCATACTGGTCGAAATCGCTGAAGCACCCTGGTATATTTGAAATAGCTCCATATTAAGCCTTGGCCTACAAAGTGGCACAATATTCACTATGTTACGTAGTTAACTCTCGCCCGAATAAAAGTCCCCCACCAAGTAATCAAGTACATAATAATAGTATAACTAACTAGTTACTTGTAGGTGCTGATAATTAATTTAGATAGAAGTGAGTGCCAAGCAACCCCAGCGAGCCTCACTGCAAAACAGGGTATTAATTCGCGCAGCGCTCCACCTGATCGCGTCTAAGCCTCCGCGACAAGCGACGTCACAGATGCTGCGCGGGTGGCCGTATACTCCGTATCGGCACCCCGTGACTGGCAGCGAGCCAATCACACAGCATGCCGTTCCAGCCGAAAAGAGTTACGAGCTACCAGATCCGGCTAGCGCGGATTGCCCGGAGGGGGGCTGTGCAGGGCTGTGATTGGCCCGGGGCGCTTCTAAGCCATCCGCCCCAGTGACTGCCCCGCTGCGCTAGACCGGAATAAGTTACAAGCGCTGCATCTTGCTGTCTTTCCCCGTCTCAAGTGCTGGAGCTGAAGACAACGGTGTAGTATATAATGCATTGGTGCGACCAGCTCTTTCCTCTGTCGCCTCGCTCTATCCAACATCTTCCAATTTGCGATCATCAAGGAAAAGAAGAAGAAGAAGAAGAAGAAGAAGAAGAAGAAAAAAACAGACTTCACCATGTCGGGCCCCTCGGAACTTTCCACCAGTGTGTCCACCGCCGGCAAGACTGCCGCCAGAAGCCCTGAGCGCCGTTTCCATGAGAACTTGGTCCAGGTGCAGCCCGCTCGTGTGGAGGATCTGCAGCCGCGATATGCTCAGCAGATCCAGCATACCGACGATAACCCCGATGCGCATGGCTGGTATGCCAGTTTCAGTGAGTATTTCTATTCTTCTTCTTCTTCTTCTTCTTCTTCTTCTTGTCCGTTGTCGCTAACCTTGCTGCGCAGTCCACTCCCTGGGCAGCTGTGCCGGTTTCCTGGGCGCTGCTGGATGCTGCATATGCCCCAATCCATTCAAGAACGTCAAGCAGGGTGAAGTCGGCCTGGTCACGAAATTCGGCCGGTACGTATATCATCAAAAGACTAGTCCTGAAGAGCTGCCCGCTAATCCAATTCCTCAGATTCGAACGCTCCGTCGACCCCGGCCTGATCAAAGTAAACCCCTTCAGCGAGAAACTGACCACCGTCGATGTCAAGATCCAAATCGTCGAAGTGCCGCGCCAAGTATGCATGACCAAGGATAACGTCACCCTGAACCTGACCTCGGTCATCTACTACCACATCACATCGCCGCACAAGGCGGCCTTTGGCATTGCCGACGTGCGCCAGGCGCTGGTCGAGCGCACGCAGACCACGCTGCGCCACGTAGTCGGCGCGCGCGTGCTGCAGGACGTGATCGAGCGGCGCGAGGAGATTGCGCAGTCGATTGGCGAGATCATCGAGGACGTGGCTACCGGCTGGGGTGTACAGGTCGAGTCCATGCTCATCAAGGACATCATCTTCAGCAACGACCTGCAGGACTCGCTGTCCATGGCGGCCCAGTCCAAGCGGATCGGTGAGAGTAAAGTCATTGCCGCGCGCGCAGAGGTCGAGTCGGCCAAGTTGATGCGTCAGGCTGCCGATATCCTGTCGTCGGCGCCTGCCATGCAGATCCGCTATCTCGAGGCAATGCAGGCCATGGCCAAGTCTGCCAACAGCAAGGTCATTTTCCTGCCAGCCCCGAATCAGAGCATGATGAACCAGCTGTCTGTTGCTGATGCGGTCGGCGAGGGCCCAAGCAGGTACCAGCAGGGGCAGGGCGGCTTCGATACTGGCTCTGGACATGAGCAAGATGAAGGTTTCCAGCGTGCCATCAACGCGCGCGTCGTCGAGAGTATCTAGGTTCGTTTACACGATTGAAAGGGGGCAGCAGAAACAACACCGAAACGAAAGAAAAGGAAAAATACCAAAAAACAAAAAACCAAACTAGTTTACGATTCCATGTCTTTGAACGATACCCTTTGCTTATTGATGGATATCCTCTGTTGTTTAATATTTCACGTTATTTCACTTTTTTTTTTGTCACCAATCGAATAAGCCATTAGGAAAATTTATCCTTGAATACTCTAGTTGAATACTAATTTCCGATTGATTTTCCAAGTAAATCTCCTGTACTTGCCACTATCAAGCCATACCTTCAAATCCCTTTGGCACTTTCCATCCATGTGCGTTACAAGCCCGGACATATGCGCTCACCGCATCGTGCACGCTGTACTCCATCACATTCTGCGCAGTCTGGCCCTTCAGTAAACGTGCCGGCTTGGGCTCCGTCGAACACAAAGCAATGCGAATAGAAACGAGGACCGCCTCAATTGAGCAACTAGGCAGCCACCCCGAATTCGTCAGCAGTTCCATGCACAACGCACCTCCCTGAGTTACGTGTCCGCCGCCGCCCTGGTTGAACTCGAGGAGTCGCGGCCGCACAACCCGTACAAAGGGCGGTGACATTGGAAAGTCCTTGGGGAAGCGCATCTCGAGAACAATGCTCTGTATCCCGGCCTTGTGCAAGTCCTGGCCCAATGGAAGGGACAGTTCAAACGAGTGCAGCTCGACAATCCATTGATATGGGTTGTTGATGAGTTGCGGATCGATATACCACCCGAGTTCGTCTGACGCGTTCCGCTCTTGCAATTTCAGAGTTTGTATCAAGTGTTGCTGGAGGCACTTTGTTGCTGTTGTAGTAGCATATGACGGAGGGTCAAGCAGTTTCAACGACGATTCATCCAACTTGCCCGGCACAAAGTCTGTCACCGGCGTCGTTTGCGCTGTTTTCTTTTTCTTCCCATCATCAACCACGTCATCTTCGGTTTCCGAGAACAGCACCGCCAAGTCTTCATCCATTGTTGCCACACTCCCATTATCCAAGTCATCTTCGACGTAGCGGCCCTCATCGACATCGTAAACCCGAGAGTCGGTGGATTTTTTTCTTGACTTTGGTCCTGATTTTGATGGTTTTCGTTTTCTGCCCCTCTTTTTCGTGTCAACTGAATCTTTCGGCGGATCATTTGATTCCTCCTCCACTATACCTAGAGCTTGTCGACGACGTTGGTTCTGGGCCGTCATGGGAATATAGATTGGGGAGCCTCTGGGTCCACGAGCGATGTACCCTTGCTCTTGTGGGCAGTATTCCAATTTCTTTGAAGGACATTTGTGTATTTTTGGTTCTGATGCCCCCGAAGACGTGGATTCGACTGTCTGGTTTTGGCCTCGACAGTTGACAAAAAGATATCGAGTCTGAATCCACTCAATGTTCTGAACAACATAGATGCCACTTCCACGATGCCGGAATGCTTTTGGTTTGTTGATTACTTCATTGAGTGAGAGCGCTGTGTTGATATGCAGCAAGCTGTTCGGCCAATGGCTCTCATATGAGGATGTGTAGCCAAGCGATGTGTTGAAATCCTGCGCCATGTAAACACCATCTCCAAAAGCTCGACCGTGGCTAACTTTTTTATACATGAGGCCTTCTCGAATGATCCCGTGCCAGTTCGAAAGAGGGCTCCCATGCCACGCGTAAAGCGTTGGGTATTGAGATTTCGGAACATTGGTCGTGATGGCCCGAAAAAACTTGTTCTCCTTGTCGGGGGCGCCTTGGGCGAATCTGAACTGCAAGTATCCGCCCATCCCGCTGATCAAGTTGGCATTTGGTCGAGCGCCTGTCTTGTCTGATATTTCACTGTCTTGCATTATACACGACCGGTTGGACGCGACAATCCATCTCAGCATGTCAAACGCAGACGGAGAAATCCTATCCCATGACGCCAGAAGCCTTCTAGAGCTGGATGGAATGGACTCTAGGAAGCTCTTCATTGCCATGACATCCGGCAATGTATCTAGAATGCTCTTTATGGTCTGACACTTGTCTTCCTTCACTGTTAGGTGGTCAAAGTTATTGTCATATGCCAAAAATTGGACGACACGGCCCTGGGTGTTATGTTTGGTTTTGGGCGCCGGCGCTGGCTGGGACTTCTGGACCACGATGGGAGTGCAAAGGTCGACCACAGGCCAATTGCTAGTGTCCCGAACGCGGCAATGCCAGTCACTGCTGCAATCATTTTCAGGCCCCATGATCATTATCCAGTGACCAGGTCTCAAAAATTGTTCATCCTGAGTATTAGTGCAAATTGTCAATTGCAAGTTGTCGGGATGCAAGTTCCCCTTGTAGGTGCGTTGTCCAATTCTAGGAACCATCACTCCTAGCCCCTCAGGAAAGTCCTCGAGTGAATAAGCAGCAACACTAGCATAAGTGAAGCTTATGAGTAAATCAACCACAAAGGGCTGCTGAAGAATCTCCCACTCTACACTATGCCCAATCCCAAGCGCCATGTACTGATACAGACACAGGGGCTTTGAACAAACGTAAGGTTTGAGGGCTTCGAAATTCATGTCCATTTTGCAGTGGCATACAAGGCAGAACTCGGGGCATTTCACAAAGTGTCGCAGGAGGAATTGCATTGTGATTAATGGGAGAGACATCTGGTCGTGGCTGGAGGCGGCATGGAATTGATCCGCTTGGACTATGTCCGGCACAGAAGCATCCCAAACGTCCTGCACCATGTACTCATCGCCATCAATTTCAATAGCGCTTTGTATCATTCCCTGGATATTGTTGAAATATAGCTCCGCTCCGGACCAGGAAAGGGCCAGCCTATCCCGGATTTCCACAATCTTGAGGAATCTTTCATTGAGCAACGTGTTGAGTGGCATTTCAATAAAAAGAGGCATTAACTTCCGGCTGGGGTCGTCGAATTCAGATACAGGAGGTTTCTGCGGGAGGTCGTCGTCGGCAGGATGACTGAATGCTTGCACCGCCTCTGCCATGGTTGGCTTGTACGAAGCGCAGAGCCCTATGTGCATTTGGACTAAAGCCGCCCGTTTTGAGGCTTCTGTTTTTAGCACATGGTTCATATTGACATATCCATGTGGAAAGCGCATCAACAACACCAAGTACTGAGAAGGATCCACGCCCCATGCCTGCATTGCCTCGTCTGAGAGCCCCAGTTTGGCAATACGGCAAGATATAGACAGGACTATCAGCCCAGTCAAGCTTCCCAGGTAGCCTACTTTGAATCCTGCCGCCTTGGAAGCACGCAGGTCAAACCTGAGACATGCCGACTGCTTCGTTTGCGTCATTTCCTGTTGTGCAGCTCCAAAGAACTGCTGATCCTCGTCAAAGACATCGTCCTCCCAGGCAGCCTCATTGTCGGATCCCTCGTCCACTTCGTACTCAGAGCGTTGGTCTTCTTCGTCTTGGAGTAACGCATGACCGACGGAAGCAGCACTGGCTAAAGCATCGCTCACAGTAGTGAGGAGGTCATGGATAGGTGCTCCAGCGACGGCCGGTCGGACGGTGTCGAGAGCGTCCACGACTGCGGGGGGCACAATGGATGAGAGGGAGAAGATGAGATATTCGTGGGTTTTCGGATACTCTGAAAGATCTACTCACATAGAACAGGCTGGGTTAGGGCAAGAGCATAGTTAACATGACAACGAGCTGCGGCTCACCTGATACGACAGCTTGGAACTCTAGAACCAGATCAGAATGAGAGAACGAGAAGCATATTGATTCGTCGTCGTCGCCAAGCCTGATTTCGTGGAGACCAGAAAAGAAGCCAGGCGGGCTGGAGCTGACCCTCCCTAGATCTCTAAGAAAGTCTTTCCGCGGCATGTGTGTGTGTGTGTTAACACGAGCTAGCTCTGGGCTGCTTCTGAGATGGCCAGACAGGAAGGTCACAGCGTCGTGCAGGCAACAGAGAAGGTCAACGATGATCCAGGGATGACACCAAGACCTTCAAGGCTTTTATTGAATGCTCTGACATCACAATAGCGGGCCATGGCGCACACACCGACAGCCGGGAGTTTTGGCTTTTCTTTGTCTGCTGGAAAGAGACATCTCTGCCTAGCAGGGCGAGATCTGCTTGGCCTGGAAGGCTGCAGCGGCGATGATCTGCCAGCGCCTATCAGCCTTGGGGCCTTAGCGGGCGGGAGCGACGGCGGGGCGGGGAAGCGCGGGCTCCACCCAGCGGCAGGCACGAGCGAGCTGGTGGAACCTTCCTTCTACGTTCCTGAATTTCTGAAGTTGTCGCAGCCACCGATTAAATAATCGCAATGTCTCCAGCACTCGTGCAGTCCACGTCCCAGCTGGACCCCTCGCTGCAGCACTTTACAGACCCTTCGTTCGACCCGGCCGATTTCCTGAACGATTCGTTGCCTCCGTTAACACTGTCCAACTCGCAGCCCCATGCTTCGCGCGCTCCGGCCGCCGTGCCATTGACCGACCTCTCCTCACGCATCCAATCCCTCCTCTCCCAGGTCGGTTCTCAGAATGTTCGCCTATCGAGTATCCTAACCCAAATCACCGACGAAATCTTGCGAAGCGGGGGCAGGCTTGCGTATGAAGTCGAAGTCCTGCGCGGCGAGTCGATTGCGCTCTCAGATGCTTTGGCCGAGAACTTGTCAGGAGATATTGCCAAATTCGCCAGCACAAGAGAGCCCGCTGAAGAGGCCGGTAAAAAGGTCACAAAGGAGGCCACAGAGGCTGCAGAGACGACAGAGGAGGCTACAGAAGAGAGCGTGGAGGAAAGTGCAGAAAAGGCCGACGCTGAAGAGGATGCTGTTGAAGAAGATACGCAAGTAGATGCCACGAAAGAACCGCTATTTATTACACAACTACGAACGCTGAGCCAAGTGCGCGCTCGGCTGGAAGAAGTCGTCCAGACCTTTGGCGACGCAATGGAGTGGCCGCTGCCCCCATCCGAGCTGTCGTTAACCTCGTCTTTCATTTCGGTTTCGGCACCGGAGCCTGGGTCAGAGAGCTACAGCCGCGAAGAGCGAGGACAAGAGGTCGCCAAGAAGCTGCGCACCGAGATCACCGAGTTGCTCGACAGCAAGGGAGGCGGCGAGGATGGGCTGGCCGCCGCCGCCGAGCGACTGCAAGTCCTACGCACCCTGGGACAAGTGTGGAAAGGCACATCGGAAGAAAAGGCTCGCAATCGGTTCCTCGATAGCCTTTCAAAAAGCGTTGAGGACCGACGCAAGGCCCTAGATGCGCAACGAGCGAAGAAGGGCCGAGCACCGACGACGCAAGCAGTGGACGAGTCATCCAATAACGACACGGGGGGGCCTGGTGGAGGGCTGTTTCGCAATCTGCAACGAATCCGCGACGAGATCTATCTGGAGTAGATGTACATGTATTAATAATTATAATCCACACATAGCTGCCTATGTACAAATCTCTGCGGTCCTGATCTAACTAGCAACCACTTGTTCCGAATTACCGTCTTGATTTCCAATTCAGCGCGCCAGTATGCCATCCTACTGCGTGTAACATGAAATACCTCTTCCGAGACAGGCCGACCTTCGTCAACTGTCCGGTAATCCGCTGACAATGTGCAATATGCGATTTCATGCAGGTGCCTATGCGGATACCTTCAAAGATCACAAAGCTTTCCAAAGAGCCCTTCCATTTGAGCTGCATTTATTAGGGTGTTTGAAAGATGGAGCCACAGCCTCAGAAAGAAACACCATGCCCATCGTAAAGGTAGCTGCGAAGGATGTCGTGGTTCATATACGGAGTACAGTACAGAGCACGGAGTATGTATTAGTAGTATTTAGCTGATCTGGCCCGGGCGATCCACGCAACACTCGCAGGGCCAGACCCACCGCACCTGCAAAGCCACGCCGTTCTCCGCAAGCAGCAACTCCTCAGTTAACTCCTGAACTGTTTTCCTCTCGCTCTGTTTCTGGCCATCTGCAAACATCCCCTCTTGTGCCAGCCCGAGTCATCGTCTTCTTTTCCCTTTTTTTTCCTTCGCCCGCTTCGCGCAGGAAAATGTTCATTCATTGTGTCGAATAAACCTCGCGGCATTGGCCTGTCACTCTCTTCGCTCCTGCAACGTTTCACCATGGTCCAGTTCGACTGGGAAGCCCAGCGAGTCGTCGTCGCCCATGCAAGTGCCCTGTGGAAAAGGGCTGCGCAAAAGTCACAAAAGATATCGATCCCTGCGCGTTTCCGTCCCTCGAGAATCATCTCCTACGCCATCGGCGTTTTCTGTTTGTTCCTGGGCTTTCTCATCTTTGCATTCATCAAGGTATGCATGCCCTCTCCCCTCGTCCTTGGCTAACACTAACACCCTCTACCTCTACAGAAAGGATCTATCGTTACTACTACCGGGTCCGCCCACACTCCAAATCCCCCTTATCATGATGGATCGCTGCCGAATGATTTCAACTTACACATTTTGGTGGCTGCGCAGCCAAAGAATGCTGCGTTGTGCCGTACAATCACTTCCGCTATGATCAACGACTATCCTTCCTTGACCCTCCTCAAACAGCGCCCTGAGATTGCGGCGAAGCCTCTATCGAAGACCGCCGCCTCAGGCGAGGCCCGCATTGAGAAGATCAAATCAATCCTCACCTTTCTCACCACCAACGGCCGCGTCTACGACCACGATCTAGTTTTGATTGTCGATAGCGACGATACCTTGTTCCAGCTACCACCGGAAATTCTCATTCAGCGCTACAAGGACATACATAAACGAAACAACCATCGCTTGAAAAGAAAATACGGAACCAAGTTCATCGGAGAGGGGAACAATCTTCAAGAAGTTTCAAAGTATACTCAAAGAGTGCTGTTTGCGGCCCGAAAAGACTGCTCGTCCAATCTCAGCGACAGTGCAGCATGCGCCAGCGTGCCCGAGTCCCCACTGCCTCCAGACATTTATGGTGCAAAGACAGATAAAAAGCGCGATGGCACCCTGAATCGTCCGCGATGGCTCGATGCAGGCGTCGTCATGGGTCAGGTCAACGACCTGGTGCCTCTCTATGAGAAAGTCTTGTATGATATGAAGAAACAACCTTTACATTCCAGCGATCAGGTGGCACTTACTCAGCTATTCGGAAACCAAGAGTATTCCAGAGAAGTCGAAAGACGCAGGTCGAGTAGTGTGTTCAAAGAGTGGCTCTGGGATTCGATCGGCATAGCAGATTACTCCAACATCACCAACGTGCGCGCTCGCATACAGCCAGGAGACTGGCATGAATATGGCATGGGACTCGACTATGAGGGACAATTATTCCTCAATACGAGAAAGACTGCGGGCGATATCGAATGGCTGAAATACCGAGATGTTCGAAAGGTGTCTGGGGTGCAGATACAGCATCGAGTTCCCCGCGAAGTACGACTGAACTTACCACTTGACATCGAACAGAGCGAGTTGAATCCGTTTAAACAATACAAGCCGTCCGGCACCCACACCGTCACGCCTGCACTCAACACAAGCCTCGATGTGCTCCCTCCATCCTGGAACTTTACATGGAATGACATTCCACTGGCAACATATATTCAAACCGCTGCGGTGCCGGCCATTGTGCATACGGGCGGCGATCAAGCACTGCGCCAAGACTACTGGGTCACCGCGTGGTTTTATCCATGGGCGCGAGCTTTGCTTCGTAGACATGTGCGGTCTGCCAAAGCCGAGGCCAAGCAGATATCTGCGCTGGGCGCTTCCGATGTGTTGAAAGATCCCGGCAGGAGGGGGGGAATGTGGACCGATAACGACCAGTGGATGAGCTTCGCAGAACTCTGCTCTGGTCACGAAGAGTTTGTGTTTGGCGACGGCTTAGGACCTTGGGGCGATGAGAGGCCGAATGCCCGTCCTGTATACAACCTATGGGGCAAATTGATGGCGGGCAAAGGTCCAAAATTCAAGAAACTTGGCGAGTCCAGATCAGAAGCCGAAGACATAGAAAGGCTCGAACTTGGAATAGATGATGACGATGACTAAATGAGCGCTACTCCAAGGTTTCCTTTTTTTTTGCTTTTCCTCTCTCTCGCTGGCTGTTTGTGTCCATCTCGTTTCTGTGTATACTATACGTTGCTAGTGTCTTTGGAACAGCTCTTTAGCTGTTCAGTCGCCCGATACCCTTTAGAACAAAACAAGGTCTACATTTGAGGCTTGAATGTATATACTCTTATGGCCTAGAAAAATACGGTAAATATGAATGCTATATCTTCAACTTTCTTCTTTGCTTGTGGTGAAAATTGGACGTGCTCACTCACCGCCCGTTCTCCCCACGTAACGAATACTGCCGGCAAAAAAAACCTAATTAACATCATGATCCCCGCGAGTACCGACAGGAAATAAACTTCTCCTGACTTTTCTTTTCAAGTTTTGAGGCAACAGAGGATCTTGCAAAATGAAGGTTCGTTTTCTAATCCTTTCAGCTACTTTAACCTTTCAAGAAGGAAAAACTCACTTCTAAAATCACAACACTAGATCATCGACCCTCAAACCGCTACTTTGACCAACATCGAGGTCTTGTCCTATTTAACTGCAAATCCACCTCGCAAGTCTGCCGCGGCACCTCCTGGAGCCAGAAATTTTGTGCCGAAACCAGATCTGCGAGATCATTGCACCGTTGTCACCGAGGTTTGCTCTCTCTCTCTCTCTTCCCATCCTCTGTTCTCTCTGGTCGATACTTATAACAACTCAACTACATTAGATACACAACTACGTCGAACGAATCTCGCCGCATATCCTAGACTATCCTCGCTACACACAGGAAGGCAAGAGGCCGTCAACGAATACCTTCCAACAGCCATCCACAGACCAACAAGAGCCATACATCCAACCCAGCGAACCCACGCCGCTAGACAACGCGATCCGAGCCCTGGTCAAAGAATTGTTGCCATGGAACCTGACCAAGGCAGAAGTAATGATGTTTCTCAACCTTGGAATCGGACTGAAAAGAAGAGAAAATCGGTCCGCGGAGGATGCAATGGAGACGGACCAACCAGAGGAAGACCAGGGTGGACAAGGAGAGGAGGGGGATGATGATGATCTTTACAAGGATCAGGCGATAATTAATACGGTGATTGAAGAGTTTGACGAAAGATTGAACGAGAATGATGTAGAGAGTATTGTGGCTATTATGAGGAAAAACTTGGGGAATATGGAATCGTCTTGACCCCAAGTTTCCCTCTCTTTATCTTGCATGGCACAAGGCGTTGGGATTCCCTAATTTCAATTCAATCTTTTTTTTTTTCATTGCAAGAACGATTTAGACCAGCTGAAGAATAGTTGAACTGAATTCCAGATTTTATTCCGGCTAAGTACTTTTCACCTATGCCATAAGAAAAGAAAAGAAAAACCTTTTTACGCCAAATATGGACCTCGAAATCTCGCCGCAAATGCCACCCAAAAATAGCAAAAAAAAAAAAAAAAAATCACAAGGAAATAGAGAGAGAAAAAAGACAAAAAAACGAGGTGCAGATATCATACAACAATAAAACAACACTTCGATCTTACTCCTTGCTCTTCTTCTTCTTTTTCTTCTCGGCCTTGTCGTCACCCTCCTCTCGGTCCCTCTTTCGTTTCTTGCTCTCATCCTTGGCAGCCTTCTTGGCTTCTTTCTTGGCCTTCTTCAGGTCCTTCTTGCTGATAGCAGTTGGATTTCCATCAGCATCAAACGAGATCTCGCCCCGTTCGAGCTTGCGTTGGTATCTCTTGACACTGAGGCCGGCCTTCTCGGCCAGCTTTTCCAAATCACCCTTGCTGCTCTTCTTGTCTTTCTTGGACGACTTCTTGGTTTCTTCTTCACTGGACTCCTCTTCGGCGTCTTCCATCTCTTCGTCAGAGTCGTTGTCAGACTCGGCTTCTTGGATCAGTTTCTTCTCTTTCTTGGACTTCTTTTGCGCGGCTGGCTCTTCGTTGCCCGTCAGACCGTCAGCGTCGGCATTGTATTTCCGAGCCTCGTTGATTTCAAACTTCTGGGGCTGAGCGGTGCCGTTGGGAGCAATGTTAACGCCCCGGGGTTTCAATGGCTTTCCTTCCATGGCAGCCAGCTTGCGTTCAAGGTTGAATCTGGCCTCGGTGCCCAGAGCGGATTTTTCTTCTTCGTTGACATCTTCGTCCCACTCGGCGAGGGCATCCACACGTAGACCAAGAGAGGCCTTGGCTGCCAGAATACGGGCCATCTTACCCTTGTTCTTGCCAGTTGCCTGTCCAATCAAGGAAGCGTGGTAGATAAGACCGTACTTGGGAGTATCGTGTTTGGTCTTGAGAGCTCGGAAGAGAGCCTTCTCAGCACCCAAGATCTGAAGCGTAGAAGCAGGGCTTTTGGAAAGGTTCATCAAGCTTCCAGCATGGGCAATGAGTCTAGCACCAACAAGCTCACCAACAAGTGCCGTGAGGTTGGGAGCAATAGCGGTCATACGAGCCGTCAAGTAGCTCGACAGCTGCTGGCGGTATTCAGCAAAGCCAACAACCTGCTCAGCCAAAGCTTGGATGTTCTCCAAATCCTCAGGGCTGATTTCTGTACCCATTGATCGATCGGCAGCATTCTTCACAGCACCCTCGATTTCCTCGGGGAGAATCTCACTAAGGTCGGTGGTTTCGAAATCCGTTCGCATTCCCATCTTCAAGACCACCCGGGCGTACGCGATGTTGTCGTTGATAATCTTGGCCATCTCGGGGAAGTGCCAGCCATACCATTCCTTGACGCGCATGGCGTATGTGTTCAGCTCCTTGTCCAGGTCATCCAGAAGGGCAATAGCCTGCACAATCATGGTGTCGATCTTGTCAGGGGAGAACTTGAGCTTGTGGCGAGCCAGCGAGTGCGAAAGACCGAGGGCCATGGCCGACAAATCCTCAGGGACCAGACCAGGAATCAGAGTAGGAATGTGTTCGCGAATAGCGCGGTAAATGTCGTGGGTAGAAGAGTCCGCAATCGGCTGAATATCAAGGCCGGGGAGCTTTCCGATGGCATTGCCTGACAGGCGTTAGAAACCCACCTTGTAAAGGAGCGTTTTCAAATCCAACTCACCAAGCTTCGGGTCGGCGACAGCAAGAGAAACTTTCTTCTCATCCTTAATCTCGTCCAGGAGACCTGCGAGACGGGGAGTGACCTTTCCTTCAATGATAGCAGTCACTTCCTCGAGGGCAGTGGTTGCACTGTCGAATTTTTGGAAGTTTTTCAACTTCAATCTGCACAGCTATTAGGATTCTGCTACACAAACGACACATCCCGAGATATCTCCTGAGGCCAAAAACTCACAAATTCGAAATCCCTTCAGGAGTGGCAGCCTCGGTAGCGATATCATCACGCTTGAGGAGTTTCTTGTCCTTGGCTTTCAGCAGGGCATAGCCCGCGCTGGTTTCGGTAAGAATGAAGAGCGTCATTTTATACAATTGCGACCCCCGGGTATTCAATACGTTTGGCTGAATTGAAAATACACCGCAGCCAGGAACCGTGTCGTCGGGGTGGGAGCGCAACAACGGGGGGTGGTTGTGGAAACGTGAAAGAGCTTGACTTTTTTTTTTTTTGGCGCTCAAAAATTTCAAGTCGAGGCGGTAAAAAGCAGCGCGGCGTGTGAGTGGCTGGCGCAGGCGGGTAGTGTGCGGCTTATATAAGCGGGCTCGGAGCTCCACGTTTGGACGGGCTGTGAGAGCTCCAGACTACATACGCAGCACAACTACAGCATATATCTCTTTGGAAGTCCAGCCTGCCGCGATGGAGGGCCTGTTCTTTAACGTCAATGGCGGGTAAGCACACTTCCCCTCACCTGAGGATCAGGTTTTGGGTCCTGACCTCGCTAGGTACCTCGAAGGGATCGTTCGTGGCTACCGCAACAGCCTACTTACGGGTCAGCATTATGCGAATTTGACCCAGTGCGAGACAGTAGACGGTATGTCATCTCTAAGGCGCATGATGCAAGTCCTATGGCAGATCTGACTGTGTCCTTTGCAGATGTGAAACTTCAGCTTGGCCCCGCATACGGAGACTTCCTGGCCTCGCTGCCTCCGAACCCCTCTACCTCCGCTCTCGCGGGCAAGATGACTGAGAAGCTTGTCGCCGAGTTTCGCTATCTCCAAGCGCAAGCAACAGGCTCGTTTGCCAAGTTTATGGAATATCTTACCTATGGGTACATGATCGACAACGTCGCATTGTTAATCACCGGCACATTACACGAAAGAGATACTCGTGAGCTGCTCGAGCGCTGCCACCCTCTGGGCTGGTTCGAGACCATGCCCGTCCTGTGTGTTGCAACCAATATCGAAGAACTATACAACTCGGTGCTCGTGGAAACTCCATTGGCGCCGTACTTCAAGGGTAGCTTGAGCCACCAGGACTTGGACGAACTGAACATTGAAATTGTCCGAAACACACTATACAAGAACTACTTGGAAGACTTTTATAATTTTGTTAACACGCATCCTGACTTCAAGGGCTCCCCGACACAAGAAGCCATGTCGGAGATTCTTGAATTCGAGGCCGACCGCCGAGCTATCAACATTACCCTCAACTCGTTTGGAACCGAGCTGTCCAAGCAAGAGCGAAAGAAACTCTACCCGGAGTTTGGAAAACTGTACCCCGAGGGTTCGTTGATGCTTTCAAGAGCGGATGATGTAGAGAATGTCGCCCTCGCTGTGAGCGGGGTTGGAGACTACAAGACATTTTTCGATGCTGTCGGCCTGGCCCAGGGCGGTGCTGGCATGTCTGGTGGAGCAAGCTCTGATGGAAAGAGCCTGGAAGACTTATTCTATCAGAAGGAGATGGAGCTGTGCAAGGTTGTCTTCACGCGGCAGTTCACAGTTTCTATTGTATACTGTTGGGTAAAACTACGGGAGCAGGTAAGTTGATTCCGGACTAAACAGGATCTGCTCAAGTCTCTCAGGATTTACTGACATTCTTTCTAGGAAATCCGTAACATCACCTGGATTGCCGAGTGCATTGCGCAACACCAAAAGGAACGGATAGGAAACTATATTTCTGTTTTCTAGTCTCGATAGGCAATTTTTCCTTGCTTGTTACATTTTCCCCTTTTTCTTTTATTCCAATCCATTTTCATATTAAGCACGGTGATTCCATGACGCTTCTGGGAATCGCTATGAGCCATCGTATGTATCTCGGCGTTACGATTAAGGTCTTTTTTTCAAATGTATTTACATTCTTATTTCATTTTTTTCTTCATTTGATGTTTCAAGGAACATGACAACTAGATGTTAATACATCATCAATAAATACAAAGGGTCAAATAAGCAAACCCCCCACCAAAAACACAATCTTCAACAAACATCGATGCAACATGAGAAGTGAGAAGATGAGAAGACAAATGTTCTAGTAGCTATTAATCACGAGAACTCTATAGAATTTATACAAGTCCATATTTTATGCCACGCCATCTCAAAAAATAGGCGTTGTTCAATAACATTCAAATACTTGTACATGGATAGCAAGCTCATTTGGGAAATTTCGTTATAGGTGAGGCATCCAAAAGAGAGAGAAAGGGGTCGAAAATCGCGCAGACGCATGGATGAAAAAAAAATCAAAATCTCAAATTGGGGGAAAAAAGGCAGATAGAAAATTACACCTGCGCTTTGTCATGTCATGCTTCTGGAACGAATATCGCAGAGAATAGAAACAATGAAACAGTGTTTCATATTCTACCAAAAAGCGGATTCGACCGTGTCGGAGAGGCAAACACAGGATTAGTCGTATTGAAACAATACGCTAATACTCTCTCCGTGGTGGACACGTCGTATAGCCTGTGATATACCCGTTAGGAGTCATTCCAAGATACTATATTGGCAGTCATACCTCTGCAAACACGTTGCCAACCTCCAGAACTTCCAGCTTAGGGCAACGCCGACAGTGATCATCTTGGTCTACCGTGTTGGTAACAACGACTTTATCCAAAGCGCTTGCGTTGATACGGTCAATAGCATCACCACTTAGAATGCCGTGAGTGACCAGCGCATATACTTCAGCGGCACCTTCTTTTTTGAGCAATTTCGCAGCTCGAGTGATCGTGTTTGAAGTATCGGCCAAGTCATCAATGAGAATAGCGGTACGGTTGCGCACATCTCCAACCAGCATCATAGTAGCGTTTTGCCTGTCAGCGATTTTCGTCGGGCGTCGTTCCTTGGACAGTTAGTCTCGAATCCAAGACAAGCTTCCTGTAGGTCATTCACTCACCTTGTGAATCAATGCGAATTCGACACCCATTGAGTCCGCAATAGCTGTAGCTCTCTTAGCACCACCAGCGTCAGGGCTGACTATGATGGAGTCCTTGAAATTGGGGATGTGGCGCTGGATATATCTCTTGAGCAATGGTCGTCCGTAGAGATTGTCCACGGGGATGTCAAAGAAACCTTGGTACTGAGGATCGTGCAAGTCCATCGTGATAATGTGATCGGCTCCAGCACTGGTAAGAAGGTCTGCAATGAGAGTCCCGGCCTGAGCAACCCACTGTCGGTATCCAGGACGGGGTTCAAAAGTTACGCCCTTGTTCGAGTTGCTCGTGTTGTCATCGTTAGATGCGCTATTCGGTATGCTAACATCTGACCGAACTGAATCGAGAGTGTCGCTCCGCTTCCCATTGGCAATGGGGCGGCGCTTGACAGGAGACCCGTTGACATCTGATTCTATCTGCGTCTTTGCGAGGCTCTTCTGTAGGTTGTCGACACCGTTGGAAACGCTTTGGCTTTCCGGCTTGTTCGGGTTTGGCGTCGAAGGCGTGCTATCAAAGGTAAAGTTGTTATGAGTGGATGACTTGACCAGCGGAGCTCCAGTTTTGTTGTATGGGATATCACTTTGACGAGAGTACGGGAACAACGGTAGAACAGCTGTGACTCTCTTGGCAGATGCAGTTTTGCAAGCAGAAATCGTAATCAGAAGCTCAATAAGGTGGTCATTGACCTTCCCCCCGCCGGACTGGATAATGTAGACGTCTTTTTCTCGAACGGACTCTTGGATTTCGACTCGAGTCTCGCCGACAGCAAACTTCGAGAGAAGGACATTGGCTTGGGGCACACCCAGGTGGTTGCAGATGGTGCGAGTCAGCTGTGGATGGGAGGTTCCCCCGATGATGACAATGTTTCTGACCATTTTCTACCAACTCGCTGGAGGTTTGATGCACGTGAGGAGCGAAAAAAAAAGTTCAACGGTGGATGACGAAAGATTTTCGACGGAACCGGGTACGACAAAGCGACCAGAGAAAATTCCGAAACACGGCAGGCTAATAGATCTTCATGGCTGAGTATTTGCGACAGGTAACAGGCACACGAAGGGGGAGAGAGAGGTGATAATCCAGAGACATCGAGAAAGCGAGGATTGCGACTTCGGTCTGGAGTGGAACGGTCGGTCAGTCTTGGCTCATGAAAAGAGCCCCAATCGGGTAAGGCGCGGCGAGGAACCGGAAGAACCCCGCGTTTTTCTGCATCCGACATGACGGAAAAAAGGAAAAGAAAAAAGAAACAGGAAATCCAAAGAGAATCCATGTAAGTGTCAGCAACTAGCAAACAAATGCGACGGGTTGTGTCTGCAGGTCCGGGTGGTGGCAGAGACAGAGCAAGAAAAACACCCGACGTTACGGCACAGTTTGCGCTGCTACATACAAGCAAGAAGATGAGAATATGAATTCCTGAGTCATGACATAGCAGATAGTGGTACATGAAATAAAACGAAGGGTCCTAATACACTTTTGGAATAAGGGGTCCGGTTGTGTCACTCGGTGATTCAGTGGCCATGCAGCACCTCATCAACCTTTCTCAGCCAACTGTATTAGCCGTTTGGCAACAACAATCCGGATGTGAGTATAAAAGAACAGTATAAACGCCCGCTGTATGAAAATGATGGCCGGATCAGTCGCCCGTGTCGACTTCCCTATACGTATGCAATTAGTTTGTGTTCGACCTGTCATGTGTAATACGCTCGAAACGAGGGATGTAGGAAAAGTGAAGATGAGTCGCGCTTACAAGTCGATTTGTACACCGTTAGAGACCCCGTAGTCCTTCAGAATGTCAGTACTCCCAAAAGCTATAGTTTCTCACTTTTCCGGGGTTTCCTTACCTGCAGCGTCAACTGATCCTTGAAAGGCCGTTCGCCCTGTCGTTTCAGCAGGATCTCGTGTGGCTCGCGACCAATTCTAGCAGCCACCTGGGCCTTAAATAGCTCTGTTGTAAACTTGTTAGCCTAGGATGTCGTCCAGACAGGGTTGCGCCGGGGGCGCGGACTTATCGGGTCTGAGGCGAGACAGGGAATGGCGGCTTTGGTGCCCAAGCGATCATTGACATGCACAATGATCATTTCTTCGTTCGACTGGGGCACAGGAGGCTTCTTTTCCTTCGTCTTAGGTTTGCGATCCGCCTTGCTATCGCTCTTGGGAGCTATCTCATCATGCGGGCGCCTTCTGTCTCGGTCATCTTCTCTGTTTCGATTATCATATCTGCCTCGATGGCGATCAGGAGATCGTAGACGGCCTTGATCTCGATATCCTCGTTCTAGCCTGCGATCTCCATCGCGGTGCCTGTCGTCTCGGTATCCCTCATCCCGCGGTTTCTTATCCTTCCAGCGAAATCCTCCTGAATTCTTTGGGCGCGAATCTCGACGGCGATCGGGGGATCTGCTTCGTCTTCGACTGTCCGGTCGGGGAGATCGCGAACGTGAGCTTGCCATGACGGGCTGAGTGAGTGTCAAGAGCAAGAAGTTGTCGTCGAGCTTGGGCACAATGGGACAAGCCCAAAGCTCTGCGCGCCACACGTGACACGCGCAGCTCCCCGCTTTAGTGCGACTTGAGATTCTAGGCTTGGTCAACAAACAGGTGTTTGGTCAATTCCAGAAATATGGCCTGATATTACGCAAACCGACCATTTCTTAATACTTAATACTCGTCCGCTTCAATGCCGACCCGGCTTGCCGTACGGCGCCCGTCCCCTACCACGGCCTCGTTCACCGTCTCAAATGCGCCTTCACGTCGGACATGGCCAGCGAAGCTCGCGTTTGGAGTCGAGATCATCATACGCGTCCTGGGATTCATAGCAATTCTTTTGGTCAATGCTGCTACGCTTCGACGCTCTATAGTTTTTGAATATCAAGGCCTAGGGATTCCACCCGATTTGTGGTTGACCAATGTCGGCGCCCTAGCTTGTCAGATCGCGGACAGCTATCCTTACAAAATCGTGGCCGGTGTGAGCACTGTTTTGATGTATCTGGTCTGGAGAAAGGGATACACTGGTACGCAATTATATTGGATAGACAAATACCAAGCTTGGAGTCTAATTATCTTTGCAGAGGAGTCTCTTCTCGTGATTCGGGGGCTGGGCGTTCAGACGTCAACCTCCTCGTCGATGTACTGGTCTAGTGCAGCAACGAGATTCATTCCCACCACACAGATTCAAGATATTGTCATTCACGAAGCATTCAAGGGATTCGAAGTTCGTTTCTACCTAGCTATAATCGTTGAAGGCGAACGCGACGTGGTAGTTGTCTTTCCTGTGGGTCCAAAACACCCGGGTCGTATCATACATTCAAAAGGCATGCTAATAAGACATTGCTAGAATATGTTACCAAAGCGCATGATTCTTGAAGAAGTCTGGCGTGGCGCCCGTCATTGTCTCTACGAATCCAAACCAGTATCATCTCCGGGGTAACACGTGTTTACTGCGAAAAATTTCAGGGAGACGTGACTGGCAATTGATTTATGTACTATGATACGAATGCTAACATCATACGTCGGTGTGACCTTCTTGTAACCTCAAAGCCCTACGCTCCTGGGTTGCAAGGTACCTTGCATTTTGCACTTCCACGGTGTCCGACCTATGCTTTTGCATGACAGGCACATAGACACCATTGGGTCTCCCTTCGTTCCCCCCGTTGTAAATTTTCTGGCTTTTAAAGGGCTTTTTCGGAGGCTCGTTTTGGACAAAGCTAGGATCACCCTGGCTCACTGCCAGGTCGAGCAGTGCCCCCGCGAGGATCTCGTCCATCTTGCGCTGGCTCCATGTTGCCCAGAGGTTGTCAACCAGACCAAGTGGAGCAAATTTATTGTCGCCTTTGCCAGACGCTGGGTTTGTCTGTCTAGGGTCGCCACAATAGACCCATTCTACTGCATCGGCCCTGCTATCGCTTTGTAGATCTGGGAAGGAGCAATCCCATAAAACAAGGGGTGCATCCGACGCCATCTCGTATGCTGGTTTACATGGGTTCTTTGACACATCAAGCAATTCCGGGATAATCGACGGGGACTCGACGCCTTGACCGATGAGAAACAGTATTGCGACCATGTGACGAACTTGATGCCATAAGAACGCCGATCCACTGAGCGTGAACGTATATACCAACGGTTTAGATGGCCAGTCTTCATTTACAGCCCTTTGATGCTCGGCATCTGGCGTGTTTTCCGAAGGTCGAAATTCAGGAGTGCCGAGATAGCCAACAGAGTCGACTTTTGGGTCAGCCAAGTCGATACTTGCATGATATATAATACGCTCGAAGTTGGTGATTTGTTTGCTGGTGTCCACTTTACAGAAATTCCTGAAATCGTGCGTTCCAATAAAGTGTTTGCAGCCTTCGCGCATAGCCTCAATGTCCAGCCAGCCCTCTCTGAGCTTCTTTTCAGATATTCCTCGGTGATGGGCGGCGCTACGGAGAAAGCCAAGTTTTCCTGGCGTAGGGGAATAAGCCGGTTGTGTGAAGAAGTATTTGTACTGTCGTTCGCGGCATGAAAAACGAGCGTCAAAATCTGGAGGCGGATGAGGGCACCACGCCAGTATGCGAATATCGCTTGGGAGAATGTTATTTAGAATTTGAATGTAGGGCAATTCATCGCGAATATCATCCCACTCTTCGTCCACATCTTCGCACGTGTTGGATTCTTGGTCTATGGCGTTCTGGGATGATGCGACTTCGCCAATCGTCAATTTCTCCGTATCGGTGGCTATGTCCTCCGTGTTGCTCGTAGGCTTTGTGTTCTTCTTCGGCCGCGCGCTTCGAACCCTGATACCGATAACCTGTCCAAAGGCACTGACGCCTTTGTCGGTTCGTCCACACTTGGAGTATTGGCAACCTTCCCAGTCTAGAGTATACACTCGAGACCTTTTGCTGACAGCGTAATCATCCCCGAACTCAGATGACGAGGCAGGGAAGATCAAACGCCCTAACCGAAGCGCTTTCCATAGTTCCTCCTCGATCGTAGGCAAAGGGGTTATAGTATTATTCGTATGCTCGAAACCGTTGTACCGTTGACCGAGATATGCAAACTTGAGCGCGATATAGCGGGTATGGTATTTGGAAGGATCGATACCTCTTTGTTTCCTCGGTGATCGATTCAATCTTTTCAGAGGTGCGGAATCGCCGGGAGTGAGCGTCTTTGGAGGAAGTTGCGGCACTATAGGCGCGGCACTCGTCTCGGGGCATGCTGGCGTGCTCTTCGCGGACGCATGGCTGGAGCCGGTAGGTGGTTGATTACTCTGAGAATTTAACTGACGTTCGAGCTCTGCGATTCGTCCGATGAGACTCGAGTTACTCCATGTCGTATAGTCGGGAGAAGGCTCGGCCATGGCTTTTCGTCGTCGCTTCTGATACGATGTTGACGATCTGAAATTGCGATTTATGAAATAGGATACGGTATTTTGGCTGCGAAGACAAATGAAAACGCCTCGAGATGGCGGCAGCATACCCCAATGCTAACCCGAAAAAGCAAGAGAAAAAGAAAAAGAGAGAAGGGAAGAGAGGAACGAGGGTATAATGCCAGAAAGATTTTCTAGAGATAACAATTTTGGTAGCGGCCGGGGACTGTATGTAATTTTCCAGTATTGTTCGTATTCAATCTTTCACGACGGTATCCGGTAAGATTGGAGGTGGGCTACCACAGACCTCGTGCAACTTCGCATCGTCCGCGTTATAGCACAGCTTGGATATGGCAGATAATGCGACCGTCCAGGTCTTACTTCTCGGAGACTCGGGATGTGGAAAGACAACCTTTTTGTCGTCAGTACACCTTTTATCCACGGAGCCTGCTTCCTCTATATCAATTCACACTAAATATATATCGACAGGCGGCTGAAAACGCAAAAGCCACTCACTGAGACACTACAGGAAATAGAGATAAACCTGCTTAAAGATCACGACCAGCCGTTTCTCTACGACATAAGGTTCTCGAAAAAGTCCTTTAGGGTGGAAGTTTACGATACTGCGTCTCCAAATCAACACTGGTCATCACTACGGCCGGATCTTGTCATACTCGCGTATGATATATCCAATAGAGCCACACTCGATAGTCTAAAAGGAGTATGTTTTTCCCTTAATAGAAGTACTAAGAAAAACCACTGATATGATAGTGTAGTGGCGGAGCGATATCACCAGATACTTCCAACGAGGCTCGGGCGAGCGTATTCCTGTCATGATGCTCGGCCTAAAACGAGACCTTAGAGAGGAAAATGACCAGATTATATATCCTCAAGAGGTATGTTCAGGCAGATTCTAGGTGTTCTTTTTCAACGGCGCTTAACCTGGCCTAGGCATATCGCATAGCCCAAGAACTACATTGTGACCGTTATGCAGAATGCTCCGCCATGTCTGGAGAACTCATCGCAGAAGCTTTTGAAGATATTGCAAAAATGGCGGCAATGACGACAACAGCAGCCGGTGCACAAGGCGAAGGTGGCTGCACTATTCTTTGATAGCATGCGATATTTCCGAGTTTTTATGTCTAGTCAAAATCCGCCAGGCTTTGAAGGTACGGACGGGAAGCCGTCTATATGGAATCACATATTTTTTAGCCTTTCAAGAGGCTGATCCCAAACAGAGATTAACCGAAACTGAAAACCACGACTCGGGCTCAGTCACTAGTACATGACAAATGCGGACCAAGACGTGGATACCAATGAGATGGCATAGGTTTTCCATCGGCATGACCAGGACGATCGAATCAAAAGCTTAAGTTCCCTACACTATCTTACAGAAAAGGACTATATTGTGAAATGGATTTATCTTTTCTTCGATTTAAACCTTCAAAACAATTACATAAGAGATTTTCTGAGACAACGATTAAGTCCGCCTCGTTGAAGCTGACAGTACAGGGCTTTCCCCCAGATCATCAAATTGACAACCTGGATATCTTTCCCTCGTAAGTACCAGTCAGATAAGAAAAGAATCCGTAATAGATAGATAAGAAACCTCCATTATCGTAGGACTGTTCGCTTCATATCGTCATAGACCAAATCACTTTTGTTTCTTTTTTTATATCAAGTAGTTTCAGGTGGGCTTGCATGCAATCACTCATGGAGCGTAGTAGACAAATGCTATTTTTGTTCTTGAGGCGAATCGCTCCACCACCATAGTCCCAGCTCAGTTTTCTTTTTCATCTGCAATGGCTTACCACTTGTTATCGGGGTTGGCAGCGGTGGCCTGGGTCTCAGCAGCCCAGTCACCACCGTCAGCTTCCCAGCTGGCACCGGCAGCACCGGAGGCAGCAGCGAAAGCAGGGGCGGGGATAGCACCAGCAGCAGCAGCGCCATCCCAGCTGTCACCCGCGAAGCCAGACTCGATAGCAGCGGGGCCGACCTCGTCAGCGCTGGCAACCTTGGCCTCCTCGGTGATCTCCTTGGTCTCCTCGGCCTCAGGGTCACGGTAGAAGTAGAGATCGACAACGACGTCCCACTCGGTCTCGCGGGTAGCGAGAGTGCCACGGAGACGGAGGACCTCACGAGCGAGCAACCACCAGACGAGACCGATGGCGTGACGACCCTTGTTGTTGGTGGGGATAGCGACATCGATGTAGTCAGTGGGGGAGTCGGTATCGCAGAGAGCGATGACGGGAATGTTGACGTAGCTGGCCTCCTTGATAGCCTGGGCGTCGGTGCGGGGGTCGGTGACGATGATCAGGCGAGGCTCCTTGAAGGAACGAGTGATGTAGTTGGTGAAGTTACCGGGGGTGAAACGACCAGCAATAGCAGTGGCACCAGTGTGGGCGGCAAACTTTAGGACAGCGCGCTGACCGTAGGGACGAGCAGAGATAACGGCGACATCAGCGGGGTTGTCAATGGCCGCGATGATACGGGCAGCAAGGACAATCTTCTCCCTGGATTAGAGTTAGCATCGTAGTACTCGAAAAAAAAAAAAAAAAAATTGCAGCTAGGAAAGATTCATACCAGGTCTTGCCGATGTTGATCACGTTGATTCCATCGGGACGAGTCTTCCAGAGGTAAGGCTCCATGTGCACTTGCAGGTTCTTGGATCCCAAGTGGCATTGAGCTGCGAGCAGCATCTCAATGTCCTGCGAAGTAGCATTGAAGATGGGGGGAAGGTTGGAAGGGGCCATGGTGAACGACTGAAGTGTAAGAAAACTCGAGAGTAGAGAATCTCAATCGTCTGGCACTTGTCGAGGAATTTACGGAGAGACGCCTTTAGAGATCGACCTAAAAAAACCAAGATAGAGAAATTTCGCTTGCATTGTGGGTTAGGGCAGTAGCGCGCCAAGATTCAGGAAAGTCACGTGTTGATGCTATTACAGAAACGGATTAGCGGCGATAGCTCCGGCGCGCCTGTTGAGATTTCCGACGATGGGCGGAACGGCAAGGTCGATTGGCAAAAGATTCACCAAACTCGATATTCTGCAAGACTCAATCGGCAGTGTATGAACCATGCCGCCCCAAGTGCCAGCCCCGTCTCTCCTCAGGTCGCTTCAGGGTATGTTTCAATGTATGCAATCTTTTTTTAGAGAGACCAACTAACCTGTTCGTCCCAGGGTCTTCTCAAGTCAATAACCCCTTCACGGTCGTATCGCGCCAACCATGCAAAACCACCATTCGAGCTGGCTCCATTGAAGCCAGACAGAGACGGCGACATGATCCGTTTTTGATGTCACAGTCTCGCCAGCGCAAAGCCGCCAACATCTCCCGCCAGCAAGAGCTCGTTGAACAAAGACAGGCAGCTCTTGGCGACCCTGTAAAAAGCCAGCCGACGCCATTCATCCAGCAGTTGGAAAGCTGGCATACAGACAAGCAAATCGAATCCGATGCGACCAAAGAATCTGCCCCTGCTTTGAATTATTACGTCGAACCGGCGGACCTCGAATTCGCTTTCGACTACTCCAGACGTATCACAGAGCCACTTCCAGTCCAGGATGCCAATCTCGCGGATCCGCTCAAGCAAGAGAAAGCACTGAAGGCACATGCGGAAAATGATCAGAATGCCCAGGAAGCAATTCGACGAATCGTGAACCTGGCCAACGGAAGCACCAAAGATCGTACCAGAGTCAACATCCAAAACTGCATCGAAACATTCGGTCGACACAACACAGACCAGGTGCTACCTCCCAAACCAGCCCCTGGAATCAAAACGGAGCATCAAGAAAAGACTCCCCGGGCTGGGCCTGACACCGGATCCTCCGAAGTCCAAGTTGCAATCTTGACGACCAAAATATTGAATTTGTCTCGCCATCTGGAAAACACGACCAAAGATAGACATAACAAGAGAAACCTACGAATCCTAGTCCACAAACGGCAGAAGCTCCTTCGCTACCTGAGGAAAAAGGAACGCGGTGGACCACGTTGGCAGAATCTGATGGAATCGCTTGGCTTGTCAGATGCGGCTTGGAAGGGTGAAATCAGCATGTAATATATGCATAAAGGATTCGAAGTTTGGGCTGCATTGTGTCAGTCGCCGTGTATACTTGATACTCGCTATCTTTCCTTAGCTTTCTTGTTTCTCCATAACAATGTACAAATAGCCAGTGTATTAACGACATTTTCTCTTTCTACTGTCTCGCTTAAACTTAGATCCAACTACGTGTCCAGGTGTTAACCAAGTTATTGCAGAATTGTTGAAACCGGCCTTGAATTGTTGCCTCAAAAGCGAAAAATAGATGCTCGATACGAAAACATTTGAAAGGCCCATGAACAAACAAGAGGGCGAAAAAAAAGTGAAAATGCGACTCCAACACAACTAATGGAAGATGAACATGAACCGAAGCGCTTTGAAAATGGCCGAAGTGAACATGATAGCTGACCCCAACAGGTACAGTAGTAGATTAACACAAACCAAAAACGCTTTTTAAAACAGCCAAAGAAACATGAAAGTGAAAAAACGTATGCCATAAAAGTAGAAACGCCTCGTGAAGTTACTCACACATGCAAACTCGTCGAATGTTCATAATTTTCTTGAAAGGACCCTGCAAGGGAGGAAATGCAGTAATACATTGGCAAGGTAGAATGTGCAATTTTTTTCTTAGATAGGTAGACCTTCCAAGAGCTCGTCCGTGTCAACCAGTCCCTCGTCGAGTTCTTTCTGGAAGTTCTGGAACGATTGCTGGAAAGTTTGTCGAATTTCGTCTTCATGCCCCTGGGTGTAGTTGGTGGCATTGACCATTTGTTGAATTTCATCATTTGGAACCGTGGCGAACTTGGGCCAGCTTAGCTTGCTCAGGTCACCGCTTGGACAGCTTTGAAACAAGTCATAGGCCTGCTGACCAGCTTCGTCTTCCCCAAAAACTTGCCGCAAATCGTCTTCGTTCTGTCGCTCGGGAGATCCCACAGGGCTCGATGAGAACTGAGTAGGGTGACGAAGTTTGCTTGGTGACTTCGGCTTGTGTTTTTCCGCTGGGTCAACGTTCTGGGGTAGAGGTTCAACGTCTTCCAAAGGCGATACGCCATTGGCCTCTGGTTCCTTTTTAGATTTTTCTGGTCCTTCTCTCAGAGTAGTAGATGCTGCTGGAATGATGCCGGACGGCTGGAATGATGCGGCAGCAGATGGCTGGGGCGGTGGTGGAGCAGTGGACGGCTGGGAAGCAACACTAGACGGCTGTGCAAAAATGTTGGTAGAAGGGCGAGCATTGCTACGGGCAGCTTCTTCCGGAAGAGAAGAAGGCGTAAAAGCAAAAGGCACGGTACGAGCAGGGCTGGGCGCGAATTGAGGCGTGTTGGGTTTGCCTAAAGTGTTGTTAACATTTGTATTTGCATTTTGCATTGAGCGAAGCAGATTTTTTCTCTGATGATCCTCTCGAATTTCTAGGAGAGAGCCGGTCGAGGGTTGGGGGTGGGAGACGCGCGGGGAATCCATAGGGTGTGGCCAGCCTCTATGGGTTCGAGACATTTCCTGGGTATATGTGTTCATAGGTGTCCTACCCTGAAATAATGAACCATTGTAAACCGTGGTGGTCGGGCGGTTCCAACCTGGTGCAATGTACGGCGAAGCAGCTTCGGTCTCGGTGCGAACTGCAGTCGGCGCGGGTGCCTTGGGAGTCGTTGTTGGGCGTGGAGGTGATTCAATGCGAACTCTCTTCCCAGGCGGCTTACTCGCAGCTAGAGAAGGCTCCGGTTGCTCTGTCTCGTCTTCATCCTCGTCCTCGGAGGAATACATGAAGTAATCCAGATCCATGCCGTAGCTACAGCCGACGGGATTGGGGATCACATCTGGAGAAGGGGGGCGCTTGCGTTTTCTCGGTGCAATTTCTGGTTCATCGTGAGCTTTACCATGTTGTTCATTACCGGAGACTTCGGCGAGATGGTTAGGTTGGCTCGCGGGGGGTTCATGAGGAGTAGTAGCAGCAGCAGCAGCGACAGCAGTACTCGTGTTGGGTGTTTTTGTGCTTGTGCTACTCTGCGCGGAAGCTGCTGTGTCAACGGGCTGAGCCGCGACAGTGTCTGCTTCAGAGTGCACACGCGGAGCGGGGGTAGAGGGTAACTTGAGTTTTGGTGGGAACAAACTGTAGGTCAGATCCATTTCACCATGGTCATTCCCAGCGGTCTCGCCTTCGGCAGATTCAGTCACACTGGGATGCGCAGAAGTTGAGCTCGCACCACCTGCTACTGCATCGTTGGTCACGGTCGGGGTTGGACCTCCTCCAGCAACTTGATCACGTTCTAACGTTAGCAATGTGTTCTGTTAACCGGGGACACCTTGAAAATCACTTACCAAAAGGGACTGCTTGATCTGTCACAGTTCGAAAACGTGGAACAAAACGGCTCATTGAATGACTAACAGAACTGAACAGATTGCGAATTGGAAATCCCCAGGAGTTAGCACCAGGTGTTGTGGGAGCTTCGGGGCCCTCAGGCATAGGTGGTGTCTCGACATCCTGGTCTGGATCGTTGTAGACCGGTATCTCTAGAGAATTTCCCATGTTGTCTGGAACACGGCCAAGAACTGCATGCCGTTCCATCGCAGCACGTGTGATCATTTCGAGGCGCTCGTTTTCGGCAGCCTCTTCAGCAGCCTTGCGAGCTGCCGCCGCCTCCTTCTCTTCAGCTTCGTGATAAGCAATAGCCTCGTCTAAACGAAACATGGATGGTGGCCGGTTGCCCTTTTCCCAGTCATTAGCACGCTGGCGGATTTGGGCGTTAGTCAGTTTTCGTCGAGGGGTTGTGGTGCGACGCTTGTATGGTGTGGGTTTGAGTGAGAGACGAGGACGCTGAGCAGCAGGTTCACCGTCAGGTGCCGCTTTATCGTCATCGTTGCTCCGCACGCGCTTCTTACTTTTGGGCTTCGGTGTCGCTTCGGGGATGTTTTGGCCGTTTGCCTTGACCGTTTCGGGATTCTCAAGTTTTTCCTGGCTCCGACGTCGTTGTTCGTTCCGAAGAGCCTCTTCCTTGACTTCGGATGAAGCGCAGACGCCTTCTGCAAAAATGGTAGTCAGCAAGGCATTCATGGATTCATTAATATCATTCGGAGCCCAAGAAGTAAGGTCATGTCCTTGAGGACAAGCCAACGATCCTTGACAAGCAGGACAACACAATGATGAAGATGGCCGATCGAAATCATCGCTCTCCATGCGATCGAGAAGGATCTGTGCAGCAGCATCGAGGATCTGGTTCTCAGAAAGGGAATATGGAGTATTAGATGTGGAGGTAAAGGTGACCAATTTTTCTTCTGGGTCATTGCTCAACAGCGGCGATCTCCGGATCTTACTGAATCTCTGGCGTAGAGACTCGCTGGGCTTCTTCAGAGCGCTCTTGACAGTTGCCAAGGTCCTCTTGAAGGAGTGTCTCTTCAAAGGCGAAGTGTTGTAGTTGGAGGCCGAAAAGGTTTCATCGTCGGCATCTTCATCAATGTTCGTTGCAATGGAAAATTCCTTGGGGCTGGGTTCCTCTCCTTCGGGTACCTTTGTGTTTTGGGTGTTTGGGTTGGGGGTCTCACTTTTTTGTACAGCCGAACGTCTGTCGTCGACGGGATCATTCTGAGATGCTGGGGTTGTAGCCTTGGGCTTGCGGGCGCGCTTCAGCTTGGTTGTCATTCCTTCCTGTGAGCTAGAGGCCGTTGTTGATGAGGACGCGATTTTTCGTGTGCGACGTGGTGCGTCGAGGGACACGAGCGGCGACACGCCTGCTTGCGAGCGAGTGCGCGGCATCGTGACTTTTCTTCAGGCGTCAGGCAACGTTGCGTTTAAGATATGAATAGCGGATAGAAGAAGAGTGAATGTGGTAATGAAAGGAAGAATATTGGAGTAAGTGAATATGTCTGAAGAGGTGCCAATTCAAGAAACAGTGGGAGAGAGAAAAAAGATGGTTGTGATGTCTTGTCAAGAGCTTCAAGTAGCTGTAGCAAGAGGGCAGAAAAAGAGGGTGATTGAGTCCAATAAAAGACAGAGAAAGCAAGGGCTTGAGACTGAGGTCTGATTGACTCGAGATTGGTAGAGGATGCAAGCAGAAAGCATGCAGGAAAGAGAGAGAGCGTGGTGTTTGTTGTTGTGCGGAGATGAAAGTTGTTGACGGTCCAAGAAAAAAAGTCAAAACATACCTGGGGCGTGGACGAGTTGTTGTGATGATAATTCTGCGGGGCGTCACGCGCGCGTTTTCTTTGTTCCTCTGTTGCCCGGCGACTTCGCACTTCCCGTTTGAGCGAGGCGGTAGCGAAATGCTGGGACGTCGGGGTTAACGATGGTCCTATCCGGACGAGGGTGACGGTGAAGTTATCCTCGCCGCCTTGCTGGGTGACGTCGGCAGAATGAATAAGGCGGTCAGCCGCCACGTTCCACCCGCTGCGCTGGTGCCAATCACGCTTTCAACCTCCTTCGACAGGCCACCACAATGGTATTGTTGCGCTTACCGACTCGACTCGTTCGGTTGTGATTGTCGAGAGCCTTCACGTAGGGAGAAGGATTCGGATCAATAGGATTACGATCGCAGCCTTCCTCGTGTGGCAGAAACCCTTCCGATCAAAACTACAAGACATCGTAAATGGAGAATACTCCCTTGGCAGGGCAAGTGGGCTATCCAAGTGCTGATCAATAACCTCGCTTTGTTTCTAGATGCAGATGACTGCACAACAATTGATTTTTTCACCGGTGAATGCTATTGTGGATGCGTCTCATACTAATCTAATACTCCACAGGCCTACAGAATGCGCCGGCCAGGCCAATTAAAATGAAATTTTCTGACGCAAATATCTATTAACACAATAATGGCGATCTTGGGTATCATGGAAAAGACAAGGAGGTTGGTAGTGCAGGTTTCACTCCAAGAACGAATAACCACAGAGAATATCAACCAACGTAGATAGCCACACTCAGTCAAATCCCGTGAACTCCTCTTCACCTTCAGTTTCCGCATTTTTGCTGGCTGCGGCTTTCTCTCGCTGCAGTTCTGCTTCCTTGCGGACCTTTTCAATCATAGCCTCTGTCTCGCGGAATCGTTGCTTCTCTTCCTCGGTCATCTTGTCCCATCTATCCCTATCACGACGAGCCTTCTTCCTCTCGCGCCGCTGTTCCCTTTCCTTTCTCTTCTCCAAGTTCTGGCTCCAGGCCACACTTTCACTGGCGGGTCGTTTCCTAGAATTCTGCTGCTCTGACTCCGCTTCTCGTAGAGACTCTTGCCGGTGCTTTTCTCTTTGCTTGTCCTGGTAAGCGTAATTGGCCCAGTCAATCGTCAATCCCAAGCTTTTGTCGCCCTTGAAATTTCTCAGTTCTGGCATCTTTGGCAGCTTGAGCAGGCCCCAAGCGTGCCCTAAAGCTTCCCAGTCCAGATCAGCAACACGAAATATGCTGCCTGCCTGGTGTTTGCTATAGCTTCGCAGCCAGCTGACGAATGCTCTCTGAGATTTATCGTGATAGGCCCTGTCAGACATGACTGCTTTTCGAGCAGTCGTTGTTGCCTTTGAGGCGTCTTCGTCGGTTATAGATAATGCTGTATTCTCGTACAGAGTCACCGGCGTCTTGCGAACATCCAAGAAAGGAACAAAGTCTTCTTCACGGCCTGGGTGAAGGAGAACTATGCTCAGACCTCGGCGGCCAGCTCTGCCGGCGCGTCCGCAGCGGTGTATAAAGACTTTGGGATCAGATGGAGGGTCAATCTGAATGACCAGATCGACCGAGGGAATATCCAGTCCACGGGCCGCCACATCTGTGGTCAGCAGTACTGAAGGAGTTGTAGAGTTGATAAATCGGGTAAAGTTCTTTTGTCGCACGTTAGATGGATGCTTCCCATGAAGTGGTATAACGGTGAATTCGTCTCCCAAAAGAAGAGGAACAATATGCTGGAAGTAGTCGACGCTTGCGCATGTGGCAAAGTAGAGTATAGTCTTCTGGGGTTTTGGGTCCAAGACTTTTAAAATATTGCTCACCGCAGGAAGTTTGTGCGTAGGAGGAGTGACGAGATATGTCATTTGTAAGCTGTATTCCGTCAGTATGAACTCCTCCATTTGGCAAATGCATGCTGAGCGATGTTACCTTGCGGGAGTTCGCTTCTCTTCCACACCAGATGTACCGCGAACTTTCACTGCAACCTTGACGGGGTTGCGCAACCCTACTCGGATGACTTGATCCAACGCTTCGCTCACGCTGGCACTGAACAAGCCTGTCCTCCTCTGTTTTGGCAGTCGCCCGAGAATCTTCTGGATATCATTTTTGAAGCCCAAGTCTAATAATCGATCGGCCTCGTCAAAAACCAACATTTCAAACGATGATTGGGGACAGTGCACGTGCGGTGACGAAAGTAGTTCTAGCAGCCTTCCGGGCGTCGCAATAAGAACATTCGGTGAGTTTTTCAGAAACGAACTAAGATCTTCTGCCGGTGTGGTCAATCCTCCTAGGAGAAGTTGTGGAATGACCTTCAAGGAATTTGAAGGGTATGCTTTGGGCTGATTTGCGTCGTCGTCCGGCGGCGTGATGGCAGCGGCAGAAGGGCCATGGAATGCCAATAACGACAGCAAAACTTGGTGTATTTGTGAGGCTAGTTCTCTACACATTGGTAAGAATAATATCCTCGTCTCTTCACCCATCTGATTGCGCTTACCTCGTGGGCGATACCACAATTGCTCCAACATGATGCTTTTTAATCGGTTCGTCTAATCGTAGCAGTTTCTCCACAATCGGTATGAGAAACGACAATGTCTTTCCACTTCCAGTAACGGCTTCGACAACCACATCTTTATGGGCCATAAAAAGCGGGATTGTCGATGCTTGCACTGGCGTCATGCGAGTGAAGCCCAGTGTCGCAACGGCTTCGAGAATCCAATCCGACAGCGGGGGATTGACGCCATCCCAGGCTCTGGAGGACGACGCTGAAGATTTCGGAGCCATATTGGGTGTGTATGCGGGTCGTAATATACCTCCGGCGACCGTTTCCAACAAGCAAGAAGCCGTCGGAGAGCGAATAGTGTCTTTCAATGCATGTACCAAGTTTTCCTGCTTCTCGTCTTCCGCGGCGTAAATTATTTTCGGGGGCGGTGAGTTTCTGCCGCAGTAATAACTGAAGGTGATTGGTCAGACTATCCTCGACTTGCTCGATAAGATAAAATCTCTGGGTTCCGCTGAGGGAAGCACTAAGCAATTTTGTTAATACTATTATACTTGGAGGCTTATTTTGAGAAACATATTTACCTTATGTAGATATCCCCTTTGCAATTTCATTTTCTGGCACGTAAATTCCGGGTTTGTGTTATTATCACGTGATCTAGAAGATGCAGTTTGACGGCCAATAATAACGTGCGTGTTTGATCTAACCTTGGCGTCGGCGATCTTTACACGTGACCACTGGAAGCTCGCGGAAGCATGTGATGGACAAAAAATCAGGCACGATTGCAGGAACCTTGTTTCCTCCTACGGGTTTCGTTTGGTTGTTTATAACTCTGATGATTTCACGACCGATATCACGCATATTTCATCTAGCCTTACCGTGAAGCGGAATATATTGCGTGCGCTGAACTGTCTTGCGCCAGTGTTGAAAATTATTTACGCGCATCGGTTGGATATTCGTTTCTTGTCCACCAGGGCATCCACGTGTCGCCAACATTACGGCATTCATCCCTCAACCGACCCTAGTTTCTGTGTTTCTAGCTCTATCAACGCGCTCAGATAATCACTGCCTGCTGATTTGTCGCGCATCGAACGGCACCGTCTCCCCTCCTCCGCTCCCGCTTCTTTTTGAAGCCGGCGCGGTCGAGATGTCGTCTCCACGTGTTGTCCCAGCGACTCCACGAGTCATCTCTCCTTCGCCAACACCTTCAGAGGCCATGGAGAATGATGACGAGTATACGGTCCCTACGACACGATCGGCCGCGCGACGACAACGCTTGAGCGGTCCCCGGTCCATTCGAGAAGAGGAGGATGATAATAAAGAAGGAGATGATTCAACTCCCTCGGCGTCACGGAGGACTACTACTCGCTCTGAGGGCGCTTCTAGGCGCCGCACGTCGAAGACGAAAATGTCTTCCTCAGCATCGCCGGTGGTCAAATCAAAGCCCCTCAGCAATGGCACTCTATCTCCGAACGGTCATCTTTCTCCTCCGTCGCCCAGTCTCTCGGACCGTTGGCGCAATCTCTCGAGATCTCCATCTCCATTAGGACTGATTCCGTTGCATCAAAGCTATCGCACGTTTATCCACAAGCACGAAATCCCCCGCAAGGTGCTGCACGTGTCGATTGGGTTCTTGACTTTGGAATTCTATAGACGTGGGATACAAACAACTGCAATAACCCCCTGGCTACTGTCTGCTTTCATACCTATTGCTGCAACCGATCTGCTTCGACACCGTTCAAGTCGGATCAACCGATTGTATATTAGCTCCTTGGGAGCGCTTATGAGAGAATCTGAAGTTAGCGGGTACAACGGCGTCATATGGTATCTTTTGGGCGCCTTCATTGTGCTTCGATTTTTTCCCAAGGACGTCAGTGTCATGGGCGTCCTCTTACTGAGTTGGTGCGACACTGCTGCTTCCACATTCGGCAGACTGTACGGCCGATATACGATTTCTCTACGCCGCGGCAAAAGCCTAGCTGGTACGTTGGCCGCATGGCTCATGGGCGTCATAACCGCTGCTGCGTTTTGGGGATGGTTTGTCCCCACCATCGGTGCCTTTCCAGACGACCCAGAAAACGCATTTATGTTCACGGGACGTCTCAACCTCGTCCCGGATTCAATTCGCAACTTGATCGGATGGACTCCATCCGACACAAGCTCTAGAAGCGTCATCACTGGGCCCCTCGCTCTAGGTATCATGAGCGTTGTCTCCGGTATCATAGCCGCTGGTAGCGAGATGATTGATCTTTTTGGCTGGGACGACAATCTCACAATTCCTGTTTTGAGCGGTGTTGGGTTATGGGGTTTCCTCAAGGTGTTTGGATAAATAGACTTTAGAATTCTTTTATCTCTTCTTGTATACCCACGCTCCGAGCAAGTCGCGCTTTGAGATTTCATATATGGCTCTCTTTTGTTATGGGGTTTATTATGGTTTTTATAATTTCCCCTCTCTTTTGCAAACATTAGATTTATGGACGCATATTTTCGTCTGATTTCATGTTATTGTTCAATGTAACCCGGAATTTTTACGTACATGCCCTGTCGATACCTATCTAGCACATAAAACGAATCATCAATCATGTCTGCTCCTGTATGTAGTCTTAAATTATAAATTATATTACCAAGCTTTTTTATAGTTGTGCCGACAGCTGAATTGCCACACTTCAATGGCGGCTGGTGGGCACGGCCTAGCTCAAATCCAAGAGACTAACCCGTCCAATCCGTTTCTTTTTGGGCTTTTGGTCGTCCTCTTTATCATACTTGACTGCCGAGACATTCCTTGAAGAGCACGTTATCTCCTCTTCAGTGGTCTCGACCGTCCAAAACCCATTCTCTGTACGAATTTTCTCGACGATTTCGGAGCGAGGTTTGGAGGTGGCTTCGGGCAAGTTGTCATCATTGGCACTCTGAGTTTGTTGTAGTGATGATGACGGTGGTGTAAGAACAGATTCTAAACCATCTTGTTGACTTTCAAGCCTTCTAGCAAGGCTTCTCGGTTTCCGACATGTTTTTGGACTCGGTGAAGAAAGTGGCCCAGAAAGAGGCTCTGGGTCCTCACATTCGAGAGACTTGCACTCCGCTTGTGCTTTTACGCGGCGTGAACGACGAGGCTGTGTCGATTCAAGGTGGCTGGGAGGAGTCATTGCAAGAGGGGGAGGGCTTCCAGCATTGGTGTAGCTGAATTTGATTCTCGAGAGTGGTGATGAATCATGGGTATCAAATTCGTCATCCAAATCAAGTCGTATTGGGGATTCTGCAGAACCTAGCACAGGTCTTCTCGTGGTGAAACGTGGACTTCGTTGACTCAAGGGACTTCCACTTGTCAAGCTACATGCCATTGGGAATTGGTGAACGAGATCCTCACCAGAGAACAAAGGTGACTTCAACACATTGTGGGATCGCGGCGGTGTCTGAGTCGAGTACGTTCCCATTTTGAAAGGAGTTTCGGGTGCAGCTTGAGAAGAGTACTGGCTGGATGGTTGCGTCTGTGATGATGAAGAGGTCGACGCTTCAAGAAGATACGCTTGTTTGTCTGCATTCATGCCACTGCCTGGTTTTGTAACGGTTGTGAATCGAAGAATCCCGCCCGGCTTCATATTGGGATCGATGACTTTCTTCTTTCTGGTCGTGGTTGTTGTCTTCTTGGGTTTCGGTTTCTTAGGTGCCTTCTTTTCTTCTTCTTGCTTCTCCCATTGCTCCACCACCTTGGGGATGCCAAGTCTTGCTACCGCCTCAAAAACCCAAATTTTCTCTGGCTCGCTGGGGTTGTATATCTTCTTTGGTAGTGGAATACCAAGTGGTGTTTTCACAGAGGCATCTGCTTCTACACCACTATCTTCTTCCTCGTCGCCTGCTTCTGTGGCCTGGGATCCTGTCTGCATAATCTGTGAGCTCTCGGGCGGTGGATTTGGCTCTTCTGCGTCCAAATCCAAACCTACAACGTCAAGTGGAATCATTTCTACTTGAAGTTGAGGCGTCCCTCCTGTGATGTAATGCATTCGTCTCCGATATGCTTTTTGCAAGATAGGAATATCTTGATTGGGAACGTAGGAGCCGTAGCCATGCGGTGCTATAGGAGAACGACCCAGACGCAGCCTGGTCAATAGCAGTGGCTCGGCTATATTGCGGACCAGCTTCCTGGCTCCCGATCGGTATTTCCAATCGAAAAACTCGGCAACAAATTTCCTGAGTTCCAGAACATCAATTTCATGATCCCAAGCATCTGTAAGTCTCCGGCGCAAGGTCTCAACCTCAGTATCATTGGAGACAAGTGGTTTCGCGTAAAAGGCAAGTATTTGAGAGTCAGGAAAAGATTCGGGAATTCGAACTGCTTTGTGCTTTGATTGGAAATAGCCACTTTCGTTCTCATCCAACTCATATTGTAGTCTATCCCTCCATTCATCAAGTTTCTCTTTGATTTCGGATTCAAGAGAATATACTATCTCAAAAAGATCTTCACCAAAGCCGGCTTTGGCAATCTCTCCCGCCAAGCCAGGTCCGCATTTCGTAACCCCTGATGGCAGATAATCACCTCCGCTCAGCATGGCAAAGAGAACCATGCCAGCACGGTTCAAATTCACGTTTCCCTCCACGCCAAGTCTATTCTCTGTTGTATAGCAATCGACATGAGTCGCAGCCGTTGTTCCAGTTGAGCCCTCTTTCGAGAAGTTCATCACCGTAAGAGTTGATCCGAACATGAGGGTGTCGATGTCGTTACTCATTACGGCATCAACGACGCCAGCTTGCTGAAGCCTTGCACACTCGGCCTCGGCTTCTCCAGGCGCATCGTGTCGCGGAAACTTGAAGAGGTCTATGAGGATTTTCGAAAGACCGATGATGGGAGCGGAACCATAGCTTCGCCCTGTTGTCGCTTTACCGCGCTTGAATGGTGGCTTCTGTTTTCCATCGTAGACAAAAAGAGGGTGGACAGGCAGGGCAAGCAGCCGAACAAGCCTGAAAAATAGAGTTCGTAATTCTGGGTTGTGGCCTCCTCGTCCAGCCTGGAGTTGGAAAAGCCATATCGATATGTCCACGGCAATTCTGATGGGACGCCTCGTGACTTCGAGATGCTTGACTGCGAGTCGAGATAGGGCGATTCGATCCGAGCTGCCGATCGCTTTATTAAGGCTATAAGTACATGTGCGCATCAGCATTGATCAACCAGTACATATGTATGTAATGCTTTCAAATGGTGGCATTGCAGTAGTTGATAAATGGCTGTCATGAATGGTTTCATGCAGTTGACCGGTGTCAATTATATCAACATTGATATATATTGACAGCAACATAGGGCCACTTGATATTGGGATAAACCTACCCAGGAATACCCATAATCACGACCAACACATTTTATCATCTATCCAGAAATAAATCCAATGGTGAGAAGAACAAGCAGCAGCTTGTCGTAATGTGAAGTCAACTGGTTGGTTCAAATGTTGTTTTGATTGTCGGCAGGTGCGGAGCTGCACTGGCAACCGAGGGGTGGCCAATCACAGCCAGCGTCAACTGCCTTCCCCGACCGGGGCTGCGGACCTCGACTGTTTGTCTTGTGTTCTCACTTGAACATTACCTGTACTCTATACACATTGCTTGGGATTGGTTACGAATTGTGGGCATTCTGAAATGGGCGGCTTCTAATTGTTGTTCGATTGTCTCAGAAGATCTCCAGTCTCCAATGCCCGCACGTCTCAGCGGCCAACAATAACATGGCGACCGCAGATGCTTCACATCTGCGACACACCAGCAAATCCTCCATCTCAGCGTTAGAAGCTGCACGAGCCCGAATTCGAAAAGATGACCAGTCATTCGAACCTCGAACCCCGCCTCACCGCAATCGGTCCATTGTCTCGTCCTTTGGGTCTTCATCTTCGCCGTTGTCGTCATTCCGAAACGAAGAAGATGCGATCATTTTTGAGTTTGGGTCACGGTGGCTTCGCGCAGGATTTGAAGGCGAAAACAGCCCAATGTGCGCAGTGGGGTTTGGACCAGAGGAATCGCGGAGAGCTGGAGACTATCGCGGATGGATGAGACAGAAGCCAGCTGGGGATACTGGCAACCCTGAAAAACGCCTGGACGCTGAAGAATGGGCTAGAAGGCATGAACTCTGGCGTATGGACCTGCGAGAAGTTGACCTCGGACTTGTAGATGACAAAATTGAGCGAGCTTTTCGAGATATTTACAACACCTACTTATTAACTGACGCTGGGAACGCGCGACTCGTCCTGGTATTGCCGTCTGTGATGCCGCATCCCATACTATCGGCACTTCTCACAACGCTCTTCAACCGCTGGAGGTTTCCGTCTATAACGCTATTGCCATCTGCCGCCATGACAGCAGTCGCTGCAGGGCTTCGTACAGCTCTGGTGGTGGATCTGGGGTGGGCGGAGACTACGGTTACGGCTATTTATGAATATAGAGAGGTAGACACCAAAAGAAGCACAAGGGCGATGAAGTTGCTACTTCAAAAAATGGGCAACATGCTGTCAAACCTTGACCGTGAGGAATCGGCAGAAAAAGACGACAGTATATCCGTCAAATTCGAATACTGTGAAGAAGTCGTCAACAGGTATGCGTGGTGCCAATGTGCCAAAGACGACGAGGCGTCTAATAGAGTGGTGGCTATCCCGTCACCCTCGAAACCCGACTCGGCGTATGCACAGGTGCCGCTGTCACAATTTGCCGGACCGGTAGAGGATGCGCTTTTTGCCACTGGCACGGAAGACCACGAGATAGATGATCACGAAAAGCCGATTCATGGGTTGGTTTACAATGCACTACTCGCGTTGACTCCCGACATTCGTGGCGCATGCATGTCACGTATTGTGTTTGTTGGAGGCGGGTCAAAGATCCCTGGCGTTCGACAGCGCATCATGAACGAGGTATCAAACCTCGTCGCGGAGCATGGATGGGACGCAATGCGAGGCACCGCAGTGACACAACAACGAAAGAGACTCGAGGGACTCCGCCTCAGCCAACCACGCCACGACGAAAACCAAGCCGAGAGCGACGAAACAGAAGCAAAAGAACCCGAGCTCGACTTTGTCGAACAGAAACTGCGCCGCAACCAGCCTCGCGACAGCAAACCGGCCATCCATGGCCAGTTCCGCCAGGTCAACTCTCTGGGCGCCTGGGCTGGGGCGAGTTTGGTGACCAGTCTGAAAATCAGAGGCTTTGTCGAGATCGAGCGCGAAAAGTTTCTGCAGCAGGGCTTGGCTGGGGCGACGCGAGACCCGGACGCTCATCATATAGCTAATCGACAGTCAGGCATCAGGTCGTCCATGGTGAGCGATCGGTCGAGCTGGACCTTGGCTGGATGGGGATGACGACGCTTCTAACTATATTTAATTTCCCTTTGGACTTGGCGAGACGTGGCAACGGAGTAACAAGTTTTTTTCCCCTTCAAATATCTACATCACGATACCCATTTTTCTCTTCGTGCGGCAGCTATTTTGTTGATGTCCAATGCAAAAATAGAATATTCATTCTACTTTCATTATCCAAGTATTATATAAAGCATTATATACATATTACAGAGTCATATTGACTCTAACCATGGCAAGTGGGCTTGGAATGTCTCACGTACAATACGTAAGACTATTCTACAAAGTACCAAATTGGTAAGTAGCCAAGTTGACGGTAGGCGCATCAGAAGTACTGTAGATATCATGCTGACCCCACTCGGGCTGATTGATGGAGTCAATCCATCCCTCAGTCTCAAAGACAATGCAGCCCCATTTGTTGACATAGTCAACACCGCCCTTGCCAGCGGCTTCGTTGCGGGCCTTTTGCGAGGCCTTGATGGGAATGGTGCCGTTCTGGCCGTTGCAGGTGTAGACCTGCTGGGCGACCTGGTTGCTGGCAATGTCGAGAGTGATGCCGGTGGACGGCGAAGAGATGTGGATGATGGGGACCAGGCCGCCGTCCGGGTAGTAGGGCTGGCGGTCGTTGATGAAGCAGGTGTCCACACCAGTGCAGTTGTAGCCGCAGATGCCGTTAGCATAGTTGAAGTCCTGGCCGACCTGCTTGCCCGCGGTATAGTCGATGGCGCCGTGCGGGGTGTCGCTGACCTCGATGATGGTGCCGTTGGGCACGAGGATGTTGTCACCAGCGACGTAGCGCGAGGCCAGTGGCATGTGCAGGGTGTTGTTCAGGATGGTAGGCTGCTGGAAGGCATCCAAGTTCCAGTAGATGTGGTTGGCAAGCATGATTGGGGTCTTCTTGGTCAGAGACAGAGAGACGATGCGGGAGGTCAACTGAGGGAGACCCTTGGGGTTCAATGGGGTCACGTCGGCGTCAACAGTGAAGGTGATATAGTTGATCACATCGCCAGGGAACTTCTCAAAACCCGCATCGAAAAGAGAAAAGGTGATACTGCTCTGGGACGAGGCAGTGACGGTCCAGTTGCGCCCGTCGTAGCCGACGGTGCCACCGTGCAAGGTGTCAGCACCGCCGTTGTCGTTGGTGGGAACGTGATATGTGTGGCCGTCAATGGAGAAAGTGCCGTTCTTGATGCGATTGGCATAGCGACCAACTGCGGCACCGAAGAAAGTGCGGTTGGTCTCGGTGTCGTGCAAGTAGGTCTTGGGATCATCATAGCCGACGATGACATCCTGGAGGGTGCCATTGCTGTCCGGCACGTACAGAGCCACGATGCGCGCGCCATAACCTATGAACGACGCAGTGATATTCTCGGCGGTGATGTTGTAGACCTTGAAGGGATCCGAAGCCTCCGCGGCGGCAGCGCCCAGGGCGGGCAGCGCCAACAACGAGGCGGAGAGGTAGTTCTTGAAATGCATTCTGGAGACCAGGGAGATGGCAACGACCAGAAAGACCAGCGCGTAGAGTGCGACAAGGATATTCCACAGCCGTGGGGTACGAAGCAGCGAGGACAAGCGTTGACGGAGTCGGGGAAGCACTACTTGGTGTGCGGCAAGGGGCATTCCAGCTTTTTAAATGTGAGAAGCTACCCACGGGCACTGCGCGCATTCCTTTTTTTTTTTTTTTTTTTTTTTTTCCTCCCTCCTTCTCCTCCTCTTTCGTCTGGCGTTCCTTCTAAAAAATTCTAAACCTTCTTCGTCTCCTCCCTTGGAGGCGGGGAAGCTGGCACAGCAGGCTAGTGGACGTGCTATGGCGCGAACGAACAAAGGATTGGGCGAGCGGCAGAGCGCAATGAAGACAGCTGGAGGTCCTTGATGCTTGAATTCGGAGATGAAGTCACATCTGGGGTACAGCTTTGTTTGCCGGGGCCCGCGAGGCCATGGCGATTGGCCATTGCTGGGGCGAGAGGGGTGAATGTAACGTGGAGAAGAGCGAGAAAAGTGCTTGGTTGAGACTAAGTTGAGGCCTGTCAGCAAGGGAGACGCAAAAAGTCACATGGGGGAGCCCGCGCCAGTCCGGAAGCGGAAAGGCGTGTGTTGGCTACACTAGTCCACGAACAGCAAGTCCGGTGGAGATACCCTGCTGCGATTGGCCACCGCCGCACTGCTTCATCTCCAGGGCGAAGATCGACATCGGCTGGTACGAGTCAGCGGATATACTATTGTTAGTCGTATATTGTTAGTTTGTTGTTATTGAAACAAATTAAACGTAATTACGCTGCGGCAAGGTCTCCGGAGCAGCTGATGCTCGATTAATTACTGAATTCACCGAGGAGCGACCTGACGCTGGAGCTTAGAGTTGATATTTAGCCGGGATCCTTGCATTCCACGTACCATCAACAATCAACACATGGAGAATCTCGTGACGGCATCGCGGCGCTTTGTTCGTGCAGGCTGCAGAGCGCTAGCCAGCACGCAACCTGATATGTCAATTGACAATTGCCATGAGATATTAAATCGCCGAAATGGCCGCAAGCAGGACGTCATTATTGTACGAGTCAAGTTTCTAGAACATGGGCGGCGTGGTCCGCTCTCGGAGTAACCAGAACGGAGTAGCCGGCTGTCTGTACCTGGGGTAAAAGGCCTGCGGGGTTTGGTGTTTGCGCTGCTGTTGAGGGTGAATCATTAACAGAGCAAACTACGACAAAAGTACAACAAACACTCCAGCAAAGATAGAATACATAGGACAAGAATACATCAGTTTATTCTGGAGCATCAACGTGAATAGGTTAGAGGAGGTGGTCACATGATCACGCTAGGCTGTTTGTGGCCTCGTGCGTCGCGATGGACTTCTATTTCGGGAGACTTGTTTATTGTGCTTCGCTTCAGCGCTGCGACGACCTGCTGAACCCCGCGACTCTTCACCACACTCCAACCCCCCCGCGACCCTTGGAAATGCTATGCCATCGACTCGCCTACAGCTGCAGTAGGCGCCATTGCCAGCCCGCCTAAAGACGAATTGACCGGGCTCTGTCGCCACCCGTCCTAAACACCCGCTCTCTCTCTACGCTTTTACTCCTCCTCGGCCAGCAGTTACCCCAATCGAACTTCCGGACGCGAGCGCATTTCGCGGGGCGTCATGTCCGCCTCGTCTTCGCGCAGCACGACATCGTCGCCCGACGTCCTCGGCCCAGAGGGTGACGCGCTGTATCTCATCTCGTCGCCGGTGCCAGACTTTCGCGGCCGGCAGAGCTGGGTCCCGCCGTATACCGTCCGCACGCCGCGCAGGAAAGAGCGGCTCCCCAGCCGCAGTCCCAGCAAAAGCGCCCAAACTCTACGCTTCGATGACATTGTGCTCCCGCCAAAGTCGCCCAGTCGCACTCGATCCATCTCGCCTACCAAAATGCAGTCCGACGGCAGCCTCAGCCCATGGAGGATCCGCGTCACCGTGGAGGCCGAGCAGGACGAGGATGGGGAGAATATCCAAGGGAGCCCCCGGAAGAAACTCAAACCTTCTACAATCACTACCAAGGTACCCCTAAAAGACGAAGAAGAGGCCACGCCTTCTGGAAAAAGACGAAGAGGAAGACCACGGAAGTCAGACCTGCGCACGAGTCCCTCTCCGATCAAAGGAAGCCCTGGACACACGCCAAAGCTGAAGCCACCAACTCCAGGAAAAAGACCGCGAGGTAGACCGCGAAAGAGTTTACAGTCTCAGTTGCAGTCTGAGACTGTCGCACAGAGCATCGAGACCGACCACCATCCTGCAACATCTCCCACTGTAGAGACACTGCATGGTATTGCCAACAGAACTTCACCTGTGCCTCTCCTGGAAGTAGATGAAGGTTCGGTCGCGGACTCTCAGCCAGATTCTGACCCTTTTCTTGACATGGTAGAATCCGGGTCTCTCAATACTGAGCAACCGGCAGCCAATATTCCGCGCCGCTTCTCGCCAAGTGGATCTGAAAGCTCGCCATCCCAAAGGAAAAAGGGCGTTCGTGTCATAGAAGGTGCCTCAGAATTGACACCAATAAAATCTCTCGCCGCTGCACGCAGAAATCAAGCCGTGTCCCCCGAGAACACTTTACACGCGGGCCATACACCTCACCTTCGAAGAAGTTACCCGACCCCAGCGTCCTCCTCGCTTGTTGACGAGAATCAGGGAAACCAAAAAATGCCACAATTACCTGAGGACGGGGATGCTCCTATCGTTGTGGACCCAACGGACGAGCACCACGAATTTGATACAATCATGGAAAGCGAAGGCTTTAGTATGGTGTCTTTGGAGTCCCTCCCTTCCGCAAAACAAGCAGGCTTTAATTCTATCTTGAACTCTGCCAAAGGTGCCCTTAAACCATTTTTTGAGAGGCAGAGGCCAGTTCCTTTCAACGAGAAATCTAAAACAGCTATACTTGGCAATAACAATGACGATTTCCAAGGGCCAAACCCTATCGAATTAGATCCAGCACAAAACGCTATAGGTAGTGCCACAGCTCGACGACCAGAGCAACCTATACCCAAGGTAAAACGTTCCTTACCAAGCCTTGCTCGAATTGTTCGAATTGGACTTGCTCTCCACGGGACAATGCGCCGGCATCATGGAGACTATCGCGTCGATGATGAACAGCTGAGAGATTCCAGGGAAAGACTGGAAAAAATGTTCAGCACGTTCGACAAGGACATGCAGCATCAACTTCAAGCTGGTCTGCGGTTTGGTGAACAACTTGCGCGTAGTCAGTTAGAGGCCGAGCATTATCGCGCACTGGAGATAGATGATGAAGACGAAGAGGAGGAAGAAGAGGTGGAAGAGGATGAAGATGAAGTAGAGGACGAAGAGATGGAAGAGGGAGTAGAGAAGGCTCAGGAGGACGAAGAGGGTGAAGAGGAAGAAGAGGAGGGTGAGGAAGAGGACGAGGAAGAGGAAGAGGGAGAAGAGACTGGACCAAGAGAATCAGAAGCCTTGTTCCACGAAGAGTCAGTTCCTCGGCACAGTTCTCCCCAGAAAACGTTCCCTAGCCTCTCACAACGTGAAGCTGAGTGGCAACATGAGCGAGAAGTGGTCAGCCAACAAATCAACAATGCTGCTTCAAGTGATGTTATCGTACTCGGAAGTGATGAAGATGCCCAGTCACAGCCTGAGAACGAGGAGCCCGACTCACTTCTCAACGACGACGACGAACAAGACGAAGACGTTGACTTTGACGATATATGGCAAGAAGAGGCTAGGGATCGGAGTTTTGATAAACGTTCCGGCCGAGCTTTCCAAGCAGAAGAAAAGTCGTCAATTCACCCAGCATCCCCTAAACGTACAGAACGACATAACCCCAACATAGACCGCAAAGCATACTACGAGTGGAATCCTGACAAAGGAGAGATCCCGCCACTCGGACGATCGCGAATGGCCCAATTACAAGATGAGGAAATCGACCTATCACTCCTGCTGCGACCCCGTGACACTCCCAATTCAAGAAAATACTACGCAAATAGCAGCCCTCATACAGTGGCCAGCCAGAAATCTCAGTCTAAAGCTAATGCTACTGTTGAAGTTGTCAACAATGGACGAAGTTCACCCCGTGATATACGGTTATCCCAGGGGCTTAATCGAACTGACCCCAACATGACATCTGATGTACTTCGTGACCATGGAAATACGCATGACGAGGAAGACTACCAGGAGGAATATGAGGAAGAAGATGAGGACGAGGGGTCTGAAGAAGAGCAGGGTGAAGAAGAACCCGATGACGAAGTGCATGCCGTCCAAATGTTCGACCAGAGGGCAACCGCAGAGCACGATTCTGATGTGCAAAACTCTGTTGCCACGCCAGACCCTGGACTTTCGGTCTCAAAACCTTCATGGTTCCGCCGTCTCACTAACAATGTTACACCAGGCTGGTGGGCCAAACCACAAAAAGAACAGTTCATCGAAGCTGAAAGACCTTTGGATGAGTCCTTGAGCCCGCCATTCAATGGGAACATTGACGAGTTTTATTCACCAGTTATGGAATCAACCCCCAATCTAAAACGTGCACGGGAGCCTGAGCCGGAACACCTTGAGCCGGAACACCTTTCGTCCGTGGACGTCCGTCATCAACCACACAAAAAGGCTCGTTCAGCGGTCTTGACGACCTCGGGATATTTCACAGATGCGCATTACGTTGCACTAAGGCGTCTTTATTCTACTGCCAAGCGATTTCCCGAACGGTTTCCTTATCATCCAAACCCGTATCGTGACGAGATGATTGGGGACTCCCTTTGGACTTCTGACGGAGAGCATGGTCTCCCCATTGCAGAAATTCAATTCGGTATTCTAGACCGATTTGTTTCTGATCTTTCAGAAGCAGATCTGCAGAATGGGGGTAGCGGTGAGATTGGATGGACGGAAGATGACCTCCACAAACGGCTATTCAGTATAATTGTTGGCGAGCAAATCCGCAGAGAGGAGAAAGAGCAGCGAAATCGTCCACGTCGATAACAACCAGGCTACTTCCAACCACTTTTTTTCAGAAAGTGCTAGGGCTTCTCATATATTTATCATCTTATATATGACTTTTCATTTGGCGTTCAGACTATTTGGGGTGCATGGCCAGAGGGAGTGTCAGTTCTGCATTTCTAGCGTTGTATATGACGATTCCCCAAAGCTATTTAATTTATTTTGATTTTCTTCTTCTATGAATATTGAGGATTCAAATACAATTATCAACATTATAGATGTCACTTGACAGTCCACAAAAGTGCGTGGAGAACCGTCACGCATTCGCAATTCAATCTTTCCATACGGATTTTGATCAACTGATCATAACGATAGCGGCTATCTGTATCACAAAAGCATCTGAATTAAAAGCTGTAGAGTAATAAACTAGTTAAATGAGAGTGCTGCGATCTCGAGTTTCGTGAACAGAGTCAGCTACCTATATATCCAATAGACGGCCATTTCCATTCGTTCCATGTTTTCGTCTGAAACTCGCCGAGGATCGGCCTTGTATATTTTGTCTAGATCTGTTTGGGTTTCTTTCTCTGCCCACAAAGGGCCAACAACATTGAACAGGCGCGTCACAGGAACCCCGTACAGAAGTGTATATAGATATGTAGAGCTACGAGTCCAATCATTACATGTGATTATTGAGGGTTTATAAGAGAGACTAACATTGGTAGGAAGCTTAATTGCATAAATAAAGGAGTAGTATCGATAACGGTAATGATACCACTTTTTGGTAGTATCCTTGCAGTCACAGTAGCATCAAACTGAACACTCGGAGAATGCTTGTGTAACAAAACAACTACGGTTGGTGATGAAAAACAGGAAATAACGCAACTGAGAGCATGATACCTCCCTCTCTACTAACACTGTTGCATGCATGACATCTTCGACGATTACCCGCATTGTAGAATGAGATGAAGTTGATATATTGCTCAGCACCATGTTGAAAAATATCTCATTGGGCTATACTTCCTATCTGGAAAACCAAAATAGGATTATGTCTGCAGACATATTCCATCCTCTTCCGCTACAGTTTCGACTTACAAGTCCCTTACCTATCCAAGTGGATATCTATCTGTCAAAAATAAGTACAAAGTGTGCGAAAATGTGAAAATCAGCGATAGTCTAGTATGACCAGTGATTACATATAAAAAATTTTTAGAGTGAATTAAGCCTCGTAAGATGGCCCGAAGATGTATTACTGAAAGGGGAGATTGATTACTTGGGTATTAAGGTCACTTGTTGGCATGCTAGCTAATGAATAATTTAATTAATGATACGTATCTTGGCTGACTCTGTAATTTCTGGTTTTGGTTACACATTTTTGGGAAGTGCTGTGACCCCTGAAATGGCCATGTTACTGGTTCAGTGATACTACTCTCTAAATAGCATTCATTCACTTATTAATTGCATGTGGTAGCCAATAGCAACATTCCTACCAGCCGCAAGCATTTTTGTACGCATGATACATTCCTAAATATTATCAGCATCATCGAATGCGCTATAGTTAATATATTACATAGTGAGATATATCTCTTTTAGGTCGTAACTCTGCTCTGGGACGTCGTTAAAATAGGACGACGTTTGCTAATACATTCCACTATTGCTGCAAGAGTTTTATCTATTCCAGGGGCCATCAGTTAATATCTCTTGCATAAGGAGCTCAAGATATGCATTTATTATACCAGACCTTTTGCTATTTAAAAGAATTTAATACAGTCTAACCTCCAGCTTCGATCTGATATGTCTGGAAACGTTTACTATCATACGTTCGTCTTGACTCTATTGAGTGATAATATTACTCGAGACTTCTCTGTTAATGCCCGGTTGATTGGTTTTAAAATTATTATGACTTAGTGAACTACACGATATCAGGAAGAAATATCTTTCAGATGTTTGCGTCAAGAACAAAATTATACCCAACTTTGACCTATAAATACTTCATTGTTACGCAATGCAAGTTGCATTGAATGGAAAGAAAGAAAGAAAGAAAAAAAAGCTGTACAACACATATCCTAGTGAATCACATCCCAGGGAATACTATCGAATTCGGTAGCTGATACTGGATGCGGAAGGTGCTCAATTAAAGGTTACAGGCCATATAGAAAAGTTTACTCAAGCGGGCTTGAAGTCATATATAAAAGAGAGATAGACCACCGATATCGTTTAGTCTAAAACTATATTTACATTTTTTTTTTTTGCGATATAGTCTTGCAATTTACAACTGTTGCCATTATTTAATGATGCAGCGATGGGCTTTAGGGTAGCGAAAATCACGTGCCATGCTTTATGAGGAAGGACATGCCATAGTCCGACTTTGCCAAGCCAGTCAATTTCTTGAATGTCGAATAGTAAATCCAGGGAATCTAATTGACTTTTCGGCGGTTTTTAATTTCCCTAAATTGATTAAAACTCAAGGTAAATGCAAGAGATAAACTCTGATTTCACGATTACTTGCCTATAGAATTAATCTAGACAACACGCACTATCCAACAAGAGCAATTCCGGCTCATGAACCATGGGTGAGTTAGCATACGAAATAGGCAGGCCAGACATCAACGGTGTTGAAACTAGAGCAGTGCTACTCTCGCACTGACCTGATAAGCAGCACAGCCTTCGGACTCCGGAGTACATTATTGTAGCGTCCGAGACGAGATGGCCGGGGTGTTTGCCATTTGGTCTTTTGAACAACTCTTTGGAGAAACTGATCTAGTAGTTGCTAGTCTTAGCTCTGATCAATGGGTCCACCGAATAGGAGGCCACGTGGAGTGACAGTGTTGACGGTGCCAGAATGCTACCTGAGCGTTTGATGACGAGTGCGCCAGGTTTAAAACGCTTAGCCAAAGCTTCCTTGTAGACAGAGTTTGGCCGGTGTTTTGAGTATATTGTTTGCATGAAGCGTCTGAGCGGTATTTCCACAATTAAGGAATCCAAAATACGAGAATAGAACAACACCTCAACGCGACAGTCTTGAGAGCGTCAGGTGACCGCGGCAGCCCTAGGGCTGGAAAGTACGTATCTGTGATCTGTGACTAAAGCGCGTTGTTAAAAGTGCTTATCAGCCAATCCCGGCCGCGGCATCCGCGGGCTTGGACGCCTGAGATAACAGCCGGCCCCTTTATTGGCTGCGGGGCCCTCCGGAAGTGGAGTGACAGTTGTGGTTGGCTGCGCGGGTGGGGGTGGGGCTCCGTCTTATCGCAGGCAAACGTCAACAACATGATTGCTCCTGCCTTTTGCTCACTGAATAATATGGCATTGCGAGTCTCGCTATGATCAGTCCTATCGCACCTCGACAATAGACTATCGTCAATAATTGCCCCGGTCCCATGCAAGGTCCGGTCCCCAGCGCTTGTTTTCTTTCGGGACTGGATGTAATCGTTCCGTGGACTCGAAAGCACGAAACCATCCATCTGTGACGTTGGAAACTATCGTCTGCTGATATCGGCGGTTACGGCGCAAGGAGATGCAGCCATGAGTCAAGCATCCACCTGCTAACTTCTAACTAACTTCTGCCCTGGACATCACATCGATCATCGATGTAATCCAGTGCTACGCCGTATTGTACCGCACTATTAGGGTACCATGTTTCGGCGATCTTCGCCTGCTCCGCCAACCTCAACTGGATGGCCGGACCGCGTTCCGACCAGGCGGACAGCTAAACGAGCATCCACTGCGTATGTCAGTCGGTCTTTGGGTCTTTGACTAAAATAGTTCATCGCCGTTTTTTGTCTCTTATCGCGTCCGATGATAGGTACCGCATGTGGGTTGACACCTGACACTATTCGAGTGATAGACAAGACACATGAATCTCAAATGGCTGAGGGATGCATGTCGCTTCCACTATTGGAGTCCTCTCGATAGGTTCCTGTCGCCCTTGCTCTTGCTCTGATAAGACCTAGAGCGTGGCTATTCCCCCAAACCACAGCCTATCACTGGCGCAGCCAGTGGCGTCCCCTGTCGTGTGCCTTACCCATTGAATCCAGTGGCAGGGTCAATGTCTGACCCGATTGGTAACACTCGAAAAAGAAGCTATTTGGTGATCACACTGCAGGGATCCGCCGGAGCTGCCCTTTTCTTCCTGCTCATCCTGTATAACTACTCCCCGTACCGCCACGCCGGTACCAGCAGTCCTCCCCTCTCGGCTGTTCTGACCCTCACACCATGCTAGCATCATGTCGGAAGTCTCCTCCTTGTGGTGGACCGACGACAGGATAGAGGCCACGCTTTGCCGTCAGTATGTTCTCTCTAACCTGCAGCCCGAATTCCAGACTCGGCTCTTCGCCCTCTTGCCCTGGGGGGAGGGCCTCACTAGCGAGTCCTACCTCGACTGGATTCTGACCAAAGCCGGCAAACTCTTTCTCATCCTGAACGACATCGGCATTCCGCACCGTATCTTCGACCTGGCTGATGACTGTGTCGACGACTCTGATCTTCCCTTCGCCGAGGCCCGCGTCGGAGACCTGAACCTCGCCCGCGAGGGCTCCAACTCATCGGCTCTCAATAACAAGTTCTTCCTCGCCCAGTGGCGCTTCCTCGTTCGGGGTATCGCTGAAGGTGATCATGTCAAGTACACCGCAAATGAAGGCGTCCCGGTCGAAATCGTCAAGGGTAATCTCGTTAACTCGAACAGTAACAAAGATGGGGTGGAAAAGGTCGTGCTGTCGGGTTCTGTGTGCCGGGTCTATCTACGAACACAGATCGAGATCAATGCTGCGCCGCACTTTTATGAAGAGGATGAGGTGCTGGAAGAGATCCGCTCGTTGCGAGAACTAGCACACGAGCATCTCTTTTCCATCTACGGCTCGTACTTTGTCGATGACAGCATCAATGTCCTCTTCAAGGGTGACTACGACCGCACATTGGCCAATTTTCTGGTGGATACGCCTCTGTCATTCAAGCGTCTTGCTAAGCCTGAGCGCCGTGAGATCCTGGTGAATTGGCCGCATTGCCTCGTCAGTGGCCTGGCGTGGCTTCATGGCCATGGCCATGGTCACGGGGCGATTCGGCCATCCAATGTCCTCGTCGACCACGAGTATCGAATTTTTCTCGGCCATTTCGAGGCAATGGACACGCTACTAGACCCGCCCAAGATTAACGATATCGAAGCCTACCAGTACGCTGCTCCTGAGAGATGGATCCGCACTACCGCTATCCAAGAAGTCAACACATCAAAGACTAGTCACCATTCTGGAGGCCGCACGATTCGCAAGACGGCCTCGACCTCGAAGCTGCGGCAGTCATCGAAGATCCGGTCCAGCTGGATGACCGAAACCGCCGTACCCCCATCGGTGTCGACCGAGTCCAAAGGAACGGTGATTAGGGTTGGCTCTGGCACCTCGTCGTCAAACGGGTCTTCCTCATCCTCCTCGCTTGGCTCTGACCATAGCGGCGTCAGACGAGGATCGTATTTCCGCACTAAACCTATCCTTTACACCCCATCCATCACCTCCTCCAACTCATCCGACTCGACCACCCGCCCAGTCACTTCTCCGCAGGACGCCTCGACCATCCCTTTTGTACCTTACAACTCCACCATTGTGCGGACGTGGCAGTCACAGCAGACCAACATCCAGTTCTCTGACATTTTCTCTCTCGGTGCCGTCATCATTGACATTCTCACTTTTCTGTGCGAGCGCAAGCTGTCGTCGTTTGCCAGTCACCGCGCAGCCAAAAACCGGACGCCCGGACGTGGCGGTGGTGTGGCCGACGCTTCTTTCCACCTGGCGCCCAATTTGGGTCAGGTATCGTCATGGCTTAGCCTGCTAGAGCGCGAAGCCAAGAAGCGCAAGGGACTAGCTTTTCGCGCAGTCGAGCCGATAATTGAGGTTGTGCGTGAGATGATGGCTCGGAGTCCTGAGAGACGGCCGCTGGCGGGATATGTAGAAGGCGCATTCGCGCGGACAATCCAGCAGCTTGAAGGCATCCTGGCTGCACACTGTATAGCAGTCCCAATTCCTAGAGCGAAGAAGCCTGCATCCTCGACCTCAGCCTGTCAGCCGCTCGACACGCTGACGGAAAGCGAAGCCAATGACTACGACGAAGAAACAGAAAAGCAACCCATCAACATCCCGCAACAAAGAAGCGAAAAAGCAGCTTTAAGACTACTGGACTTTGACTTTCCATCACCAAACTCCAAAACCAAATACCCATCGTCCCTTGACTACAACAGCACAAGCAGCAGTGAAAACAACTCCCCTTCGTCCGAAGGGTCTTATGACCCAGGGATGATGGTCTTGCATAATCTGCTTGACAAAAAACTTGCCAGACAGCCGAGTTTCTTTGACGACGTCAACGCGAGTCTGCCAAGTCTGCCGCGATATGAGGCGTAGGTAAAAGCCTCGTCTTCACCATTCATTTTACTCTCTTTTCTTTTCTTCTCTTCTCTTGATAATTTCGACCTATTACTATGTATTAATTTATGGAACCGTACGCACGTGACGACGCAATTGGGTGGGAGGTTTTTTTTTCCCCTGGGTTATTTTCTATGTATTCCCCTTCTCTTCTGATATACCTTGTTATCTTTTTTTCTTTTTCTTTTCTTTTTTTCTTTCAGAAAGTAAGTCAAAGCTATTTTATTGAAGAAATTAAGGAGAAAAAAAAATTCCGCTCAAAATCGTGTTCGTAAAGCTGGTTCGTTCTATCTGCACAAAGTATTTTATTACACAACATTTGAAAATGATCCATCCCATCAATTTAGAACAAGAGATTTAGAACATTAAAAGACACGTCCCAAATACCTTACAACCACCACGCCAAGAACCCTGTGAATCCAACAAGAGCGCTGTACATAACAAACGCAGCATTGGTGGTTCTCTGCGTAAAGATGATGGCCATCGGAGTGCGTGCACCTGGAGCAGCGGCGCCGCTGGATGATGCAGCGCCTGTGGAGCCGGCGGTGCCGGTGCCGCTGTTGCCACCAGAGCCAGAGCCGGAGGTGCCTGTCGAGCCTGATCCAGCAGCAGTGGCGGTTTGGTCGAGAGTGGGCAGCGGAGAGCTGGGATCAACGTCCCAGCCACCCGATGTCGAGGCTGGGCAGGCCAGAGGCGTGATCTTCGAGGCTGAAGCGGTGTATTCGGACAACTTGACTCCGGATGGGCTGAGGGTCTTCCAGACGGATTTCAAGTTGGAAAAGTCCGGCGAGATCGGGGTCGGGGTGCCTCTGCGTGTGAACCCGCCGACAATGTCGGTGGCAGTGGCAGCAGCAGTGGCCGCCAGGCTGGGGCCGTAGCTGATCAGGCCGTACTTGTTGGCTTCGTAGATCCATTCGTAGATGATGGCTCCGGACCATGTGCCAGACATCTCATCGCCGAAGATGGCGCTCTGGTCCTCGAAGGTGCGTGGCGGGGCAGAGATGCAGCCTGTCTCGGAAAAGAAGATAGGCACAGAGTATCCGGTGGCGTTCTTTTGCAGCATAGAATAACCGGAACCTTCGTACGTGTTGTCGCCGCACCATTCGTAAGCGTTGAGCGAGTAAAAGTCGACGTTTTCGGAAGAGTTAGTCGAACATGCGAGGTAGTCTTGCAACATGGGACGCAGGCTGGGGATGTCGGCAGCCGCATAGCCGACTGGGATTTTGCGATAGCCTTTGGAGTCGCGGTAGGCCTTGACGTCGCGTGCGGCAGCCTTGACGTAAGGTGCAGCCCAAGATCCATTGCCCATGGTCAGCACTTCGTTACCAATCAAGACGCCGGCCAAGTTGTCGTAGTTGTGGAAAGCGTCTAGGACGTCTTCGTATGCCTTGAGCATGGTCGAGTTCCAGTAGGGGTCGCTCTATGAGAGAAGAATAAGTAAAAGCACTGGTTTTTTTTTTTTTTAAGATTTGTTGTTATGTACCTGGCTAATCGATGAATCGAAAGTCTCCAGATCGACGAACAAGTAGATCCCGGCAGATTCAAAGGCGGACATGCAACCGTCATGGTCTCCAGTTGGATCGACATGGTATACTCGGATAGTGTTGGCGCCCAGCTCCTTCATCAGGGCCGCGTCGAGTTTGCATTGGGCAGTATCAACGAGAGGGTCATTGTCAGTCAGCTGGTAGGCGACGCCTGGAAGATTTATCAGTCAGTCCGTCAGTTAGTCAGAGCAGACGAAGAAGACAAAACATACCCTTGATGTAAAATTGGTCGCCGTCGTCAGTAAAGAATTTGGATCCCACGGCAGAGATCTTGGCAATAGCAGTGACCTGGGTTGCCTGCAAGCCCAGGCTGAGCAAGCCTGCCCAGGCGAGGGAGGGAAAGCGAGCGAACATGCCGAGTCAGGAGTGGACAGAATAACAATGAGATACGACAGTCGGAGTCAGTAGCGGACGGCTGTAAAACAGTAAACAGGCGACCGGAAATTAAAAGAGTGCGAACCGAGCGAGGGACAGACGACGGCACGAGAAGACAAGCGAGCGTTGAGGAAGGAATGAAGACTTGTTGTGAAGAAGTGAAGAAGCGCAGAGGGAGTGAGACCCGAGACAGACGAATCATGGCGCTCGGCCGCTGCAATTTGCCCGCAGGCACCGATTGGCCGGAGCGGCCGCCGTCGCATTCTTGTTTCACGTTGCCAAGGTGCAGCTGGTAGGAATTGCTCATACAAGGATACATAACAACACGGGGCAGTAGAAGAATCAGAGCGCATAAGAAGATCGTGTTGTGTATGAGATCAATCGACTATGATGTGATGTCGTGTGGAGCAGTCACGTGACGCGTCGTGTTCTTGCCGTTCCCGCAAACGTGCCTTGGGCATGACATGGATGCAATCTCCTTATTTTCTCTATTGCATCCTCTGTACTGGCTGTACACTGCTGTACGCCACAAATGACCTGTTTGTTTTGATTGCAGGACTGACGCCGATCCGCTGGCATTCACTGAGGCTCTCTCCATGCGGGACGCATCGCGGCGGGACGTGGGACGATTGTTCGTCTATAAAGCAGCTGGCTAGCAAGTCTACGCAGCAATGGATATCTACAGAATGATAACTAATCACCGCCAGCAAAACTGAGGCGATATCGCTTGAAAATGCCTTTTAACCCGACCTATGCGTCTGTCCTCAACGAGGACTGTGACTTGCACTACTGGTACCAAGGCACCGGGCCGCTGCTCGTCTTCGTCGCTGGCGGCGGCGGCATTGGCCGTCAGTTCAATGCGCTGTTTGAGCATCTCGACCACAAGTTCACCGTGTGCACGTATGACCGGCGGCAGACCAATGACAGCCGGGTGACCGGGCCAAAGAAACTGCTGAACCCGGCGCAGCAGGCCCGCGATATCATCGCCATATGCAAGGCCCTAGGCCGGGAGCAGACGTGCCTGTTCGCCAACAGCGGAGGCGGCATTATCGCGTTCCAATTTGCTGTCAGCTATCCTGAGTTTCTCGACCGCGTGATTGCGCATGAAACGCCTACGACTGCCCTGCTAGACGATACCACGTACCATCTCAACAGAGCGTTTGAGATCCTGGACGTGTACAGGTCATCCGGCGCCGCTGCTGCATTCCGAACCTTCAGCACCGAATTCAAAGGGTTTGATGACATGTCGGACATGCAGCAGCAGTTCTCCGAGGAAGACATGCAGAATTTCTGGGAAAACGAATTCCTGCTGTTCACCATCTACTGCCCGGACCTGACAAAGATCACGGACAACAAGGTGTCCATTGGCGTCGCAGCCGGGGTCAAGAGCGTGGACGCGTTCTATGCGCGCACCACGATCCGGCAGGCGGAAATCCTTGGGTGTCCGCGGTTCCTGGTGCCTGGCCACCACGGGGGATATGAGGTTGAGCCGGAGGAGTTTTCGGCGGCGCTGGTCAAGGCTTTCCGGGAGCTGGAAGCGCGGTAGATTTATGCATTTATATATATGATGGTAGTATAATGGTAGTATTATAGAATGCGGTTTCTATGTCGTACAGACCACAGAGTACAGAGCATCAATTGATGTACAGAGTACAGAGTAGTTGTCAAGCGTCACTGAATAACCACTTCCGGACATAACCACGTCACTGCGGGCGAATCACACCAAGCGACGGATAACGTTATCGCCATCGATGTCACTAGTTTAATTAAGTAATTAAAAATCGCTGAATCAGTTCAAGGTTGTCAGTTGTCACCGTTGCATCGAATCAAAAATAACCCGCGGTGTGGATCGGCACTAGGCAGTAGACGCACAGAGTAGACGCTCCCTTGGGATCGGTAATTGCACAGACAGAGTAGCATGGGAGCGATGCACTCCAGACTCTCAGGCTCAAAGAGATCCTGATACCCGACCGCCTGGCTGCTCTGATAGCGCCCGCCCAAGCAGTTCTAGACCAGCCCTAGTGCGTCGACTATTTTGTCGCTAATTTGCCAGACTCGGGACAGTCGAGGCCCAGGCCACAGCTCGCACCACGCAATTGTTTCTATAAATCGGTGCCATGAGTAGGTACGTACGTACGTCCTTCGTCCTCAGTCAGAATGACAGCGTTTCATGAGCAATGAGGCACCGGTTGCGTATTGGCCGAGCCCGCCAGGAAATTATCTTCATCTCCACGTCGGGGGGCCGTTTGCGGTTGATCACTGCTGATCTCGCCCCGTTCCTCTTGTGCGCTATTTCCGCCGCCTGTGGTGCCATGATCAGCGTCGTATGAGTAGCTAGGGGTTCTGATCGCTGGTTATTCGTCAACTATAACACGCTCGCTGCCCGGTTTGGAGCCAAACTGACTGTCCGTGTCCTCGAGAGTCCTCGGTGCACTCTGCATCTTGTCGCCTGGTTGTGTGAGTCGCGATATGCATCTGCGCCGATTATCGCCATCATCTTCTCACCATCATCGCCGTTTCCTTCACTTCGCTCGATATCGCTTGATTGTCTGCAGCGGAACGATTGACCGCCGCGTTGCTGCGTTTCGACGTCATCGACGCTCCCGGACCTTCCAATCCGCGACAACCACCACGACTACCTCGACTTGACAACTGCCATTACAACAACCACCGCAATCACCAATTCCTCCATGCACTCTCTCTGCGACCATCTGACCCGATATTATTGACTTCTGGCCCTATTCTTCTGACACTACCACTACACTATCGATCATCCATGGCTACGGATACAACCTCCCCTTTTGAAGTCTCCGCTGAAGCGGCGGCCCAGCTAAAACACAGCGAGACCTTTCAGAACGTGCGCAAACGCATGAAGCGAAAAGACTATGCGACCGACCTGTGCAGGTAGGATTGCGTCACCACTGCCTGTGAGAGATGGCTTCTGACTGGGTTGCAGCTTCTGTCCCTTCCACACCGACGAGTGCAGCGAGCAGGACCTCGCGACCTTTCGCTTCCACCGCGACATCATCTATGCGCTTCTTCTACCTCTATTCGAAGTCCACGACCAAGCCACCCAGACGGCCACGCAAGTGCTGGGCCGACGCAAGGGCGTTGAGCCAGAGCGTGCTTTTCGCGGCGAAGCCCGCGACGCCTTTACCTGGCTGCACTGTATTCTGACCGAGGAGCAAGATTTTTGCCTGGCTGAGGGCTGCCCGGCCTGTGTTGTCTCGCATGTGCTCTCATCAGAACCCACCATTCGGCTCGTGACTGTCGCCTGTCAGCTGTGCGATCTCTTGCCTGAAGCTCAGCTGTCCGAGGTCAAGACGACAACGAACCTGCCGAACTTTGTCTTTTGGCTAGAAACGATGGAAAAGGCAGTTCGCGACGACCCTCTGTGGGGAGACCGGTTCTGGCCCGCCATTGAGCATCGCGCCAAGTGCCTGAGTCTCCAGATCAAACACCTCATCATGCAATGCGTCGAATTCCACAGCGGCACCGAACTGCAGAAGCCTTCGATCAAGCCCTCGTGCGCAGTAACGACACGGCCCGAGAAACGAGCCTACCGCGTGCATATGCAAAACATTCCCGTTCAGCCGTCGGCTCTGGCACGGCGACAGCTGCACATGGTGTGGGAGGAGCAAGAGCTGGCGTCCAAAGTTTTGGTGAGCTACTGGGGCTCGATGTGCCGGACCGACCGACGCCGCAAGATGATTTCATCTATTGATCGCGCGCGCGAGACGCCCACCATTTGATTCTATCAGCTTTTTTTCTCTTATTTTTTTTTCTTTTGCATCCTTCTGGTACCTTTTGACATATTTATCATTATACCCTCCTTTGTTGGTGAATCTTTGAGTTAGACTGGTCTTGAGCGTGGGAGTCTGGAGTTACATACCTGATTATTGATATTTTATGGCTGCATACGGGGCTCGCAGGTGGCCCGGTTACATTCTTATAGTTGTGCTGAGCATGCACTGGTATAGAGCAGTGACAGATTAATTGTCTCTGAATTTATTCCATTGACGTTATCCATTGATTCTGCTGGTAGTTGAATGTTTGCTTATGTAGAACAAGACCACCGGGCAGGAAAGACATCTGGTCTGCTATGGAAGAAGTGGCCGGTATGGGCTTATAAGCGTAATCAGTCGATGGACGACCCATGAACGCTCCATGCATAACACCCTGCTCCCACTCGTCTCCATTAACCCCCTCTCGGTCTTAAGTTACTACAAATTACTAACTGCATCCATTTCCATGCATACCACGCTATCTCTGCAAGCCCACCAAAAAAGAAACCTGCAAAAAAAAGAAAACAAGGAAAAAGAAAATACAGCAAAAATTAGACCAATAATTGGCTGCACAAACTCGATAGCAACGCACGATCCTCTCTTTTTCTTATGGGCGCAAATCCTTCAGTGCAATTGTTAAGTTTGCGCCGGGCGGTATCTGTGCATGATGACCGCGTGTTGGGAAGCAGGTCGCTGGAAGAGGAATGCGAGTGTGTGGTGCACCTGCAGTGCGCCGCTCTTTGTTTGCCTGTATGTCTGTATCAATTGATGTATGTATCTCTATTACATGTGTATGTATATTACTCGGAGCGATTATCAGTCGGGGTCTCGGGCAGATAGATTTTATTGTTTTATTTTGTCTGATTTTTTTAAATTCTTTTTTCCAGGTTTTCAGGCCGGCATGTACTCTGTATTATAGCGTGAATATGTACACCGCTATGTGTTCTCACTACGAGCAGATCAATTGATCCTTGTCGACTACATAATAGCATATGTAATTATGTATGCTGTCATCAATCGTTTCAGTCTCGATCAAAATTTTTTCTTTGCTCCTTCGCTGCTGCCTATACAACACTGAAATGTACCGGTGTATATGTAACACAGCACACGCAACGCATATTAATTTTTCAAGATGAAACTGATATGATTCAGAACAAGGCTGGCAAGCAGCCTCGACGCCACGCGCACTGTTGCACCACAGGTATATTAATTACATAGTTCATGCCATTTGCCTGGCTATTTGGCCTGGCCAGACACGGCGATTGTGAATTTGTATGGCGTACCCGGCCAGCCGCTTTATTACTGTGGCTTATTTCGGAGGGGGATCATGTGGTCCATATTAATCCAATTCATCACGACAGTCCTTAATAAATTGTGTCGACTCGTGTTCCGTTCCGGAAACGAAGGGTGGCGACATGCGACATGCGATAATGCCAAATTGTGGATTGGGGCGGGCCGGATTTGTACTTATGCTATGTACAGAGTATGCAGTGCATGATCGTAAGGTAGAGGAACTGAAGATGCACATACAGACTACAGACTACAGACTAATATTAGTATACATATAAATATTATAAATCCATGCCCAACGGCGTTTAGAGTACGTACGCCGTAATCATTTAGTACGGAGTAAAGGCAACAAGACTAGCAAAAGACCAGGTCGAGCCGATCCAGCTAATCTCAGCCTTGTGCTAGGCGAGAGTCTAGCCTAGTCGCCGTGCTCCGTAGGACCCCAGTCCAGGCTCACCCCGGCACCGCACTGCCCACTCGCCCTTCACAGTCTGTAATAATTAATTATTTTGCCTGGCAACAGAAATCGTCGCCGGTCGGACATGAAATTGAAACCGCGCAAATCCAGGCCTTTTTTTTCTCCCCACCGTTGCACCGTTTCACCAAGTCTCCAACAGCCGCCGGACGCGAGTTTCATGGAGATTGGCAGCGTGGTCTAGACCGGCGGCTGGGCCGGGGGGTGCCGAGGGCTAAGCCCTGGTGGTTATACTGTAAGGATGTGATTAGCATGTACAGCAGTGCAGCCTTGCAGCGGGCCCTGGCGCTGCTTGACCGCTGGTTGCTGGCTGGTGGCTGGCGGCTGCTGTTGCTTGCTGCTGGCTTGCCTGCAGCGTCCAGCCAGCCTGGTGCAAGTAATTACAGAGTACAGAGGATACTGCTGTAAGTGCTCTGTAAGTGTAAAGAAGCATACTTGCATCCTATGTACTATGTATAGGCTAGGCTCGTTGCGGCACCTCGAGTGGAGCCGCGCCGCGCCCCACCTGCAAATCTAACTTTGTTCGGCGCCGCCTGGGCTGGTCTGGCCTCCTTCCTTCCGGCGTTTCTTCTTTCCTGCGCGCTTCATCTCGTCTTCTGCTCTCTTCTCTGCACTTCTGCTGTCCTTCTTTTCTCCTCGTCTGCCCTCCGTCTCTTGACTCTTGTGCTGCTCGACTGCTGCCACCACTCACCACTGCATCTGGATCCGCCTTGCTCTCTCCCTCGCTCTCGCTCTCTCTCCCACGATATATACGACTCGCCAACAAAGAACGCATGCCGCCGTTGACGCCGTTTCTTGATGGGAGCTGAGCCCAACCGCAGAGAAAACACCCGCAGCGCCAGCCGTCCGCGGACTGCCTGCTCGCAGAATTCCATGTCGCTGTCGCTGTCGTCCTCATCTCCTCCCGCCGCCTGTTGTTCCACGCGAGCCCATTCCACTCCAGCACCGTCCAGGCCGTTCCATCGCCAGCGTCTGCACTCGCCCCTGTCCCGGCTCGTCTCCAAGGACAGGACGTGCTTGCAGCTTCCGCGGTTGTCATTCACAGACGCCATGGCCATGTCGCTGGATCCCCCGTCGCGCGATCACTCCCAGCAGCCCGACCATCCGCCTTCTGCACCGCTCACCCCGCCCGCTGACGAGGAGGATGAGCGTGGTGCTCGCTGGCGTCACGCCCGCAGCGTTGTCTCGCCCAAGCCGCAGATGCTCATGGATCAGGGCCGTTCCCGCCCGGACCCGTCGCCGCCCGACTCCCACCAGACCCTGCGCTCCTCCTTTGACCAGCCTTCTGACCGGCCGTCTCTAGATGGAGATGAACACATGTCAGATCTTCACGAGGGGACCACCTCGAAGCAGTGGCTGGACCCTGCCATCGACACTATCCGTAAGTGGCCTCGATTCGTCACCCCTGACGAGGATATATGGAAGAAAGAATATAAAAAAAATAGAAGCTAATTCAAACAGTCTCTGCTCTGCTTCTAGACTCGAATAGTCGCATCGATTCTATGCGACTGGTCTCGCAAACTCTTCCCTTCCCTCAATCCCCAGGAAACACGATGCAGCTGCCAACGCAAGATACGGTTTTTGCATCCATCATTGAAACCCTGCGCGAACGCTGCCAACCAGAACTTGTCCCTTATATTCATGTCATCCACGCGGTGCCCGAAGATTTCAGCCTGGCAAATCTGCCCACCTCGCCTCCCAGCACGCCGGGCAACTCGAGGCAAATGGACAACTATTTCGATTCATTAGCCACATTTCCAAACGCCGGCTCGACGGTATTTGCCAGCGCCAGTACCGTGCCCGCGTACCACGATACACTGGGCTTTACCCGCCAGGTCAACTGGCCCCACCCCATAGTCCCACCGTTTAGTACCCATATCTCGGTATTAGAACGATATATACCTCCTTCGACGCCACGCGAGTACCGTGACCTGTTCAGCTACGGCCGTCCATCAGTTTTGACAGACCGTATGCTTGAGCTTTCTCCGCTAGGTGGATGTCTTTTGTTCATCTACCCTACCAAGAGAGGTGCCACCACATTCAAGAGTCAATACCTCGGCCCTATCCTCGACCCGCTGCTGCGCCATCTGGTCGTGGTCGATGGCTTCTCCGCCGATGTCAGCCGTGACATTGGCCGTCTGGAAGCAGTCAACAGCATGGAAGATTTTCAAACCATGAAAGCTAACATTGAGCTGTTGTGCCAGCAATGGAGCAACCACACCTCCCGGTTCAGTCTCGTCGCTGCAGAGAAGGGCCTCGCTCCTCTCGACTCCAAGCTCTGGAAAGATTGGTACACCCAGCAAGAGCGACCGCGGATAAAAGACCTACTAAGCCGCAACTGGCAAACGCTGAGCAGATATGGTAATAGTGCGGGTTCTTTAACTGCGTCCATGATTCTTGCCAAAATCATGGATGGACTCAAAATGCGAGAATACGACGTGTCACCCACTGAAGATATTGAACTGGGCGTCTTCGTGATTCGCCGATTCCGGTAGATTTTCCGGAACGAACTTGCTATGATATATGAGGGACATGACTTTATATTTTAGGATTCTATTAGCTTTATTATATCTGTTAAGATTTTCTTATCTTCGTGGGTGAAGGCATGTGCAAAAAGGCATTTTCGAGTGTTGGGCGTTGGGACGGTTTGGCCTGTGAATGCGATGTATGAGCGTCATAGTATAATACCCCATTTGTTTTATGAATTGAAAAGAATACTATTTTGAATAGATCTTGAATAGAGAAAAAAGTATCGATGTTGGGATGGACAATCAACGTTCAGTGCAGCGGAGACTAGCGCCAAATGCAACCTCGGAGAAACGTATCGCCGGCCGAGCCATGTGCGGTCCTGCTCCGGCCGGTCAACACCAGCTGAGCAGGTTTTACCTGTTGCATTTTGCAGGATATTTCCTCTGTCATTTTTATTGCCATGTCTGTCGAGCCACAGATGCTCTAGATTTTGCCACTACTGCACACAATTACCACTCAGACTCGTTTTCGACCCTCTGGTTCTACGATTCTGGTCTTGGAACCATGGCGTACTCACCAGGCCCCATGTCTCCCACCGCAGCTGGCAGCAGCCTGCACACACGAGGCCGCTCGATCAGTCCTGGCCCCGGTGGTCTAAACAGCAGCAATGCACCACAGTCGAAGCGCGATAAGCGACGCACACAGCTACAGGAGCGCCTGCACGACCTGACCATCGCCTTTAGCCAAAACCGCGACATGCAGTTCCGCCAGCAGCTGCACGCTTTGCAATGCGACATGACGCTCATCAACAACGCGGACCCCTACGAGCCTGGTCCGCTACCGGACTCGGCCGAGGAGATTGCTCAGTTGATCGAGACGACTGTTGGCGGTGGCGTGTTTGGCAAGGAAATGGCCTCCCGGTCGGGCGGTTGGTTTGCGAGGTTTGTGCAGGATATTAATGAGATTAAAGAGGATCGGGATGCAGAGTTGGTTGCAGTCATGGTATGCCTTCCATACACTTCTTATACTGGTACAAAATTTTAGGGCTCGCTGACTCTGGTAGAACCGCCATAACGAAGCCCTCGAACGCTACAAACACGAATACGCATGGCGCCAGCATTTCGCGCGAGAGGAATACAAACAGCTGTCTAGCACGTTGCGCGAGCGACTTGTGCAAAAAGTCACGGCCAACAAGTCGCGACTCATGCGGGAGAGGGAGCAGATGGACATCTCCGACACCAACGCTCTGCTCCTGCACCCGAACCAGTTCACCATCACGAACCCGTCCAGCCCCGGTGGCATTCACAGTAATCGCAAGACTCGCCATACCAGACACCGAGTTGGCATTGACGAGCTCGGTAATGGTATTGACAGTAACAATAACAAGAGAAAGCGAAAAGCCCCCGAAGAAGATATCGGGTCTCCTGCTCGCGATGGGCTGTCGACTCCCGCCGAGCGCGCCAAAGCGACGGCCGAAAAACAGCAGACCGACAAGGCGTACAGCATAAATTCGCTCTTTACCGACAAGGAGCTTGCGATGCATGCGAACCAAGCTCATGTTGCGACAGCGCACTTTTTCTCCACGTCGAAAAACCAGGAGGGTGTTGGTACTGCCACCAACGGCAACAACAGCGACGCGGACGATGCTGACGGAGCTGCCATCATGGACGACTCTGGAACGCCGGTGGCCCCAGACATGGCGCGCACCGCCAGCCAGAACTACCATGCCACGCGGTCAACTCGCAATCAAGGCAACGTGGGATTGAACATCCTGGCGGAGCTGTCAGACAAGCCGGCGACACGCCAGAACCTGCCTTACCACATCCTGGCCAACCACAGCTCTCGCAGCAACCAAAGCGCGCCGCCACTGACATCTCTCATGAACGAAGAGATCGACGACGACATTTCCCGCATGGACCGGCTTCACGCAAAGCCGCAGGGCTGGATTGACCGCAATCTCATCGACACGATCACGGAGCCTGCGGCCGCCGAGGTGGACGGAGTCCCGACGAATTCCGACCGCTTTAGTCTGTTGCATCCCGACTTCCCCGTCGATTTGGGCATCAAATGGTATCCCACGGGGGGCAAGAGTGCAACCAGCTACGAGATGTTCCCGCAGATGAACGAGCGAGTGAGCCGACGGCGTGCGTAGCTTGCTATGGTATAATCTTGTTGGGCATATATGGAGTGTGGATACAATGCTGGAAATGGTTATTTATTGGTTGTTAGCTAGGCAGGCGTTTACTTTGCACTATATCATTCAGTTGATCTCCTGTTGTACATAGCAATTATTGCTTGGGTTGAATGTAATTGTGTTGGTTTTATTAGATGACGTCATAACCTACTGCACTTAGAACCTTGATCCTTGAAATATATCAATTGATATAAGTGATATTGATACCATTAGAAATAAAAATGCAGGCTATGCGAGTCTATATAATACAAACGGACTACTACACTATACAGTAATTGGAATTGTAATTAATTAGTTAATCTGGCAGAGCGGACCATACTGCTGGCCGTCAGTCTGCTGTGTCCAGCCCTCACTGCCAACACAGCGCCAGCACCGAAAGACCTTACTTTTGCTTGACCGACAACAGCCAGTCGTAGTTGGAGCTGGGCCCGTAAAAGTCCGTCTTCCAGTGCGAGTCCTCGCCTACATGCTCGTTGATGTACGCCCCCATCCCCGGAGTCAGCGCCTTCATCGCGTCCGTCTTGCAGTACACAACGTTGTTCTTGAACACACTAATCTCCTGCGAGGTGAGGTCAAACGGCCAGTCGGCGATAATCTCGTTCAGCACATAGGTCTTGCGCCACGCCGTATTCACCGAGACGTGCGGCTGTGACTCGAGCACGGCGCCGCCCGCCCTCCAGGTTCATACAAAACACCGTCTTGTGTGCCGTTGTCCGTCTCGGAAAACACCGTGTGCAACATATCATTCAGCTTGGCGACGTTGTTCTCTAGCGATTCCTTTCCAAACATGCGCGAGCTCAACATGATGTACAGCGTACTATGTAATGATTTAGGCGTGGCACCGTTGGAACGTCCAATATCCGTTTTGGGAAACGTGTTGCCTAATGCGGATATTTTTAGCGTGGTGACGTCAGTTTGTTTTTGGTTTCTACAATTATTATTCTACTGTGTATTTACTGATGAATAGAGTAGGAAAGAAGTTTACTTACCAACAATACTAATTTTACGCTGCTTGGCTTCGTGCTTAATCCTGCTGAGTGTGTAGTCAGCGACAGACAGCTGAAAGCTCAGCACGTTGGTGGCGATGGTTTCTGTTGGATGTAGTAGTAAGGGTGCAAAGTATTATTTCGTCTTGGAATGGGATATACACCAGTAGAAGTGTTGAATTTACGCCTTGTATTGAATGTTGGCACCAGCGAGTTTTGCTCGCAGTAAACACCAAGGTCAGGATTAAAGGTTGCACGTGTGTCTTTACGTTTTTTCTAGTATGTTTCTCCCATGCCTGTGTTGTTTACTCGTCGTATATCATTGATTTTCTTGAAGTTTTTGTTTATATGTTGTAAATTCCTCCTTGTGACAGCTCAGCGCAACCCTGAGTAATCAATGATAAGAATTCATAAGATCGCGTGATTAAAAACAGACTAATATTGCACAATAGTTCAAGAAAATGACAACTTCAACTCTCGTATATAAACAGCACTCTAATTCCATTTTACAAATGATAACCCATTTTGAAGGCATTACCATATCGACTCATGAACATTTAAACAATACGTTCAATAATTAAAATAATGTCCCCTTCACCAGACATACGTGTTGCTATTATCGGCGGCGGCCCCGCTGGCCTCGGTGCTGCAATTGCATTATCAGCGCTCCCAAATGTTAAAATAGACTTGTACGAAAAAGCTCGCGAGCTGAGAGAAGTTGGCGCGGGGATCAACATTGGATATAATTGTTGGAAAGTTCTTGAGCTTCTCGGGGCTGCTGAGGGGGTGCGCGGCCATTTACAGCAAGATGTGCTTCATCGGTGGGTTTAAAATCTTTTAGGCAGTCCCGATATGAATTATGAGCGTTGTCACCTGTTTCATCTGCTTACACGTACTTCCCAGAAATGGAGTATCCGGTCAAGTCAGGACTGCCAGGCCCCCTTCCTCTCTGCCTCTCAAGTACCGATCAAGACGGGTGAGGAGAACAAGACTACAGTCTGCTTTGGTATCAAAGGTTCCCGAGGGAATCATACAGCTTAATAAAAAGTTGATCTCAATTGAAGACGCTGGAACTCATGGCGTCCATCTCAGATTTGAGGATGGAACTGACACTGTAGTCGATCTGGTCATCGGCGGAGACGGAATTAGATCTGTAAGTTTGTCTTCTTGTGCATACCTCATTGAATTTATCTATAGCTAATTTAAAAGGTTGTGAGATTGTCAATCTTTCCAGAACATGTAACAACCTTCACAGGTATAGTAGTGGATATATTCCTAACAGTGCTGTGCTAACAGCACCAGGTACAACTATTTGGCGGACCCTAGTCCCGGCGAAATCTCTATCTCATATCCCCGACTTGGTTCCGGAGACATCCTGGTGGCATGGCCCTGCAGGCCACTGTTATTTTTCTCTGGTCGATGATCCAGCGGAATTTTCAGACTCGAGCCTTTCAAACTCCGAGCAAATGCTTGAGATTTCGTGTCGGTATATTATAGACCCGGCCTTAGATACAGAAAGAAGATTTAGTTGGGGAGTCCCTGCGACAAATGAGCGAGTCACCGCTCACTTTACGGTAATTTATTCCTCGTAAACTTCCATACAGCCTAAGCGGAGGGCTAACTTTCTGTCCGATAGCAATATGACTCTAGGGTACGTGATGCTCTTTCTAGCGTTCCAGAAGGATACTGGAAAGAATTCTCTGCCTTTTCAGGCCCAAGACTGGAGAAACTCGTAGGATGGGGCAAAGTGGTGCTTTTAGGGGACGCCAGTCATCCACTTTCTGGTAAATCTAGACCCATTCACAACACTAGTATCTCAAAAAAGAATGAATTGCTGATAATACCCACAGGTGCGTTCGGCTCCGGTGCTGCTTTTGCTTTGGAAGATGGCTGGATTCTCGCTCGAGCACTAGAGATTACTACAACCAGACCTCGATCGACCGATGAAGACGTGCACACCGTAAAAATTCAGAGTATTGCAGATGCTCTGGAAATATTCAACGAAATTCGCTCACCGTATTATCTCAGGATGCACAAACATCTCGACAACGCACAAGACAAAGTCCTCAAAGCACGCACCGAAGCCAAAGCCCAAAGCAGTGACCCGAAATACATATTTGAAAGTGTCCTTGACACGCGGATCGGGCTGTTTGGAAGCGGCGATGAGATGAATTGGATTTATAGGAATGATATTGAGGTTGTTTGGCAAGATTATCTTCGACGACCAACCGTCTCCAATTTATAACATTGGGGGGATAATCATTGTATATAAAGGTTTGCTATAGGGATTGCATTAAAATTAAAGAAACAACTTACCGCTGAAAATCTCACTACGTATCATGCGCACATGGGTCAATTGATGTATGAAAAATGATTGATATTAAATTAAAGATAGTAGATTAAGAAAATAGTATGAAAAGAAAGTAGAGTATAAAAAATTAGTGTAGAGCTATTAGGCGGTTGCCCGATGCATTCTGATTGGTAAATCGCATGCATCTTGCACTGCACTCGAGACTAGCTTTGAGTACTGCCCTGTCTAGTTCTGTGTTGCAGCACAAGCAGCTGCAGGATTGTCCCCCACATCTTTTCCACATATTTCCTCTCTAAACTGAACCTTGAGGCCTTCAATCGTCGAACAGAGGCTTGGTAATAGTTTTTTCAGAGAGGAGTCTCCGTCCAGAAGACACACTTTGATATTTGAAGTGTTCTGAATCATGTGTCCCACATTGACCATTGTCTGCTGAAGACTTTGTAAACTCGCATCATCAGGTCTTGAAGGGCGTTGGATCAATTTTCCGAGGACAATATAGACGTGTACGTGAGGATAGGAATTGTTAAACAAACTGATAATATCCTTGGCAAGCGCCAGGATTTTATCCCAGTATGCAACGGAGTCTTTGACTTCCCGGTCAATTTTATCAATGGCGTCCTCCTTAGCAAATGCAATTTTTTCATCCCAAGCTAGAGCCTCGACGATGATTTGTGCAAATATCTGGTTGTGGGGCTGTTTATCAAGCATATCGTAACAAATGATTCTGGAAACAGAGTCAGGTTGAGCGTGTATTTTGCTCACAAACTCTCTCAGGGCTGCAGACAGCCAGGGATTGTCCGTGTGGTTCCTGGCACGTAACACGAGCATGCGACTTTCTTCGCAGTTTACCCAATCACGATACTTAGGATACATTTCGAGAGTTTTCAAGTTTCCTCGTTCACTCCCATTCATCCCCCGAGTATAGATGTTATCTAGGTGCGTCTTCGTCATAAAATCTGGACAGGGAAGAACCATTTTCACATATTTGAAGAAGTCCCCCAGCTCATCCTCCAGTTCATCTTCCAGTTCATCCTCCGGTTCCTCTCCTGCTGTCCATTAGCGGCTCTTTTCTTCTGATTCTGCACCCATAGAAAGGGGGAGTTACCGATATCTCTTGGCGGCATGTAGTCTTAACCTCCTGTTGTAGTATTGTATTGAGGATAAGGTTTGTCTGCCATATCTTCGCAGATTATATAGACGTTCTTGTGACTCACAAGTTTTAATTGACTCATGTATCTGTCGGTATGCCGAACAGTCATAATGTTAAGGAGTCATTTTCCTAAGCATTCCGCCAGAGAAACTCGACTATGCATCTTATCTGGCGAAACAACTCGTCGTGACTGCTTGTAGGCTTCAAAATGTTTCATGACGCGATCAGTATCGTTCAGACAAACAACAGCTACCGGGAACCTACAGAATCTTAAAAGTCTCGAGTGCTTTTATCGTTCCTGGCCCGGGCACCCAGTAGCAACACATAGTCTCTGGGTTATAAAAAGATTAAAAATACTAGAAAGTAAAATATCAAGAAAATAATTCAGGTAAAAAGTGATATCAAAGAGATTAATGTGGCTAAGGTCAACGATAGTAAGTGTGGTCACCATCAACGCTTCCACTCGCGATGATATCTGAGTCATCAACAATATCAGATGACTTGATTTTTACGGAAATGACATCTGAATATCAATTACTAGAATATTTACCAACTTATCCTGTATAACTGCTAGGTGTTGAATAACTATTGTCCCTGTGAAAGAGATGAGATCCGATTTCATATCCTTTTGTTGTTTGTGACTACGATGTCCACCAACCGCTTTATTGAGCTTTTATTTGACCTTTACAGAATAAAGGTAAAAAGTAGTCTTATATGCCATCAGCTTAAAAATAAAATCAATTTCTTGGATAATATGAATCGCGAGTGGGGTGGTCAGCTGACCTGCCGAAGAGAATGAAGCAACTCAAAGTTTCTTATTCACATCACTTCACTCCAAGTACAAAGCGGCATGAGCTACACACGAAAACGAGCGGCCTTGGCCTGCGATTTTTGCCGCAGCAGGTAACTGTAACCCTCCTTGAAATGATGGCCGAAACTATCAACTAATTAATTCGGGCAGGAAGCGACGTTGTGACGCCCAGAAGCCGTCGTGCTCGCACTGCATCGAACTGGATGTTGAGTGTCACTACGACGACACGCCATCGCAAAGGCAAGCAAATTTTCCACGGCTGTTAAGTATAACCATATAACTTACAGCTTCTAGAATTGATACCTCGGGAGGTAGCCGCGAGATTCTGGACAGGTTGAGAAGCCTTGAGACTCTCGTCCAGAAACAGTCGGATTGTATTGCCGCTCTCTCTGGTGTTCAGACGCGCGGCCTTAGCGATGCAGCGACGCCGCAGAGTCAGCATTCACTTGCTGCTGGAGAGACACAGTCTGAAATTTGGCCATTCTCTCGTCTGGGTGTCACACCTGACTTGACAAATCTACCGCCTCTCACCATTCCCGTGAAGCACAAGACATCATCAACTTACCTATTGACCTTGCCGTCTGTCAGAGCGTTGATAGGCGACTACCCAACAGATTTATTTTTCAGATTTGAAATGCGGACCTGTCATTCGCCCCTATTTTCTCTTGAGAGATGTCTTTTACCATCAGCTTCCGTTAATATACAGCGCGAGATTGTGGACCACTTGGTGTCGGTTTTTTTCTCCGTTGTTCACCCAAATCACCCCATTATAGATCCCAAAGACTTTAAGAATTGCTATGAAAGATTTTTGGAGACAGGGCCCGATCACAGCTCCGAATCCACGTTATGTATGGTCGTTTTAGCGCTGGGAGCCGTTGCCACCGCCACACCAGACCCTGGAGCCTTTCAAACATCGCCCCCTGGCATGGAATATATACAGTACTCCATGCCAACTTTAATGTCACTTTCTGCATGGTCCCTTCCCTCAAACATGGTGGCAGCCCAGATTCTGGTCCTAGCAAGTATATATTTTGCTTACATCGTGCGGCCACTTCAAAGCTGGCGCCTAATCCATTCCGCATCAACAATACTGCAAATAAATCATGTCTGGTACGTATTTTAACAAATAGCGTTAATTTAAGTCTAACAGATGCAGGATTGATTCACTTCGAAAATTATCAAGCGATATTAACGAAGCAGAACATCTTGGTCGTCTAATTTGGTCCAGCTTTCTCGTTGAGTGTGATCGACTGGCTGAGCTTGAGCTCCCACGGAGTGGATTGGAAGAATTGACAGACAATATCTATCTTCCAAACTGCACCAATCTCGGACTCACAGAGTCAACCAATTACCTGGCGGAAATATCAATTCGGCGCTTGCTCAACCGTATCCACAATTCCTTGTATCCAGGCAAGAAGCACCATCTTTCACAACCAGCAATTACGTCATTGATCTCGGATGACTTTTCAATGGAAGAAGTGGCTTCACTTGATGCTGTCTGTAACGAATTGCGCTCACAGCTGGAAACATGGTATTCGTCTATACCGGAGGATTTCCGGCCGAACCTTGAAGACACTGCTGCAGAAAAGCCTGCTAGTCGACAGACAATATTGAAAATTCGTTACTTTGCAGCCCGACACATAATTTACCGGCCGTTTTTGCTTTGTATTGTTACACACGGCCCCAACCGTGCATCGCAAGCGATGGTTGAAAAGGCCGGTCTTTGCATCGAGAGCTGTCGATGGTACCTTCACCATACCGCGCAAGTTGTGAATATGCCTAGTCAATATACTTGGACATTTGCCTTGTCGTATGAATCCTTTTATTCTAGCTACTGGTGATATCATGCTAACTGGCTTGACTAGTTCCCTTGGTGCGATTATAATTCTTACTTTAGCTTCTTTGAATCAAGATCTACAAGACCTTGTACCCGATATCGATGAGCTCCAGACCATGGTGATCAACAACTTTCGACCGTGGGCATTCTCCAGCCTTGAACTGGTTGTGTCTATTTTAGAGGATATTCGAAAGAAGCGCAGACTTCTTGTGCAAATATGATTCGGGTTCTATATACTCTAAAAGCAAAGTCATATTTACAACTCCCCACCGGTAGGCTGGGCGATGATTTTTTGTCCAATATCACTGGCCCAAAAGCTACCCGCAGGGTAAGTGTATTTCTCCAGTGCCTCATCGGTATAGCCAGTGGAGTATCCAGGGACCAGCGGCGTGACATAATGGGCATTTTCAATCTTGGAAGGATGGCGCAGGTTCTCGCGGTGGCTATCGGCATTTTCGAGCATTGACTTACGCCCAGTAATAGCAACGTAGTCGATTATGCTAAGGTGAGAAGTCAACTCGGTCAACCCCATGGCCCCATTATGCGGCACACAGGGTATGTCAAATTTATGTGCCATGAGCATAACAGCCTACAAAAGTCAGTTGGATGGCATAAAGATTTTAGTATTGAAAAACTTACCAGGCATTCATTCACGCTACCGAGTCTGACGGCATCAATCTGGCAAACATCCGTTGCCTCAGCTTGTAAAAGCTGTTTGAAAGTAACACGATTCTGTGCTGCCTCTCCAGTGGCAACGCCAACGCCGTATGGTTTAAGGGCTTTCCGAATGGCAGCGTGACCAAGGACATCATCAGGGTTGGTAGGTTCTTCGATGAAAACCGGCTTGAACTCTACTAATTGCTTCATGTACTCGATAGCTTCTGGCACACTCCACACCTGAGGTCGTCAGTGTTGATAGCATAATGTACGCCTTCGAACTTACCTGATTTGCATCAATCATGATCTGATATCCTTTGTCGTATCCCAAAACCTTTCTTACGGCAGACAGCCTCTCTCGGTCTGCTTCCACACTGGTGCCAACCTTGAATTTGAAAACGGTAAATCCAGCCGCGATGGTTTCCTGCAGCACTTCTTGCATGCGATCACCTGAGAAGGCCAGCCATCCCGCGGAAGTGGTGTAGGCAGGGATCGCACGATTCTCAAACACTTCCTTCAGCCGATCACCCTTAGTCTTATGTGTTTTCTCGAGCATTTCTATACTCTCTTCAGGGGTGATGACATCTGTGATGTATCGAAAATCGATACACTGCACAATCTGTTGTGGGGTCATATCGCAAACAATCTGCCATACAGGTTTACGAAGAATCTTTCCCCATAGATCCCAGACTGCGTTTAATACACCGGCGACAGCCAGATGTGTGACGCTCTTCTCTGGACCGATCCACCGATACTGCGAATCCGAAACCATATAACGCCATGTCTTGCTCATATTTCGAGTGAGTTCGTGCATAGTTTTCCCGACAATACGACGTGCGAAAATATCGAGAGCCATGCATATCAGCTCACTTCCTCGTCCATTGCTGAATGCCTAGATATCTGTTATTAATCACAGTATCAACAACCGAGGGCGGCAAGCACTTACAATCCCCTCACCGATCAAATCGTTATGGTTTGTCTTCAGTTGAATGTAAGGATGTGAACCATTAGTGCCCACATGCATTGCATCAGAGCCGACACCGTCAAGACTCGTGGGGAAACGCAAGTCTATGACTTCGAAAGAGGTGATTGTGACATCGTGCTCGGTGCTTACAGCGAGAGAACCCATTTTGTGTCCCAGAAATGCAGATGTTGCAACAAGATGGTCGCGAGAACAAACATGCAGGGCACCATGATCCTACCTTATATTGTCCCCTCTCCTCAGCGCGCGAATTGCCCACACGTCCCTCATCAACACGTTCGAGCAGCTCTATACCCAGTTAGACTGCATCGGCTTTCCCCCCGGACTGTGATTGTGGAGCTGCCGCCTCCCCCCGTCGAACCACGCCGCAGTCCCCGCATCTGGATGCATTGAGCAAGCAAATACCGTGAAACTTGAAATCGCCGTGTCGGAAAGATAGAAATATTTTTGTGCCATCTTTTTATTTTCTTACCTCGTCTCACTATAGTTTCTCGACCTGACGACAATGGATATCAAATTTGTTCTCGTTACCGGTGCTACGGGCTTCATCGGTGCTCACATTGTGGATGCCCTGCTAGCTCGTGGAATCCGCGTGCGGGGTGCGACTCGATCTCTGGCCAAGGGAGATGCTATGTTACAAGCGAGAAAACAGCACGCAAATTTACTTGAATTTGTTCGGATTGAGGACTTTGAAAATCCCGGTGGCATTGTTGAGGCCGTGAATGACGTTGATGGGATTATCCACACAGCGAGTGTATTTCGACCTAAACTGATGATGCTGTGCGATATGCTGATAGCTTGATTTTATTTAGCCTTTTACATATGACACAAAAGACAACGAAAAAGAACTCATTCGCCCTGCGATCAACGGAGTGAGGGCTGTGTTTGAAGCCGCCTCTACGAATCCTAAAATCCGACGAATTGTATTAACGTCCTCGTTTGCGTCGGTGCTCGATGCCAACCGCAAAGCGCCTCCGTACTTTACATACACCGGAGCTGATTGGAACCCTTTAACATACGAAGAGGCAGCAGATAAAGCTACAACCGCTGTCGTGGCATACAGAGGGTCGAAGAAGTTTGCCGAACTGGAGGCCTGGGACTATGTCCGCGAGAAAAAGCCTGCGTTTGACCTCGTAGCTCTTTGCCCTCCCATGACGTTCGGACCGGTGGTACACCCTGTTTCCAATGTCGAGAAGCTGAATGAGTCGAATGCGATGCTATGGCAGGTCGCAAGCGGCTCAGGCCTGCCAGTTGCGCGCGTTCCTTTCTGGATAGACGCGCGCGATCTGGCTGCTGCCCATATTGGGGCGCTGCTCACAAAGGAGGCTGGCGGGGGAAGATATACACCGTCAGCGCCAGAGCGATTCTCGTACGCAAAGGTGGCAGGAATCATTGCTCAAGAGTTTCCAGATTTGAAAGGCCGAGTCTCCCAAGATGAACAGAAACTCGACGATAGCTATGGCTTGGATGGAGAGACGGCAAGCAAGGAGCTCGGCTATACATACCATTCATTTAGGGATACCGTCCGTGATTTGGTCACGCAGGCTCTTCAAATGAGTGGCTCAAAGTAGACCTGGTCTTGTCATTTGATCAAAGATAGATAGCTAAAGCGCCACATTGATTATTCATGTCTATATGTGTCTATTAAAGAGAAAATAATAATGCTTCCAGAGTAGGTTTCCTGTTATACACCTAGCAAAGTATACGCGTGGATGATATACAAACTAACTCAGCCAATAACAGAGCTGCGCTAAACATGTGCTCATTATTATTGGTTGGCAGTCACTGCCGCTCATCCCCGAACCAATAACAAAGTTCTGGTGCCCCACCGCTCATTTCCCGGGCCTCTGCTTCTCCCCATGGGGTCTCCGGCATCGTTGCCGTTAGCTCAGCAGAGGATCAAGCCATCCTTGCACTATTTATTGCCCTTTTGTCTGCTGCCATGACAGTCATGAGCACTGCAAGGGACCTCCAGTGGTCTTTTCTCCCTGCTGTCCTCCCGAATACTATCGTCCCCAGTCAGTGAAGAGTTGGAAAGAGTGGCCATGGCCTTCCTTGATCTATCAAACCGTCTTTCCGGAAGGTGGCTTCTCACTTTCGTCACCATCGCCAATGCCTGGTACTACCTCCGCCCGTCTATCTATATCCATCAACTGATGCAATATCCACTAATACGAATGCTAGTTCAATGGCATGGTTTGGCTACGACCAAGGCGTCTTCTCTGGAGTCATCATCTCAGCCGACTTCAAAAAGCACTTCCCCGAAACCTCCAATGCCAACACTTCCGGAATCACTACCAGCTGCTTCTCTCTAGGAGCGTTCTTCGGCGCTATCTGCGCTTTCACTTTCGGCGACAAGCTTGGTCGGAAGAAAACCGTCACCCTGGGACTCTGCTTCAATGTTATTGGCGCCATTCTACAAACCGTTTCGTGGCATCTACCGCAGATGATTGTTGGGCGAATTATCAATGGCTTTGGAATGGGACTGACTTCGTCCACTTGTCCGGTCTACCAGGCGGAATGCTCAAGTCCACGCTCACGCGGAAAGCTCGTCGTGGTGGGATCGTTGTGCAATACAGCTGCTTTCTGTCTCGCTAGTTGGATGAACTATGGCTTATACTTTGAAGGAAATGCACTACAGTGGCGCTTCCCGCTTGGATTCCAATTGATATTCCCCATTATCGTTGCAACTGCCTTGCTGTTTATCCCGGAGTCGCCTCGCTGGCTCCTCCTCAAGGATCGCCCAGAAGAAGCGATCCAGGTGATTGCACGACTCGAGGGCCCAAATGTTGAGATAACGCACCCTGATGTCATGGCACAATTCCTGTCTATCCAGGCTGCCCTTCAAGAGGAGCGCAAAGACAGTCTTCATGCGAATGAAGTTCTTCTTTGCCGCGATAAAACTCAGACGCTCCGCCGGCTACTTCTGTCGTGCGGCACACAGTTTATGCAACAGTTTAGTGGCGTGAATGCTTTAGGTTACTACCTCCCGACCCTCCTGCAACAGAGTGTTGGTCTGGATGAGCAGACCAGTCGACTTTTAACGGCTGTCAACGGGACGATATATCTCTTTGCCGCGTGTTGTTGTCTTATTATAATCGACTGGTTTGGTCGAAGAAAGTATGTCATTTGCCACTATTTGTTTCTCGGTTTTGATATGGTGTGAACTGACTGGTTAGGATGATGCTTTATGGTTCTCTCACTATGGGCTCATGCTATCTGATTGCATCGATTTGCTTGAAAGAGGCAGAGAATGATCCATCTCGCAAGCAATTGGTACGTATCTCATTAAATTATTCCAAGAAATTAAATCTAACTCGTCACAGCTTGGCCGCGTTACAACAGCCATGTTTTTCCTGTACTACTTCTTCTACGGCACCAGTTTCGCCAAAGTCCCCTGGGTATACAACTCGGAGGTCAACTCATTGGGCTGGCGCACGCGTGGTGCAGCAGCGGCCACAGCCACCAACTGGATGGGCGGGTTCATTGTCACGCAGTTTACCAAAGTCGGGGTTGATAATTTGCACTGGCGGTTTTACCTGAGTGCGTCCCTACTTTCCTCGTTCCTTTTAGGCTATTATATGTGTTACTAACTAATAATACAGTGTTTGCAATTATCGTCTGGGCCTACTTCCCTGTCGTCTTCTGCTTGTATCCTGAGACATCGCAACGGACACTCGAGGACATGGACGAGATCTTCTTGCAGCACCGGGGAGCGATAGTATGCGGCAAGCGGGTGCTGACGCAGCGCGTTCGCCCAGTGGAGCTTGTCCAGGCTGAGCAGCGACGTATCGCAGAGGAACAGAATGTTATGCAGCAGGGAGCGAAGGGGGAGATGGCTGTGAGCCATGTTGAACAGGTGTAGCTGTGTTTACCTACATGTATATACACGTATACGTATCATCGAATGATTTTGCAAAATTCTGACCGTGTAGCACTGTTACTTGATTACTCATGTGCCCATTAGGCAATTATGTTTCAGAAGAACAACAAAGGCTGCACATGTAGACAACACGCAGCTGAACCAACATTGAACCCCGCATTGCGGCTGAGCCTGCTGCCTGCTGTGATAATCAGTCTCGCGGATTAAACTGTTACCAAAAACTCAATCGAGAGTCAAGTCATATGCGTGAAAAACATATGGCAGAACGCACCGAGAAAAATCCACAGACTGAAATGGCTTGGTTGGCCATCGAAACCCAAATCCAAGCTCTCATTGAAGCCGACAAGGTCAACGCTTTTATCTTCACTTGGGTGTCCAAAGTAAAACCACCACTATTAATTGAATCACCACTCTCAATTGAGGCCCTGGAGACGGCGGTTGCATTGCTCTCTAGGCCATCTAGCCGGCGACTCGTTGAGTTGGAAACAGACAAATTCCGGCTCACAAACGATTACATCCAGAATCTGAGACTAAAAGACAATACACCTATTCTTAAGATCGACAAAGATAGAGTTTATTTTGGGAATTCGGTTATAGAGGATTACTTTGCCCAAAAGGCCCCTCTTGAAAAATTGGAGCTTTGGCATGGCCAAGACTTGGAGTTTGTTCTAGCAAAAGCATGCGTGACATACATCAGCCTTGAAGATTTCCGGAATCTCCCAATACAATCTAATGAGACTAGTAACGACCTGCAGTGGTGGACTTCTTTCTTGGCATATGCATCTTCTCATTGGCACCAACATGTCCATTCGTCGGAAGACGCAAAACGACTCGAACCATTCTTGGACCATATCATCGATCCTGGTTGCAACACTGTTCATGTTTGGATTGACCGGAGTAACCGTTATTCAGGCAACGTCACCCGGACTTTTATAAGGAGCCGTCAGCAAGTTGCCGTTCTGCGAGATATCCCATGGCTGGCGCTATATCTTTTAGAAGCAACAGACTCAGATCCAGAAGATCTTTTTCCTGCTAGGGACTTGGTCACTATCGCGGAAAAAGCCCCAAGGGTTCTCCAAGCCCTAATTAGCCGAACACCAGAGTACTATTTATCAAGAATCACAAAGTCTGTTCTTTTAAAGACTGCCTCTCAGTGTCACGGAGGTCTCGAAACAGCTCAAGAAATCTTGTCTCGGTGGGACAACATACAGTTTCCTGCTAAATTTATCCAGGCTGTTATCGGGAATAAAGACGGAGATAAGATACTTGAGTATCTCTTCACCAGGCGGAATGTTCCAATCACACTTGGGATGTTAGCAACTGCCGCTGGCAATCCCTCTCACGGATATGCAATCTTGAGACTATGTTTTGATAGACACCCAGATATCCGAGCCAGCGAGGACATGGTGAATGCTGCAATTTCGTCATGTAACAGCGACAATTTACGCTTATTATTTGAGCAAGACCCAGAAGCCCCTGTCGGTGAATCACAACTAGAAAAATTAGTCTCACAACACACAGAAGTGGAAATGCTGAGAATAATATATGATGCGAAAGGAAAGACGCTTACCATTTCAACGAGAATTTTCGAATTTGCTATACGGTTAGATCGAACCGAAATGGTCTACTGGATGTTTGAAACCTACGGTGGAATGGAAATCACAGAAAGCGTTCTTTGCGCTGCTGCTGGAAGCCAAACACATTCGATGGCTCTTGCTGAATATTTTTTTGAGAAATGCGATCGCTCTCTTATCTCGCCAGCAGTCTTACATGCTGCTGTACGGCGTTGGAACTCGGCTGATAAAATGACTGCACTTGTATTTCGATACGCTCGTGATTTGGTTGTGTTCGACGAAATTTTAGTTGCTTCGATCTCGGATTGGGATGGAAAGATACTCGATATACTTCTTGAGCAGCAGCCCAGGCAAGAAGTTCCTGCCAAGCTTGTTGATGATGCGATTCGAGCATACAAGGGAAGACTATCGTTTAAACAGCTGATAAAACACGACATCCTCCGCAATTCTCTATTGGAAACATTGAAGAAACGCGTCCCTAACGACCCTTATCTGCAGAAAATGCTTGCAGAGACTGACTTTACCGTTCCTACAGAGAATAACGACTATGAAGCTATACTAAAGAAAACTGCAGTCCCGGATGCCGCTTCAGACAGCAACCTCGACAGACTCAAGGAGCTTCTGGATGAAGGAATGGACGTCAACGCCAAGTATGGGCGGACCTGCACGTGCGATCAGAACCACGGCCTAGGTACAGCGCTCCAAAGAGCAACACGACTTCGTAACCTTGAAATGGTCAAGTTTCTGCTCGAACGCGGGGCAGACCCAAACTTACAAGACGGGGATTATGGCAATCCTCTCCAAGAAGCTGCGATGGCTGGTGACTTGGATACCGTAAAGGCCTTGGTCCAGCACAATGCTAAGATAAATCTCCCAGGAGGGCATTACGCCAGCCCTCTAATAGCAGCTGCAAGGGCCGATGATGTGAAGATCGTCCGCTATCTTCTCGACCAAGGGGCAGACATCAATATGACCGATAATGACCATGATGCTTGGTCGCCGTGCCTCTATGCTATTGCATATGAATGCCACGATGTTGTTCGCTTCTTGTCATCTTATGACAAAGCGCAGCCTGCGTTGGGAGAGCTCATTGCTTCGCCGCCATCCAGGTTTGTGAAAATCCAACCAATCAACAAAAGACATAGTCATTTTAAACAAAAATATGTCGAATCCCCTGTTGACATTAGTGACGACGGCTTGACTATCAGTCTAACAGCGGAAACAAAAGAGAAAAAATCGGCTCGCTCAGTTGTAGTAGCCGGTGATCATCCAATCATCCCTACCCAGCCTTTCTATTTTGAGATAAAAATTGACCACGGTGAAGATGCAAGGTGAGTTAATCCACCACGTGTTATTAGTATTGCAAATGCTGAGATAAAACTACCTTAGCAACATCTGCATTGGTTTTTGCAGCGACACGTCCCTCTCCGATAGCCCCCTCCCGGGGCGTGAAAATGAATCTTGGGGCTATGATGGGCAAGACGGCCATACGTTTGAAGAAGGCGACTATCACCTGGCGCCCCCAAACCCTAGTTTTGGCAGTGGCGACGTGGTCGGGTGTGGCATTGACTTTGTTTCTCGTACCGCGTATTTTACCAAGAATGGGGTGCATTTGGGTGAGTTTAGCTTGTCTCTTGATTTTTTCAAAGTTGATTAGTTATTAATATGAATTAGGGACGTCGTTCTCCATGATTTCGGGACGACTATTTCCAATCATCAGCCTCCAGGGTTCAGAAGCCAGGGTTACGGCCAATTTTGGGGACGCACCGTTTCTCTATGATTTCAAAGCATAAGGATTAGAGACAGATAGAAACAGGTCAATGGAGTGTAAATAAAGGATTAGCCCTAACCCTAACCCTAGAGTTGTTTGTTGCCGCAACTCCGAAACCCCGCCACTCCGTGATTGGCCTGCAATGACGTCTTGTCCGTTGCAGCGATGATGTGATTGCGCGCGATGACAAATTGGGCTCTGCTTACCAAAGTAACCATTGCCTCAAGATGCCCGCCTAGAGGCTTCTTTGGCTGCGGGGAAACATAGTAGTGATTTCTAATCAGGTGCCATAGGTAGAGTATAAATAAATTGATTGAAAGCCCCAGGCTGTGTTTTACAACTCCATCATCGTCAGTTTGCGATCTACAATTAGTCAAGACTGGTTTCAATATCAAGCATTTAATTAAAATTGAAAGAAAATGTCGACAACCACGACGATAACCAGGGAGGAGACCAAGGTCCAATATGACCCGACCATCCCCCGCGGTCCTGTCGAGACAGAATTGACCTTCTACGTTCCACCCTCTGACGGCTCGGTGCCTTTCAATTACGTTGAGGCGCCGCCCGCTGGACAACCGCAGCGCAACTACGAGGAGTCCAAACAACGAGTCACTGTGGACGACATTCGCGGTCATGAGAGCGAATATACCCTAGACCGCGATGCGTTCCAGGTGTTCAGTGGCGTATCCTCGGCAACCAGCTACGAAACGTTCAATGATGACGACGAAGTCAAACGAACATACTACCCGGAAGTCGAGCAGTTCCTGCTCGACAACGTGCCAGGCGCACATAAAGTCGTCCTCTTCGACCACACGATCCGTCGCGAGAAAGCTGAAAACTCAGGCCGCGGACCCGTGAACAGGGCGCATTCCGATCAGACCGACCGAGCGACCGAGTGGCGAGTGCGCCTGCATGTGGAAGACCAAGAAGAAGCCGAGCGGCTGCTCAAGGGTCGCTATCGCATCATCAATGTCTGGCGCCCACTGAACGGCAAAGTTCAATCATCTCCGCTGGCGATTGCATCCGCTGCCTCGGTCAAGGACACTGATCTTGTCCCGGTCGAGCATCGCTATCCCACCCGTACCGGCGAGACGATGGGGGTCGTCTATAATCCAGACTTGAAATGGAAATATTGGTCGGGTATGGACAATGACGAGAGACTCTTGTTGAAGTGCTCAGACAGCCAGCCCGGCGTGGGGAAGCGGTGTCCACATACTGCCTTTGTCGACTCAAGGACGCCTCAGAACGCAAAGCCGAGAGAGAGCATCGAGGTGAGAGCCTTGGTTTTTGGTTAGATCTCAAGGTGCAAGTTCAAGCTGGCTCTCAATGGGTATGAGTGCCGTGTAATTAATAATTAGTATAACGATAATGAATCAATATGACAAGCAAATTTGTGTTTATAGGTTCGGAATGCCCCCCTGATCCGAGTTGCCAGTGACGTATTTGCGTGTAAATTGACCTCATGGCTTTCCGTTCCGCGGAAGCAGTTCTTTCCTGCAAGGGAATTTCTCAAACAAGATGAGTCAAGACCCTGCAATTACGACGGCAGGGTGACGCCCAAACGACCCATGCGGTCAACTCAACACACGTCAGCCCCCTGCGCCTATACCTACTGCCTCCCGTCACTATCTATCTGAAGCGACAACCTGTTACAGGTGCAGTTCAGGAAGAATGCTCAGTATCACAAAGGTTGTCGGGAGAGACCACCGCAACGTGGAGGCACATTGCCACACTATCATCACATCCGAGGACAGCGACGAGCGCACACGTTTTCAAAATGCATTGACCTGGGAACTGGCTCGGCATTCCGTCGCAGAAGAATTGATCCTATGTCCTGCTTTTGAGACATATGTGGGCGATGGGCTAGAGATTGCTAACAAGGTTCGCCAGGAGCATCACGGCGTGAGTTTTCGGAGATCCTGATGGGGCTTGTAGTAGTGAACTGAGACCTTGCAGATCAGAAATCAGCTGAAAAAGTTCCAAGCCATGAAAGAATCCGATCCTAGGTTCAACGAGCTTCTCAACAGCTTGATGAAAGACTTTGGTGAACACATCAAAAACGAGGAAACGACCGACCTGCCCAAACTGGAGAACGCACTGGCAGTCGCGGAGAGCCAAGTGCTGGCCGAGGACTTTGAACGAACGAAGATGTTTGTTCCATCGCGATCACACCCAGGGACCCCGACAAAACCGCCATTTGAAACGGTTGCTGGGCTCCTGGCTGCACCGATTGATCGCCTGGGCGACATCTTTCGCAAGTTTCCCAAAGAGACTAGGACACCGAATCCATCGGCTCAAGGCGGTCGCCTCTAGTTAGATAGCGCATAATAGAATGGACAAAATTTTTAGCGAAACTATGTACGAAGTAATAATACGTACGTGTACGACGTAGTTGTAGAATATGCGATCTGTGATGTTGGTCAGTGAAACTTTAACTCGCGCCGTTGTTCTCGGCCGCTCCTGCCGTATTTACGCGACTCCTCCTCCGCTGACATATCAGACTGCCACTTCCCACGGAGAACCTTCAAAATAGCCTACATCACAATTTTCTCTCCCTCTGCATCTCTGTTGTGCATTAGTCGCCCCCAGCCAGCTGTCCCTGGAACGAATCAAATCCGTCTGTCTACGCGCCGACCTTTTCACCACGAGGCCCAGGCTCGGGCCCCCTGCAAGCTGCCGCTTGATGAAACACAGCGAGCGCTAACACACCAAACCTTAGCAATGGCGTGAAGCAGCAGTCGATAGACACGATACACAGCAAACACTGCGCTGCGCCATCCTCGAATGTCTGATACGGCGCCAGAAAAGGCTTGTCATTATGTGTTTGGACCCAAATATCCCAGCGACGACCGGCCGGAGTATCTCTATCAGATGACAGCGCACGCACATCTATTATTGAGCCATTGCCACGATCATCGGCCTAGTCGAGTGGGTCGTTGCTGACTCGCGAATCGCAGCTTGGCCTCTGTTAGCGCCTCGACTTGCGCGTCAAGGTCTCGACACCCCCCTGCCACCATGGCTCTGGGCTGCAATCTCAGCCACAAAGCTGGCTATGTTAGATTTATGCTTTGGCCACCCCCGGCGAGCCGGCAACCAATTTGCGGTTCATTCCTTCAAATGACATAATGTTGTTTATGCCATCTCCTTTTTGCAACCAGTGACAAACGACAACTTTCAACGTCTGATCTGTGAGCTGTGATCTGTGATGTGCCGCCAGAGTCAAAAGCGGGGTTTTCTGTTTCTTGACCATTGAAAACTGTTTGGGTTAACAAATCCCCGCCCGTTCGTCAATCTCGGTATGGTTAAAACCCCGAGCAATGGCAAGCATCAAAGGCGATAATGACATAGACAGCTCGCCTCTATTACACCAAACTTACACCGAGCATACCACTTTCAGTAATGCGACCCCCTCAATATATCGCCACGAACGAGACGACAGCGACGACTTCGCCAAGTACAACGCTGTAGAACCAGCCTCGGCGCTCGACCATGCGGTCTACCGGCCGCCTCCCCAGCAGCAGTCAGATCAGGTCGAATCCAGCGCGGCAGCACAAGACTTGAAACCCTACTTGCCCACCCTTTCAACCCAGCTAGACGTACCTCGACTTGAAGACATACGTCTGTCACCTCGGGAATCCCACAGGCTTAGCATAAAGGGAAAGCCGACCAGGGTCAGGTCTCTGGATACCGGGCGTAAACCCAGGTCCAACATAGGACGCTCCAGGTCTTTGCTACAAGTGCTGAGTCCGTCGGCTATCCGGCAGAATATTTTATCGCCAAGAGAACGTTACTCAACTATTCATGAACTCGATGAGTTGAATCAATATAATCATGTCGAGGTGGACATTTCACTACTCGAGGGGCCGGAAGCCGCAGCGTCATGGTCTCAACGCGGCCCTCTAGCGGGCACCGATCCTGTGCCATCCTCGGATCAGCATGCTGGTCCAGGTCCGATATTAAGGACTGCGACACCACTTAATAGAAAGGACACTGCATCTCGTATGTCTCGAAACGGGATTGAGGACACAATGCGACAGTACGGGCAACAGCTAGCAGACGAAAGAAAGATGATTGTCTCTGTGAAGGAGTCCGCCCCGGCCGTTGACTTGAGCACCCTGGAAGGCAACGACCGTCGCATGTCAAGAAATAGCTTTTCTTTTGTTAACCAGGCTGCTTTGGGCGGCGATGAAGCTAGTTTCTTCTACCCAACTGACCCGGAAAAGCCTAATTGGAAGCCATTCTCAATGAAAACGCCTTACATATTGATTCTAATCGTCGTTTCTCTTGTGCTGGCCGCTGTGCAGGAATATCTCTATCAACGATCAAAATCCTTGGAAGCCCTAGGGAAAGGCCTGATTGAGTATAACAGGGTGATTGATATACCGATGGCTGAATTCTTTGCATGGAAATATCTTCCCACCATGGTCATGGTCATATTTGGTGTCTTGTGGCAATTGATGGAGTATAACGTCAAGAGACTGGAGCCGTATTCTCAATTATCTCAACCAACGGGGAATACTGCTGCCAAATCGCTCAACTTGGATTATGTTTCGATGGTTCCTTATCTTGTACCTTTCAAAGCCATTAAAAATGGACATTGGACGGTGGCAATTGCATCAATAGGAGCCATGTTTGCGACAACAGCAGCTCCCTCGTTGCAGAATCCTTCTATCACGTCTATAAAAAACCCAAAATGCACGGATATCAAGTGTTCAAAGACGGGAAACGCCCATAACATTTTGCAAGTAAACGCAGCTTGGTCTCGTCTGGTTACAGTAACACTCGTCCTAGTCGCGGCAATGGCGGTGGTTCTTCTGTTCCAATTGCGGAGAAAATCAGGGTTATTGAGTGACCCAAAAGGAATTGGAGGAATTGCATCAATGGCGACAAAATCACACATTCTCAACGACTTTCAAGGGATGGATGAAGCCACGGAAAATGATATCCACAAAAAATTGCGGCATCGGCGTTATGTGCTGTACAAATCTAGCATCTGGCAAGGAGAGTACATGAGACATACCGATGACCTTCGCTTTGATAATGAAAAACACAAAGTGCACTCTCCACATCCCATTATACTGCGTCTCGTTCCTGGCATTGCGTTTCTTGCATACCTCACATTTCTTGCTGCCGCTATTCCGGCCGTTGGGTTTACCGTCAACAATATTTCGAGGAGTGTTTCATGGCTCCCAGTTCTTCTGGCTGTAATCGCCAAGCAGCTCTGGTCGACCTTGGAGTTTGCAGTAAGAATGCTAGAACCATACTTTGCCCTTTCTCGAGGCAATGCACGGCCGGAGAAAACATTGACACTTGATTATCAAGGTACTCCATATGGAGTGGTGGCTTTTCAAGCTATCTTGAACCGACATTATATGGTTGCGCTTGCTGGACTCGGGTCTGTTCTCAGCGACATACTGACAGTCACCTCGTCCTCCCTTTCCATGCAAGATGAATCAGTAAAATCATTCACAGTATCCTGTGCTCTATCAACCGCAATCATATTTTTTCTCCTATGTTCTGCAGCGCTCATATGGTTCCGCCGTCGGCATGCATTCTTGCCAAGGCAGCCGTCCACAATTGCCTCGGTGCTAGCATTTATTCATCAGTCGCGCATGCTCGATGACTTTGTCAACACGGAACGCTTCAGCAACGACGAGATGCGCACCATGCTCATGAGTCGCAACAAGCGTTACGGCCTCGGCTGGTTCCGAGGAAGAGACGGCAAACCGCATTGTGGAATCGACGAAGAGCCGATGCTGAGCAAGTATGTGCATGGAGTGAGCTACAGGATGGCGCAGGCGCCGTGGGAGGACAGTGTTGGGTTTTAGATATATATTTCAAATAGACTAATGACGACTACTATGGTTATACCAATTGATACTTATGACAACTGCCGAACATCGCGAGGCAAAATCAGCATTCTTAAAAAAGCCCGCTCCCAAAATCACTGTGAAGACGAGTACGTATTTTTTTCCATCACAACTCGAGGAAAACTTCGTTTTTCAATGTCCATTAAAAAAATAAAAACAGAAATAAAACTTAAAAAAAAAAGTCCCCACCCGAATTCGAATCGGGGACCTACCGAAGGAGGTCCAATTATGTGGTACTGCAGTCGGTTGCTCTACCGCTGAGCTATGGAGACAACATGAACGTTGGTGGCAGTAAATGGATTAAGTTTAGAGAGATTTTGTCTCGATACGTGCTACTATATATACCACGGTTTCAAAGATTCTTTCAACTTTAAAATGTCTACGAACTTTAGAATAACATCACCAGATTTATTACCATAATATTATTTCAATAACACCAAAATTCGATAATAAATACAAGCTTACTGGCCTCCCTTCGCTTAGCCGTACCTTGGGTGCGGTGGCGGGGGTTCGATTCCTTCAATGTTGGTTGCAAGAAATATATTTCACTTTAATTTCCTTGTCGGTTTGTATGTGACTATCATCCGGCCTACATGTACCAGTTGAACACCATCTTCTTTATTATTTACCTTGCTTCCACATTTACTACGAGTGACTGGTTCTCCCATGTTGGTCACCGTGAAGCCGAAGAGATATATACATGGAAAGGCGGTGCATCCCAACTGAACATTTGAAGAGGCCATGCAACATTGTAAGGTCAACCACCACAGCAATTGATGTGACCGCAAGATCATTATTGCACAAGACTGCAAAAATTTTGAGTCTCTCTGAGACATGTATCTATGAAGTCGGCACATCTACAGGAACAATCCTTATCGACAGCTTGGATTTGATAAATGGGATTTAACGGATGCAGAAGCAACATGTTCCGACACTAAATTGCCCCTCTGTCCTTCCATGTCCTGATTGGCATTCTTTTGCCTCCTTCACCCACCTTGCTCATCACTAGAATCATCGCGCCTATCGAGCAGGATGCATCTCATCCCACCAAGCAAGTGGAATCTCCTTCCATTCACCACACGGTACGCTTCTCGTCCAGTGATGCCCCCTAAGTCGAACAGATGGCAGGTGTCTGACAAAATCTTTGTCGGATTCAACAACAGCAATGTATAATTGACCCTTTAGCAAGGAATCCAATCTTCACAATATTTGAAATCAGAACGCATCACGACTAGAAACATTGGAATTAAAATACCATTCGATCTACCAATTGATAGGGGTTATATTTCTATGGTAGTTATACCCAAGCATCAATCGATCGTGTTATTTAATAACCACTTGAATAAGTATGGAACATAATATTGTTGGATATCACCAATATAAACAAATCAACGTAATGATATCTCTAAAGTCATGCAAAGGAGTGTAAGAATTAGATACAACAATTAATCCACACAATAAACAGCTACCTTTTTAGGAAGCCAAGTCAAACATTAGTATACACTCCCCCCAATCTCCATATTACTGGCTTCTTTGTCGTATTGATCATTGCCATTAAATCAACATCGCGAGCAGCCCCATCACACCACCCAGCATGATGCCCTCCTTCGACACAACAGCCCCAGCAACTGCAGCGCCAGTAAACGGTGGCAACGTAGACGAAGGTGAAGACTTGGTAGGAATCACGCCCGTCGGCCCAGCAACACCGACAACCGTCGTTGCGAGCGTCGACACGCCACCAGCCGGTGCCGGGGCCGGGTTGCCAGTTGGAGCAGGAGCGACAACAGCAGGCGCAGTAGTAGCAGGAATGAGACCGACAACCGCCGTCGTTGCGCCCCCAACCTCAGTAGCCGTGGTAGTGGTAAACGCGACCTGCGGAACAGTGTACGTGGTTGACGCATAAGTGATGGTTGTGCAGGGCACCGAGCCACCAGCGGGTGCAACCGTGCTCTCTGCTGCAGGGGGTGTGAGTGGGATGGTTGTCGGGACAGCAGTGATGATGCCTGGGTTTCCGGGGATGTAGCCGCTGCAGATACCGGTAAAGTAAGACAGAGCGGATGAGATCTCGGACGAATCGGCGCCCCAGGACTGGATGCAGGAGATGATGCTGGAAGTGACGTTGGAGGACGGGCAGTAGCATGAGACGTCGGTGTTGTCGGTGCAGGTGTGGGGCATCCAGGTGTTGATGCACTTGGGGACGACGCTTGGGCAGGATCCACCGGGGGTAGATCCGGGGGTCGATCCAGGGGTTGTTCCAGGAATAGAGGTTCCAACAGGCGCAACAGAAGTCACAGAAGGCGAAGAGCCGCCAGTGGGCACAGCGACGCCAGTCTCGGTGGCAGTGACGGGGCAGATGGTAGTAGACAGGGCAACCGTCTTGGTGATGACGCTCTGCGAGTTGGCCGGGCAGTTGGTGACAGTTGGGGCACAGCTAGTCACGGTGACGAGCGTAGTGGTCCAGACGGTCGAGGTGGTGTAGCTCTGCGGAGTGACTGTGGGAGAAGGAGGGACGACTGCAGTCGAGCTCACGCCTGGAACGGGGCCAGTAGGTCCGGTGACAGCTGGGATGGACACGGAAAACGAGCCAGAAGGCACAGAGATAGAGAAAGAGGGGACAGATGGGGTGTTGGAGGGAATAGAAACGGCAGGGATAGTCACCGAAGTATCTGGGATAGACACCCAAGGAATAGTCACAGAAATATCAGGGACAGAAAAAGTAGGTACAGAAACGGCCGGCACAGTCACAGAAGCCGGAGGAATCGTATACGAATTGCCAGGAACAGTGGTGTGTTTATGGTTTCCCTCACCAGGGGTACAGTCGAAGCCAATCGAGTAGATTCCGAATCCACACGAGTCGACGCCGCTGTAGTCTGGGATAGACCAGCTGACCGAGATCGCGCCGCCGCACTGGTCGTTGGAGACGTCAGTGCCCTCGGGGCCACAAGTCGACGTGTGCTGGCACTGAGAGCCGTCGGGCATGCCGTAGCTGAACACCACATCGGTCTCTTCCTCGGCGTAGACGCTGAATGAAGTAATGGAGAAGGCGTCCTTGTCCTCACTGCAGCTGATCCGGGGACCGGAGTCGGAGCCAGACTTGGAAATGCTTCCGGAGATGCATTTATCCTGTTGACGTTAGGATACAGGGTATACAAGCAAGAAGATAGACATACCGAAGAACGCTTGCCCCAACCGCCCTGCTTATCCGAGCAGGTGAAGCCAGAAAAGTCATAGCCATCAAAAGAGGAAAACGGAAGCCCGGGAGTGAGACCAGACCAGTGCCAGCCGCCTCTCTGCTCGTCTGTGCACTGGTTGTCACAGCTGCTGGGCTTGGGGAAGCAGTCTTCAGTGAGCCACTGCAAGTTATTAGCTTCTGTCGTGTTTCAATGTTCTGTGTTCGTGGACTTACGCTGGCTGAAGCCTTCTGGATAGCCAGAACGGCAGCCAGGGTTCCAACGGAAGAAATCTTCATGGTTAAGTATGAGAAGTATTATCGATTACCAGAACGACAATATGGTATGTCAAGAGAATGTAATAGTTTCAGTGAAGTGAACGTCTCGAGTAAACGAATGTCTCAGCTCAGAGAGCCAATAGCTAGAGAATGACAGCAACAATCAACACAAACGAAGAGGCAATGGATTGAAAAGACTCAAAAAAAGCGGAGGGTATCCAGCATTTTAAGGCCGGACCGCCCATGAGCTCTCGCGTGGTTAGAATGCGTAAAAACGACAGTCATCAAAACTCAGCATGCACGCATCCAGCACAAGTGTCACCCGGCCCCATAGGCACACACAGCCATGCGATTCCCCCCGACAGCTCAAGAGGGTTGAGTCTGGCCTATCAGCGCCAACCCCGGTGGCAGGTAAGACATTCTGAGGCTTCCAAAGCAAGCCGAAACAGCCGATACCTTGATCTAGAGATAGACTTTGGCGGATCAGCCAACCCTAACCTGGTATTCTCCTGCATTAGCTCTTGAGGGCCAGGTCAACGTTACCCAAAATCATGCTTATCACAGGGGTTGTTAAGGGTCGGGTCACATCTCGAACTGGCGGAAAGAGAAAGAAACTGAATGCTGAACGCCACAGGTCAGCCATATTATGGTTGGCGATGGCACCTATAGCACTTCGTTTATGGACTGTTCGTTCTGGGTTGGCGCATGTCCGTCCGACGCCACAGGGGTTGCGGCGGGCGCCATGAGAAGAGCATCCTGAAATTATGACCGCCTCTTTGCGGCGCTCTGAAGACTTGACGAGGGCTTTTTTTTTTTTTTTTTAATTTCCAATTCCCGGATGGCTCGTATGTGCAGACTGCGCATAAATTGATGTGTCTGGGTGGCTGTCGAGAAACAAGAACGGAAACAGGAGCGACGAGCGGGCTGGCCCGGTTGACTCGGCATCATGGAGCGAGCGCTCTAGAACTCGCGGGCCCATAAATACAAACATTAGTTACTTGGCACTGGCCAGACCCTAGTTTTATTATAAACCGATCTTGTTGGTGTAATCATTCAATTTTCATATGGGTGTACGTGAATGTTCAGGGCTTGGTTTGTTCAATACATGTACATCAATTGACACGTCGGTTTTGTATATCAGATGATCCTATCGTAAATAATAGCCTCAACAATTCCACCGGTTCTCCAAGAACCCAATTGATGACCCACAGGTTGCACATGATAACTAGTGTACTATTACTAAAGCCGTTTTTAATCAACGTAATAGTTAATATACCAATGACCTTCGTGAGGCCAGCCACTTTACCCATTTAGTTCGTGTGCCTGACATCCACGCCTGGCCTAAACTTTCCTCTTGCAGAAATCACCGAGAGCCTACTCCGTAGTTAGTTGCTAGTACAGGCTTGGGGGCAATAAGCACAGCGCCAAGTGAAACGTGGAATGTGTCAGCCTGTCAGGCTGCCCATACCTCGGCCGAGCCGGGGCGGATATCGCTGGTGCACCTCTTTTTCGGTATTTACACCTAGTACTGTACTACGGAGTATTTAGGTTGGAGATCGGGATGATAGTTGACTAGTTATTATACAAGGGTGATGCTGTTCAGAGTGTTTGTTATGCAACGATGCTGTAGTACAAAATGCCAAATAACTACAGGACAGGTTGACTCGGACTTTTTCGAGCTTGTAACAGACAAATATCGTCGAAGAAAAACCAGGAAACAAGTCAACCTGTAGGGTGTTTGTCACAGAATCCAATAGTGCCAGTCTAGCGCCAGTCACTAAAACAAAGTGGACAAACCTCAAAGTGACCAGGGCTTGACAACTGGTGGAGGCTGTGCACAGCCGGATTCTGGACAAACGCTTTGTCGATGCGACTAGAGTCTGGGGTACGGATTAATACTATTGATTAAAAAATTACACGCCAATCAGAAATAGGACTTGCGCCGTCTGACGCTGATTCTGCAGTCTGTACGGTCCCTGCTGTCAACTGGCCCCTCGGAAAAGGACATCTAGAGGTGACATCGACAGATCAATTATACGATGGAAAATTTATCAAGTAATAGCAAGTAAAGCAAGAAAGTAAAGCAAGTAATATGTTCATTCCAACTAACTCAATAATACTCCAAGGTATCGTATCAACAACCCAGATCATAAACAACATCAACATAAGAAACTTTTCGGTCGTCAGTCGTAATCGACAACCAATAATTCATGCTCGGAGCGTCATAACGGCCGTCAGTATGGACAGTAGACCAACAATCAGGCTGTCGCCTTGGCTCATTCCGTTGTATCTATCTCATATCACAAAGATCTCATCATTTACTAAGACATGGATGAATGTTAGGCGTCACAGTAGATCCACAGTAGTCTGGCTACCGTGCCATATGAAAGAAATTTGAAAAGAAAGCTTAAAAAGAAAGCTGGTTGCGGCGGTGACCGTCAATCAGTTTGCGACGGACGGCTTCACCGCCAGAAAGGTTGCTCGCCTTGCGCTTTCGAGGCGGCGTGCGCGGGTCAGAGTATCGAGAGTGTCGAAACACGCTGGCAACGCGAGATGGGGAATTGGCAGGCATAAACTCTCGGTGCTGGGGGAGGCGGATCAATGTTTGGTAACGAGTGTTGTTGCGACGGAATGCCGTCACAATACCCTTGTCCAGGTGGTTAAGGAACTGCTCTGCGCTGTTTGAGTCGTTACGGTTTGGTGTCGGGGTGCGCAGAGTCTGGGCTGATGATGGTGCCACGGGCGAGGTTTCTAGGGCTTCATCATCCGAGTTCTTTTCGATTTCTTCTTCGTCCGATGAGCCATCGCCAAAGTCGATAAAGTCGTCCACATTCAGCATAGCCTCGTCATCCTCATCATCTTCATCTTCATACGAGCTTTCACCGCCGAATGTTTGAGCGGCGTAAAACGCTTCGGGTGGTCCCATAACTTGACCACCGGGTGTGGCATCGTTACCCAGCGCTGTCATCATCAGGTTTCCAGAGTGTAACATGGGGTTTAATTCAAGGCCATTGGGCGAAGCGAGCGCCTCTGTGTCACTCTCTTCAACTAGATGCATAGTGGTGGCACGCGGGCTGTTGGTAGCAGTGCCACAGATGCTATTTGTTGCCGACTCCAGCCAGTCATGGCGAGATGAAGAGTATGCAGGGATGATGACGAGATGTTTGCCAGTACAATCAACAAGTGCTACAGGCTTTTTCGGGTCAGGAACAAAAGAGCCCATGATCGGACCTCGGCGACGCGGGGGGTTGGATGGCTGGCTGGCCGAGTCGCCAGTGGCAGTGAGAGAGCCGGTCGAGTCCCGTCGAAGAATGGATCGAGGGTGTGTTATGGTAGCTGGTGGAGGGAGATCCTCGTCGGTTGTCTCGCCATCATCAGCTAAAAGTTGTTAGTGAGTAGAACGATGCAGCCCAAAGAAAAGGAAGCATACTCTCGTAGCCACTTGAGCCATCAGAAACGGCGTCTGACTCTACGTGGTAGATGTTGGCTGGGTGCTTAAAGTCCGACTCTCCGAAAATGTCCTCGTATCGCTGGTTACTTCCGGTGTCATGATCATGATCAATCATACGGCGAAGAGTTGGGTCAAGGCTGTCTTGTTGGAGGAAATCACCAGGGATCTCGTCGTCGGTGCTGCCATCCGGGCTGTCACTGGAAGAATCGGAGTTTTCTTCTGTGATAAAATGCACATGTCTTTGAACAGGGGTTTCAATAGCTTCGCTTGTCAGGTCAGTCTCGCCAAAGGTTTCCATGGCGCTATATAGCTGGTCATCCGGGAATGGTTCTGCAGAAAACAAAATGTGGTCGTCAAAGCTGCCGAAGCCAGCCCATTGAGCTGGCTCTAGATCGTCAGAGTGGGAGAAGACACTGCTAACGATATTTCTCTCGTCCTCGGAGTCGAGGATCATTTGTTCTTCCAGCTTCTCAACGTCTACGTCTTCGTCGTCATCGGAAATTTCGTCAACAGCAGCATAGTCGCTGTCCGAGTCACCAGCGCTGCTCTGCTGGCCCTCATAGCCCTCATCGTAGGAGAGCTTTCTTTTCTTCAGCGAAAGGGGAGAAGAGTTGATTTTCTTGGACCCCGCCTTACGGCCCCTATGGCTCTTGCCTCCATAAGACGGGGTGCGATGAGCAGACTTGTCGTCTTCATCTGAGCTAGCTTCCGAATCGGCTTCGTCCTGGTCGCTCTCTTCAAAGCCAGACAGAGAGGAGATGGTGGAGACGGAAGATAGCGAGGGCTTGCGTTTTCTGTTTGTGTTGAGGGCACTCAATGAGGCGGGCTTCTTGCTGGCGGGGCGTTTGAAGCCTTTGTTGCGAGCGGCGGTGAAATCGGCTCGACGCTTGCCAGCCACTTTGGGCGACTGGGAGCTGCTTTTCGGCATTTTGTTTTGGCTTTGATAATGGCGTGGTTTGGTTCCGGATGACAGTTCCACGTTGTCCAATAGGTAGAGTAAGTATAAAGAGTAAGTGTAAGGTGTAAGTGTAATTTTATTGACGTCTTGTCTATTGATGGTAAATTGCGTCGGATTGTCTTTTTTTGGATATGAGGATAGGGCGATAATCGAGGGCGAGAGTGGCTGTCAGTCGTGGTAAAAGTCAAATCGTGGTAAAACACCTCCGCCTCAATGGACGATCAAGTGTCTTTTCCGTCAAGTCTCGGTGGGGGGCAATTTCGACGTGCCAGTGCAAGCGCCGAAAGAGGAAGCAGATATCGTCAGAGGTCGATTGAAATTCTTCGCAGAGCCGGCTGGACTGGAGAGGCGGGACTGGAAACGGCCGCGCTCCCCAGCAGGGGATTTACAGCTCAGCGAACGCCATTGTGGCCGTGGTCCTCTTTCGACGATATCTGGATGAGGGATTTGATGTGACCGGGTGAAGACAAAAGGAGGGGATGGACGTTGGACTGGGAAGATGATGATGGGGGGAGAGAGGAAGAAAGAGGAAAGAAGGAAAAGAAAGACGGGCGGGCGCAACGGGATCCAATTTTTTTTGCTCTTTCCCTCTTCCCTCCCCCCACCTGCAGGCACCGCCGCGTCATTGGCCGATCCGCCTCACCGCATTTTTCTCGACGCCGAGTTGCTCCCTTGCTTGCATCACTAGATGTTCCTTCTTTTTCTAAAAATTCAAGTCTTCTGTGTATTTACTAGCAGTATTTACTGTTACTGTCTTTATTGCATGTACATTTGCTCCATGACGATAACCTCAGCCAGTTCCGTCGGCCCAGCAGCCCGGGGAATGGATCTTCCGTAGGCTTCAGCTTCAGGCTTCAGTTTATCAAGCCGTATCAGTTCGCACTAAGCGCTGGCTAAACGCTCACTTGCATTGACCAGGTGGCCAGTGGCAGTGACCAGTCCGAGCTGCGCTATCTCCACATCTACAAATCCTAATTAAATAATTTCCAGGCTTCTTTTCCCGTCAAGTTTCAATAGTGGTTATGTCATTTTCCCTGCGTGTGCCAAACCGATGAATCATAGCAGCCACCTCGCGGCCAATCAGGTGGATAGTCTCGGTCTAGAGCATTCGGAGCACATATTAAAAAGATCAACTCAGTGAAATGCTTCAGTGAAAAGGCTGCTCATCTTTTCAATGTGGCGGTCAAGGGCCCACTGTCGGGCCTCCAAAACAATGCGACCCTGCGTCTGATGCTATTCTTGCTAGCAACAGCAAAATTTCAAAATGAGGCAGAAAATTGAAATCGGCGCCCTTGCTATTTCGGGACAAGCGCTGGCCCTAGTTGGCATCCCAGGCCAATCACAGGCTGCAATTTGTCGAATTGCAGCAAAAAATGCGTGATCGCGCCCCACTGTGGGGTGCAGCTGCTTTTGGTCAGGGCCCAATAACATTCCGCGGAGGTCGGGTTCCACAGCCGCCGGATTGGCTGCAGATCGACTAGCGCCGCGTTAGTTTGACTTTCGTTGTTTGTCGTGTCATCAACGGTGGCGAGGCGATGTGCTTTTTGCCGTTTTACATGTCGGATTATTTTTTATTAATTATTATTTTTATTTTATGTGAAACGTGTCCGAAGATCGCCCCGTGACCGCTTTCTGGTTGCGCTGACTGATATGCATCAAGGCTCAAGCACGACTTGGTCAGGTGATTAACCCAGCCCTGGCCCCTGGTATACAACGTGGCATGCATCGAAATAGAACATGCATGCACAATGAATTATGATATTATTATTCAGTCAAATTATCGTATTCACTCTACTTAGGTAATTCACTTCAATATTAGATATGTTATCTACAACAACGCCCAAATTCCCGTATATTCATATTCGTTCGTATCGTTAATTGCCAAATTAAATACTTACGTCCCTGGATATGGCTGGATACTCGCGTCGTTATGACTCGTGCGCTTTGAAAACGACCTAAACAAGGAGAACCGGCGGTTGTCCGACTTGCTGCTGACCACAGGTGTCGAAGGCGTTATCTTCGACGGCTGCACAGACGGCTGCACTGCGCTGCTGGCAGCCGGATCAGGCACCTCTGCTTCGCCCCGTGCCTTCTGCACCTGCTCAACACCCTCGCGCACCGCTGAAATCGGCGCATCCCTGGGTGCTGTCGTGCTTAGCGTCTCGGTGGGACGAATTTGTTGGTCCGAGTTCTCCTCGTTCAGCTTGGCTACTTCGGCTTCCGTGACGAGACGCTCGTTTTCGAGCCGCACTTCTTTGCCGCGTTTATGGCAGTACCAGAGGACGAGCAGAACAACTTTTATGTCTGTTAGATCTGCGAGTCTAAAAAGGGTTGCAAACTTACTGAACAATGCCAAAGACCACAGCACATTCACCCCCAGCACCGCTGGGAATCGCGCGCGAAGAAACGCCGTGATCGACCGCAGCAATCCCACCAGCGCTGTCGGCTTGCCAACAAGCTCCTTTAGATTCGGCACCTTAAATCCCATCTTCTGCGCTGCAGCTGCAGCCTTTCCTGCATTTTCCAGGTTGACTCCACTTTGTGAAGGTTTCTCGCTGGCTGCAGCCATGAGCTCGGGCCCGAATTTCTCAGGGAGTTGTTCCACTAGCTTTTGGAGAAAGCTGGGAAGCTGCCCAAAAGCGTCCTTGAGCTGTTTGTCGCCGTTGGTCAGGAGCGATTCGAGGTCACGGTAGGCGGTCGGCACGCCCGTGACCAGATCCTTGAAAATCAGTTTGAATTTTTGGAGGAGCTCTTGTGTCTCGTTGCCGACGGAAAACACCCGGTTGTTCTCCGCGGCGAGGTTGAGTCGCTCGAGGACAGTGGCCAGATCTTCTTGTTCTTGCTGCTGCTCGGTATCGCTGATGTCTTCCCCTTCGGCTGTCTTGGGGGCAGTCGCTATTGCGTTGGGATCCGTTGCGACTGGTGCTTGTCGCTGTGGTTCCTGCTGTGCTTTCTTGCCCTAGTAATGCAGTTAGCATATAAACCAACATATCAGCCAAGATAAAACTAGTGAGAGATGTACCTTTTTCGCCTGTGTTCCGCTCTTCTTTAGAAATATGCTCCACGGCCGAGATTTCTTCTTGCTCGCAATAGGCTCCGTTGCTGCTGTCTTTTCGGCTACCTTGTCGGCCAACGAGGGGTCTTCCGCCAATTCGTCAGTAGGAGACACTGGCAAGGGAATGTCCTGCGCGCCATCCATCAAAGCAACCTGCGCGTCGTTGCCTACAACTTTCGGGTTCAGGTCGCTGCGCTGCTCTTCTCTCGACATGACCCGTTCCAAAAAGGCCTCGTCCTCGTCTGTCAACACGGGCTTGGAATTCCAAGACGTCGCCTTGGATGCGGCATTGCTGATATACTGAAGCGCCATAATTAATTGTGTGTTGTGAGGTAAGCATGAGAACGAAGAAAAGCGGACGTGGTCGTCGCGCTATATAAACAGTCCGAGCTCAGCCCGATGATATCACACCCGCGCACCGCCACAGCTCGCGGGGACAAAGCACTCGCCACAGCCCCTTCCATATGTAGACTGGCCAATCAGAGGCTATAGCTTCGTTTCTTCTATACGTACTTGTTTCTCAGTTGTCTCTCTATATCAAACTTTTATATCTCCTTTTCCTAGACTACTTTTATTCGACATTTGAATCCTCAAGCTTTTAATATGAAATTTGAGGCCACCCCACCTCCATAGTTTCTCACTTCTTTCCCTCACTGTCCACTTTGTGACAGCTTCCTGATGACACAACATTACGCTCACTCTGGACGTCACTTCTCTCTCTCGCTGCAAACCTTCCCATCCTGTGTCTAAGAACACGCTCAAGATCAGTCTGCTGGTCAACTACGCAAAATGCCTCGCAAGTCTCCTTTCGAGCGCACTATTGACCGCTCAAAAGAAGTCAAAATCACAGCAGAAATGGTGCAGGCATCGATGGAAAAAAACAACTTTGTGCCCCCGTATTTTGCGCATGAGCCGCTGTCCGCTTCTGTCTATGCTGGTGGCAAGTTATATTTCCTTACTGAGAGTTCGATTACTGGCTGAACGATTAGAGCTCGTGATGGCAGTCATGGAATGTCCCAACAAAAATCCTCTTGCAGATATTGAACGGTCTGACGACGAGCCCGACATTGACGAGAACGAAAAGGTCAGTTTGCGTTTGACATACACTTGGTTAATTATCCTATGGTTGATTGCCTGTTTACCAGCATTTCGACTTTGACGCCGAAGAAACAACCAACCGTGCACCATCCACTTCTCTACGCACCAAATCCTCTCTCGAAGACCGCATCGTCGGCGGATGCCAGCCAGTCGCAGGCAGAGGCAAGAAGCTGTGCGCAATAGAGGACATGGACGACGATGACAAGTTGATCTACTACTTGAAACTAGCCAAGTGGACCGAGCGCGAGATTCATGCAAGTTTGTGTCCGAAGGCCGTATCAACTACAGTCAGAAAACAATCGGAACGCGCTTTGGTCGTATGCGCCGTTTTATTATGGAGGACAACGATGAGCGCTTGAAGAAGGGGACGGCTGTGTGGTTTCAAAAAGAGGTATGAAACTCTTAATTCTTCTTTTGACCTGATTGACAAAATGCTAGCAATCTCTACTGCCCGAGGCTTTTGCTTTTGCTACGGAAAAAAATTGACCAGGAGCGGCGAGCTTTGGAGAAGCGGAAATGGGACTTGGTAGCAGAGTACATCCAAAAGCACGAGCCTGCGGCCATGTTCTCTGGAGAGGCCTGTCGCCAGCAGTACGAAGCAGTGTCCAGGGGAAAAGCGCCCGTCCCGCCAGAGAAGCAAAGACGCCCCAGCCCAAAAGTAGCTGGGTTGCTTGCTGCTCGGCGCAAGCAGGACGCCTATATCAAGCAGCTGCAAAAGGTCGATCGTCCCAAGGTTTAGACAGAGGGCCATGCGGGGTAAATTACTAGTTTCCTGTTGCTTATACAGTATATTATGGAAATTTATATTAAATGTACGTATCTTCTAAATTGATGTATCTTTGAAATATGACAAGTTACCCGATAGAGTTCCATCAAATAAGCTTAACTATTGGCCGCCCCGACCCGACGCAGCGCAGCGATTGCTCCACGCGCAGCCTATCGCGGGGGGTTGCCTCAGCCCGCCCTGCAGCAACTCGCGCCGTCACTCGACACATCTCCTAGCAACTAATACTACTAGCAGTAGTATTCTAGCTCAGCCTGATGCATGAGCCCAGAGACTAACATTAGGCGTTAGTCATGTGACGCCCGCGGCAGCCTGGTAAACTCGTCGTCGCCTCCCACCCTCTTGTTTCCTTCTGTCACGCTTTGGACAGTCGACCGCTGATATCAACGCCCAGTGCAGTTTTTTTGGATTTTGCATCCAAATTGCTGCCTGCGCAGAGTCTCGCTCGGGATAGTGACTGGCTGTTTCGTTTGTTCTGTTCGTCGGAACAAGAACAACTGCGAACGAGTCATTTATTATCTTGCTGGCGAGGCTTCCACGGCTCAGTCCCATGCATGATCAAGCAGCGTCATCACCCTCGTTTTCCCTAAACCCCTACTCTCTTTACTACACCCGCGTTCTTCTACCGTTTTTTCACCGTCTGTCGCTCGTTCCGCGCTCGCGAGATCTTCGTGCTTCCCAGACAGCCATGTTCAAACGCTCTTTTTCGTCCAAGGACCGCGTGGGCAAGGCTGCCCGGCCGCACAAGAAGACCTATCGCGACAAGGCAAAGGTGAAGATGGAGGAGTCTCTGGACAGCCCGCCGGTGGGAAGGTGTGCTTTTTTCTTTTCCTTCTTTTTTGGGTGCTAATGCTACTCGATAGCCCTCTCACGAGCCCGATAGTGACCTTGGTCGTGGGCCACGAGAAGCGTCTTTTCGCCGCGCACGAGGACGTCCTGTCACGTTCTGCCTTCTTTGATGCTGTGCTAAGGGAACAGTTCCTGGAATCCAGCGGAAAGAGGGTGGACCTCCCTGACGAGTACGTACCTGCGATATGTATTTTATGCCTGGTCTGATATCTGTAGGGAACCGGAGATACTGTCTTGTATTCTGGAGTATCTTTACAAGGGGGATTACTTCCCCCGTCTTTTGCACAACAAGCGTCGCAATTCCTGGGAACTCGAGAATGCCCAAGACGTTTACAAAACCGGTGGCCGCGGTTCGAGCGAGGCTACATTTTTCCACTCGGGCGCGGGCTGCGACCTCCTTCGTGATACTGTGGTTTACTGCGCCGCTGATCGATACGGACTGGAAGAGCTGAAGCGGCTTTCCTTACGGAAACAGGGCCTGCAAAGCGGAATCCCAGTCGACGTGATCCTTCGGTCTGCGCGGTATGCGTACGAGCACACGCCCGACACCGACTCCCGACTACGCGCTCATTATCTAGCTCTGATTATCAGAAGTCGTAAGACGTTCAAGAGAAGCGGAACCATGCAGATGGAGATGGAAGCTGGCGGCAAATTGTTTTTCGATCTGTTTGTGGCAATGAGCAACCACATTGATGATATTGTGGAAATCGGGTTTGTTCTTCTTTTCTTTGAAAAGTTAATGACAAAAGAACTTCTTTATGGTATCTGTTTACGAGTTCGAGCTTACGTTTTACAGCAACAGCCGATCGCCCAAATTCATCTAGCTCGCTGCATTCAGTCGAGGTTGGATTGTATCATAAATGCAGAGAAGGGGTCTCACCAGAATGACAGGATAACCAAGACCCAGACAGAGTATTTTTGTTTTTGCATTACTCTTTTCGATCGAGGTTGGCCACTGATTTCGCGGTTTTGAGAACCTGACCATCTACTACATTTTAATTACTAACTGTCTTTGACGTTGTGATTTGGGAACAATTTGCCAGAACTTTGAATCCCTGTTTGCTGAGCCGGTCCTCTGTGAGGACTGCATGATCTGTAACTTTTGCCTTTGCATTTGGATTGATTAATTGCGTCTGTGACTGATTTATTTGAGAGGCGATGTCTTACTGCGTAGGATACTCGCGACTGAGAGCTATATAAGAATGAGATTTGGCCACCTCAGTATTTCCTTCGTACATGTTAATCTCCTAGTGAAGTTCTCACTGATTCTCTTTTATTAAATCTCTCTTCCTCAACTCTCTTCCTGAACTTCTTCATGAACTTCTTCATGAACTTCTTCATGAACTTCACTATCTGCTCTACACTCCACCTGAGTATACTTTGACAAGATCTCTACCTTAATCTCGACCAGTACCTTTTCCTTAGCTTGACATCTGCAAGCTTCACTCATCCTCTATCGAACTTTAATCCCGTCTCACATAACCACAAATTCTTATATTCGAGGTAAGCTCTCAATCTCTTACTTTTCTCATCTCTGCTCAACCCGCTGCTCGAGAACAAAACTTCTCGCCAGCTTCTCACTCTCTTCCCATCTCCTCTCCTCAATCAACCACCCGCCAATTTCCTACCAACTCTACTGACTATCATACCACAAGCCACTAAAATCAAACAAAAACACACCAAAAATGCCTCCTCGGGTCGGCGCTGGGTTGTACCCAGTGAAGCCGACGTTGGAAATCACACACGGAATGACCTTTATCGTCAAATACCTCAACAGCGGAAAAAACAAGCAGGACCTATGGCTCGGCGTGCATGTTTCTCTAGATCTGGCGCCAAGAACAATGATCAGTCGTCCCAAAAAGAATTCTCATCCGGATACCCCTACTGAGAAGCGTGCGTACATGTTCTATCTACCGGGCAAAAATGCATAGTAAGTTTGAACGAACATGTGTGAAAAAAAAAAAAAAAAAATTCTCTGACTAATTTTCTAGTGTGTGGGCAGAAAAGAAATGCCTTTTCCCTATCGAAGACGAACCGTATTCAGACTTTATGGTCCCTGGTGCTGAAAATGGTGCGTTGTATCAGAAGATACACGGTTTCATGAAAGAGGGCAAAGACCTTGATTTTTGGATTGCCATGGCTAAGAAAGAGCGGAGTCAGAAGGGCCTTCACAGCAAAGAACCTCGCCTCGTACTGCCCTCGGATTCAGATGTTGAGAATGGAATGAGCCTTGACTCGGACGACGCGAGCGTACTCTCCTTTGACCAGAAAACATCGAAACCGCGGGCGACCTCCAAGGGCAGTAATGGCTTTTTGCAATCAACTCTCCCTAAAGCTGCTTCTGTTGACCCCGAAGAGGTCGTTGATGTGTACGTCGGCCATGGCGAAGACCACAAGGTGTTCCGCCTCACGCGCAAAGCGATCGGCCAGTCCTCGATTTTGTCTCAGATCGTGCAGGGAAGCCCGCCGTACGTGATGCATCCAATACTGTATCACATGGAAACTCAAACCTTTTTGCTTGTGCATGAATTTATCTGCAGCGACCGCGAAGATCTCGGCCTGGAACAGGTTGGCGAGGAGGATGCTGCTGCTGCTGGCGAAGATGACATTCTCGGGGATGTGTTGGGATTGGGAAAGACATATGTCCTGTGCGACTTCAACAGCGCCGAACACAATGAGGAAAGCCTCAACAGCTCCATCACCAACCTCGGAAAAACATATCTAATTGCAGCGTCTCTTGGTCTGGGCTCTATGCAAACAGCCATCATTCGCAGACTGCAGGTAACATGGAACACGGCCTGTGGCATTGCCCAAACCCTGACACTTCTGGAAACTATCGACAACGTCGCAAATGCCATGTATACCGCAAATCCGAGTTATCACAAAGGCTATCTGGTCAAGGACGAGCCATTTCTCAACTGGGCTGTTGGCTTTTTGAGCGATCTGTTCATGGTTTTCATTACCAAGCACACTGAGCGTTTCACCGGGTTCATGCAAAAGTACCTGGCCATTCAGGCCGCGGTGCTGACTCAGCGCGCAGAGGAGTGCAGTTCTGATACGCAGAGATTGTCGAAGCTGGAGATTTTGTTCATGATGGGTTCTGAGCGTGTGGTGCAAGATGAGGGAGAAAACAAGCAGGAGCAGAACGAAGCAATGGCATGATTGGATTGGATTGAACTGGAGAGATGAAGACGGGATGGGAATTCAGGGAATGGCAAAAAGAAGTAGTTTTTATCTAGTTGGTATTTTATTTATTTATTTAGTTTAGCAATTGAATTGGTTAAAATAATAGAATTGGCTGTGTAGTTCATGAGCATATAGTTGTAAGCCCGCTGATTGGCCCACGAGAGCCGCCCGAGGCCACGTCTTTGACTCTTTTGCTTCTCGACTTGACTCTCACTCTGCACTGCCCAACTCACCAGCAACTATAATCTCGATTTCTCTCGCGCAACCATTCTTGAAACTTCTCTCGCACAATCTTCGCGCAAGAAGACAGGCCGCCATGCTGTCTTCTCTCACCGGCAACGCCGCCTATGCGCGACACTCCCTCGCGCAGGTGCTCAACTTCGCCCTCGTCCTCTCGACCGCGTTCATGCTATGGAAGGGCCTCTCGATCGCGACGAATTCTAGCAGCCCGATCGTCGTCGTGCTGTCCGGGTCCATGGAGCCCGCGTTCCAGCGTGGAGATTTGCTGTTCCTGTGGAATCGCAGTGAGAGGGCGGAGGTTGGCGAGATTGTGGTATACAATGTCAAGGGTATGGACTGGAGCTTTGCCGCGCAGGGGTAGTGGATAATAATTGTTTTCAACAGGCAAAGATATTCCGATTGTGCATCGCGTGGTGCGGTCATTCACCGAGGAAGACTCAAAGATGAAGACGAAGAAGACTGGGTCTGTCGACTTCTCTCATTCTACTGCAAAGACAAACATTGACACGCTGCAGATCCAAGCCCAAGACACTCACCACAATCGCCTCGCAAAAATTGCTCACAAAGGGCGACAACAACCCGGCCGACGACACCGAGCTCTGTTGGTCTTCCCTCTTACCAACTTCACCAACTTCCACAAGCTAATTTTGTCTTAGACTCGCGCGGACAGGACCATCTCGACCGCAAAGAAGACGTCGTCGGCAGCGTGCGCGGATACATCCCCGCGGTCGGATACGTGACCATCATGCTCAGCGAGCATCCATGGCTGAAAACGGTGTTGCTGGGGGTGATGGGGTTGATGGTGATACTGCAGCGCGAGTGATTTTACCTTTAAAAAAAGATATGGTTGTTCTTTGTATTCTGGAGCTGGCATGGGTTTAGTTAGAGCAAGCTCATTAATTGCATTAGCGTGAATTGCCTTGTTTGCCTACAAAGAAGTAAGGCTTGTAGATTTACTAGGGCTGCTCAAGCTCTATACAAAGGCGAGAAAGCACCCCACCTACCTGACTCAGCGGCTGCCTGTCCTGTCAACTGAAATAAAGTCTTTTCCTGCAACATCAACAACAACAATTTGCGAGGAAACAAAGCTGCTGCGCACTTTGAAACACTTGGTGTTTGGTTTTCAGTCTCCATACCGTTGCTAGCCGCTATAACGTATTTCACAAGCACCACGGGACACCCAAGCGTCGCGGGACACCCGCGCCAAGAAATCATGTAAAATGACCATAATGTAACGAATTAACTGAATTACAATATAATTTCTATATAGAATTATTCGGACGGTACGTGCGAATATGTCTAATTTGTTTACAAATAGAACAGGTCCGCGGCGCGCGCTTACGTGCCCCCGAAGCCACTTCCGGATTAGGCAATTGTAAAGCTTCCTGGGCTGTCAATGCTGCTGCAGCGATCTCGCGACCTTCAGAAACCGTTAAAATCCCTTGACAGTCAATAGGCCGGCCACGGGTTGTCCTTTTCTGCTTCTAGTGATAGTTCGCTACTCTTAATTCCTGATTTTCCTGTGCTAATATAGTGGTGGAATTCATAACCAACAAGCAACCTTTTATTAACTGGTCTAATGCGCGCTTTATAGGTGAATTTAGATAGATAAAATGTTACTTTATAAGCTGATTTATAGTGTTTATTTAATAAGTCAGATTTTTTATATTATTTAGTGTTTTTAGAGACCAATTTACAGAAGAATGACTTGTACTTGGGGGGGTAGGTGTTCGTAATTGAATATTAAGCTTGGATAGTACACATTCTTGATCAAATAACAAGATATTGGTGGATAAAAAGCTGCTCTTAATATTTTATATGGTATAGGCTTTGTCCTAAATATCTGTATATATCATAAGAAATTCGTCTTTATCAATATAGTTAATACCGCAGCACATCTAGTTCTCAACCGCTTACCTATATAAGCGCTTAAAAACTGTAAAAATACCTATATCGAGCGGTTGAAGCAGATGTAATGAGTGTGACAGTATACATACAGTAATAATATCATTTACAGCGCAGTATTAATCAAATAAAGGTGTAAGATAACTGTTATATCTATTAAGAATTAGAAGACAGTACTGGCTAACTGTATAAGACTTTATCTAAAGATTAAAGATTTTTTAAAGCTATTCAAGGCCTAATTTATTAGATATCTAACCATTTAGTGATTTGATAATTACTTAATCAGGTGGTAAGCTAGGCAGATTATACCAGTCAAGAAGCTTATTAACTAATTTTAATATAATAAGCGAAGGTACTGTAATTCCTCTTACACTTACATATTCCACGGCTGTGATCTATTCTCGATTTCCAGACTACAATAGATGAGGTTTTCCTTTGCGATCAGAACTACATACAACTTTTACAGTAGAAATGATGCCTATAGCGAACCCAATCTTATCAAAATTCCAAATGTCTTCCTCAGTGATCCCATACTCGATAAAAACGCGTTCAAGATTATTAAAAAAGCCGCCAATAATCATTAGATCCTCGCATAAAGCGCGCTCATAATTATATTTACAAATGTAACGAGTCTGTAGGTCTTGTTAGCATTTTAAATAATTGCCCACCCAGTTCTTACCAACAGTAGATAGTAAATCAATGAGATCGCGTTTTGCAAGTAAACAATTGGCCATTTGCTCTACCATTGAAGGCCTAATAGGGCAGCCACGCTTATCCATCAAGAGAATCCAATTGCGCAGTGTAATTTCCTCGGTTTCTGACAATTTAGTGTTTTTTGGGCGCTTATATGAGCGATTTATGCGACCCTGCATTCGCGCGTGAAGCGTTGACTTCGGTACGCAGTAAATGCGCGCTGCTTCGCGCACACTGGTTATTTGTTGTTTTTTTAACGCGTTCATAGCAAGTAGAAGTCTTCCTTCATCGTTTGAGGTCCTTTTTGCAGCGTTCTGAGGCATATTGCTGTGGTTATGCGATTTTCAAATATATGGTTGGTTGAAGGTGGGAGGAAATTGAGAGGGTGTCCCGCGACGCTTGGGTGTCCCGTGGTGCTTGTGAAATACGTTAAGAGTACTGTAACTTCTAACCCCGCTAATTACAACTCCCAGCGACTCACCCCTCACGAGACCTCCTTCACCGCCAACTCCCCCGACCCTGGCAGCTGTGCGCGCAGTCAGACCAGAAAAATGGGCAGTGTCAAACGCATTGGCAAGGTATACATTCAGTCCGACAACTTTGGAAAGCTCTAACCGTCTCATGCCATGGCAGGAATTTGCCGAGCTGACCGAAACTCCGCCCACCGGCATCACCATTCAGCTGGTCGACGAATCCGACCTGTACAAATGGAAGGTGTACATGGAGGGGCCGGAGGGGACTCCATATCAAGTACACATAAACTCGCTTTCCAACTTCTGTGAACATTCACTAACCCACTGTCCAGGGCGGCCGATTCCTCGTCAACCTCAGTCTCCCCAACGAATATCCTTTCAAACCACCCACCGTCTCGTTCGCAACCAAAATCTACCACCCCAATGTCTCCAACGACGATAAAGGGTCCATGTGTCTGGGCATGCTGAAATCTGACGAGTGGAAGCCCTCGTCACGCATCGGCGCTGTGCTGGAGTTTGCCCGCCAGCTGCTCGTCGAGCCCATGCCCGACGACGCTGTCGAGGGGCGCATCGCCGAGCAGTACCAGAATGACCGCAAGAGGTTTGAAGAGGTCGCGCGCGACTGGACACGGCGGTATGCGAGGGAGGAGGAGAAGCAGTGAAGCAACAATCAGACGCTGACTCTCCTGTATTACTCATTTCCACGGCGTTTGGCTTGGGTTTTTTTTTATGTTGGCTTGCTCATCTGAAACAGGCAGACTGAAACAAGCAATTCGACAGATGCAAAGCGTGTTTTTTTTGTCAGAAGAAAGGCTAGATATTAATAAAGCAAATGCAACCGAATCTTCAGAACATTGATCATTTGTTATCAAATATATACAGATTACAACGCAACTAACACAAATTAAGCTGCGCCCTCGACTCGTCTTTTGCACACTCTCCATCGTCTTCCTCGATCTTGGCTGGAATCGGCTTGTTTGCCAGCGGTGTCAGCCGGAATCCATGCCTGCGGTCGCCGACAGGATAGTCGAGCGTCTGCGAGTGGTTCGTCACACGCTGATCCCACACGAGAACGGTGCCAGCTTCGTATCGTATCCGGCAGGAAAAGTCCTGACGTTTGGCGATGTGGTCGAACAAAAACCCAAGGATGCAGTCTGATTCTTCCTGGTCGAATCCGACGATGCGTTTGGTGTAGACTGGATTGACGTCTACACTAGATTAGTATAAATTTCAGGAGAAAAACGAGAGAGCTGACTGCATACAAAGTGCCTTTTCTTTGGTGACCGGATGGATAAGAACAACAGGGTGCTCTGCTTGGAGCACGCCACGACGCATTACGGCCTTTTCGCCGTGCTTCAACTCTGCGCTGACGCCATCATTGTTACTGTGGATGGCCGTGAGCCCTTCAAGGCGCTTGCGGAACCGCGGAGACAGACTGCTGTACGCACGCACGCTCGAGCTGACCAGAGTGTCGCCGCCGGCTGTGCTGGGGGACTCGAGCATGGCGATAAACGTCGTGCCTGGAGGCTGCTTCTCGGGGCTTTGGTCGGTATGCCACTGGACGGGGCTTCGGCCAGCCCAGGATTGTCGCACACGCAGGTCACTTTCGAATCAGCAACGTTTTGTCATCTCTAATCCGAAGAGATACTCACTCCTTGTGGTCGTATATAATCATATGCTCCTCCGAGCCAGCCGCCGGATGAGGCGCCCAGCCATGAATGTGCAGCGGACCAAAATGTCTCACGATTTTCTTCTGCTGCTCAAACCCCAGGTTGCAAAAATCCTGATCGCGAAACACGAGCGCTCCTCTGCGCGCCGCGAGAAGAGCCAGCTCGTCCAGCCCCGCGCTATCGAGCTGCGACAGCTGCACGCCGTGGATCTCCGTGCCCACGTGCGGCGAGAGATCGAACATTTTGGTCACATTTTTCAGCAAGTTGGGCAGCTGGGGATCGGCCCGGTGGCCAGGGTCGAAGTGCTCAAATTCGCCAATGTCTTCGACTTTCTCCAGGGGGTCGTAGTGTGCTATTGGAATCGTTAGTACTGTCTGCACACAGGGGTTGGAAAGATTCGTACGCATGTATTCTGGGTACAGTGGGCTCCCATCTTCCTTTTTGGGCCTGGAGAGGAGAGCTGGAGTGTCCACTGTAGCCGGCATGGTGGTGGATAGGCGTTAAACGACTTGTTTTTGACGGTAGTTTGTGGTCTGACTGGTGTCGGGTTTTTATACCTTTCATATATATGAGCACTCCGCGTCAACCCCATCAATCCATTGAACCAAGAACGGAGATTACACCGTTCACCCGCATTCTGCAGGTTGAAGCTGGCCGGTGATAGCAAAGCTGATAGAGCGATAAAGCTCGATAACGACCACGCGGGGAACAAGACCCACCGCGGCCAACGCTCTTCTGCTCGAGTCAGCTCAACCGTCTGGATAGACCACTTGGAGATAATTTACCTTATTACTACAGATGATACAGTCTTATCAGATAATCAACGCAATGGCCGCATGCAATCTGCTGTCGCACGACATGCGTATCTGTCGCGGTCGATAATGACAATGGCCAACGAGTAGAAATATCGCGTATCGTCCACGAGCAACACCAACTTTCAGACATCACCCGCGACTGACATCGGCCAAAGATGGATTCTGTGCCTTCTTCGAGACCCCTGTCCTGGGCCCAGGGCGACTCCAAAGACGAGAAAGTCATTGGGGTGACTGAGGATACCTATTCGGGCAGCGAGTATGAGCGCTTTCTTACCCTGGAAGCTGCTTTTGAGGGCAGTGCCAAGAAGAAGCTGCTCCGGAAGCGTGGGTTTCTATATTTCCATATTGTACATTTTTCCCTGCTGACTGGTTGGGTAGTTGACATGCGTCTGCTACCGACTCTGAGTTTCTTGTATTTGATGTGCTCTCTAGACAAGGCGAATGCTGGGAATGCCAAGGTATGAATTTCAACCGTATGAATGTATCTATACTAAGATATACTAATAATCCTAGCTCTTTGGTTTCCTTGAAGATGTCGGCATGTCTGGAACCCAGTTCAATCTGGCTTTGATGTACTTCTTTTTCACATACGGCCTGTGGGAGCCGGTTTCCAACATTCTCCTTCGCCGACTGGGCCCAAAGATCTGGTTCCCTGTGATCGTCACGTCTTGGGGTTTAGTCACTACCCTGACGTCCCAGGTCAGCAGCTATGGCGGTTTCATTGTCATCCGTCTCGTGCTTGGTATTACCGAGGCTGGTTTGTATCCGGGCTCCTACTTTATCTTGTCCATGTGGTATACCCCCAAGGAACTTGCCACTCGAATGGCCATCTTCTATGGTGCGAATACAGCTGCCGGTGCTTTTGGAGGCGTGATTGCCTATGGCGTGGGCAATCTCGACGGGGCCATGGGATGGAGGGCTTGGAGGTGGCTGTTCCTAATTGAAGGAGTCATCACCATCTTTGCCGGTCTTTGCTGTGTTTTTCTACTGCCGTATGTCTTTTTCTTCTGTTATTTTATGAACGCTAACATTCTCCAGAGCATTCCCCCATCAATATAATGACAAGGTCAGTCGGTGGCTAAAGCCGGACGAACTCGACTATGCCAGCTTGCGTGTCAAGTACGCCAACGGGCCTGATTCGCCCACGTATGAATTCCGTTGGAGCGATGTTATTGCAGCCGTCAAAGATCGCAAGACATACTTTATGTATGACACCCCTGGATCTTAAAATTTTTGTGCAATTGGCTTACTTTTACAGGATGATGCTCTTCTGGTGGGGAGGCTCCGTGCCTACCTACTCTCTCTCGTACACCCTGCCAACCATGGTCAAGAATCTTGGGTACAGCGCAATCAAAGCACAGGCTTTGACCACGCCGCCTTATATATTTGCCACCTGTGTGTGTGTAATGGTCGGCGTGCTGAGTGACAAGTTCCAACGACGATTTTACAGCATTATGGGGGCCTATACGCTCGGACTGATGTAGGTTTATATGAAGACATTTGGAGTCGTTTTACCTAACCTGTACAGTGGTATTGTTATTCTTTGGGTCACCACCCATTACCCACACATCTCTGGGGTGAGCTACTTTGCCATTTTTCTGGCCGCAGCCGGCTATTCAGCCCAGGCTCCGATTGTGAGTTTTCGACCAAGTTCGCCCACAGACAAAACAAGTACTGATACACGACCAGGTCGGTGCATGGACCAGCGTAAACGTGACCAACCCGTCCAAACGCGCAGCAGCCATCGGTCTTCTCATGCTGCTCGGCAGTGTTGGCGGCGGCAGCATTGGGTCCAACATCTATCTCTCCAACGAGGCTCCCACATATCCCCTCGGCTTTGGGTTCTCAGTGGGAGCAACGGTGCTGGGTGCGATGATACCGGCGAGTATTCATTGGTATCTGTTGCGCAGGGAGAATAAGCGTCGTGACGGGCTGGATGTGGCTGCTATCGAGAGGGAGTATACGAATGAGCAGTTGGGAGAATTGGGCGAGGACTCGCCGTTGTTTAGATTTACGCTGTGATGGGATATAAATGCAGTCCTGAGTAGACATAAATATTAAATATAGACCTTTAGTTGAATTGAATAGTATTACTTGCCGATATATTCAATGTTGATGTGGATCGAGTTGGCCGCGGTGGGACCGGCGGATGGCCGTTGACAGCCGATAACACGGGCAGTAATATCAATTGATATGTAGCGTTGACTATATAAGTTTATGCACTATATAGTTTAAATCCTTCTTGATTTTCTGGTTAAATCATTATAATCTTTATTCCCAGTATATCGACAAACATCGACAATGCGTCTGCTCCCAACAGGAATCTACACGCCTCTGCCGTGTTTCTTTGACGAGAATGAAGACTTGGGTGAGTACATTTCCAGTATTAATTCAAAAGAACTACTATTTCTAACAAAAGCAGATCTTGACTCGTTCAAAAAGCATGTCAAATGTGAGCTACACTTTACATCCATAATGATTTCCCTGCTGTGCTAATTGAGTACAGTCACCGCAGGCGCAGGAACAGTCCCCGTCGTCTCTGGAACCATGGGCGAAGCCGTCCATCTCGTACGCCATCTCTTTGAAATAAATTAAAATATCTACTAATTCCAAACGCAGAGTCACACCGAACGAGCCCAACTCATAACCGCCGCGCGCATCGCCCTTGATGAAATCAACCTCAACTCCATACCCATCGTCGCCGGCGTCGGCGCAGCAAGCACCCGAGAATCAATCGAACTGGCGCACGAGGCGGCGCAAGCAGGCGCTGACTTTGTCATGGTGATTCCGCCGGGGTATTATGCGGGCGCGCTGCTGTCAAATCCGAGCGCGATTAAGCAGTTTTTTGTTGATATTGCGGATGCGTCGCCGGTGCCGGTGTCAGTTTATCCCTTCTTCTTCTTCTTCTTCTTCTTCTTCTTTTGGAAAATCGCCTCCTACTAATGATCTTGCAGGATGCTGTATAATTTCCCGGCTATCTCAAACGGTATCGATCTCGACAGCGATCTGATTACTGATGTGATCAAGCAAGCCCCGAATGTGTGCGGCGTGAAGTTGACGTGTGATGCCCTCACTGTATTTCTGCCAAAAAATGAAACTGAAACCGTGCCAACAGATGTGCAAATGTTGGCAAGCTCACTCGCATCATGGCCCAAGTCACGACTGCCGAGTTCCAGGCTGCCTATCCACGAAATCACCCCGAGATCCCATTCCGCGCAATCGACGGATTTATTGATTTTCTGCTGCCCTCGGTGGCTGTTGGTTTATCAGGTGCAATCAGTGGTTTGCCTAATATTGCACCGGTTTGATTACTTATTATACATTATTTTTTTATATGTGCCTCTAACTAGCCGGTGTAGAAAGCATGCGTGAAGTTGTGGGAGCTGTGCCAGCATCTGGACGACCCCAAGAAGTATCAAGAAGCACAAAAGCTGCAGAATACGATATCCCTAGCGGACGGAATCGCCTTGAAGATCGGAGTAAGTCTCACACTTTTCTTCATTCTTGTCAGACAAGCTAATTGTTTGTAGATTGCTGGCATGAAGAAACTGTTGAATCGCCGCTTCGGATACGGCGATAAGCCGAGGCGTCCGCTCACGCCCATGGCGGAGGAAAAGGCTCAGGCAGTTTTTGATGATGCGTTTTTCAAGAGTTTGTTAGAAGTCGAGGCGTCAATGTAAATTGTTCCCACTTCTTAGATCATTTGATGTAGAAATCCAGTAAATAAAAATCTCGGCGATGCTCCGAGATAAGGCTGGCTGGCTTATCTACCAACGGCCGATCTCGCTCGCCTTTCTTATCAGTTGACGTCCTCCACTTTAATCTCTCCTCCTAGTTTATTTTTCAGCAGAGAAAAAGACGAAACAAAAGCCATGCCTGTGGAGGTCAAGGGCAGGATCTACAAGTCTCGCAAGGCGCGGCCCTGCGATGCGTGTCGTCGCCGCAAAGTGACATGCGACATGCCTACCGGCCCTCCATGTAAACGATGCATGCGCATGGAAAAGGCCTGCACCTTTGATGAAGGGCCCAGTCAGAGAAAACGTCGCGTGCCGGCGAGTTCAGCAAATGCCTTTGAATATGGCCATGATTTGCCGCTGCTGGACTACCCCGAGGTCGATACTGACATAAACTTTTTGGATCATCTCGGAAATGCGACTTCTCACGCCGAGTTTGTGCACGAGATTTATCATCAGGAGCATTCCAGTAGTAACAACGACGACAACTCAACTTCTGATGCAGATCAAAGGTCTCCCCCTCAGCCCCTTGCAGAACTAGTTCCAGTGCGCAGTCCGGATAGTTCCCGACACAATAGGCACCAAACCTCTTTGGAATTCATCCCAGACGCTTTCAGCTTTTACATCGGTCCTACGGGGGTTTCGGATATTCATCTACTCAGCCAGCAACAATATGACGAACGCAACATATCGCGGCCCAAGGTGCGAGGGCTCAAATACCGAGTCATGGACGCAGACAGCCGAGAAACACCGAGAACAAAAACCGACTTTGTCCCGCCGACGATATTTGGCATCACGGATCGCGCATTGCTGGACAAGGCAGAGCCCAAGGTCGATTACCAGACAAACGAGTCGGCGTGGTCTGAACTGTGGCGGATTTTGGATCCTGTAGGCGCGTGGCATCTGATCGGTCTCTACAGCCGCTTCGTCGATCCGTATTTTCCGATTGTCTCGCGACATCAGATCCCCGACAGCGTCGATTCTCTGAGCAATATGCCCCTCGGTCTTTTGACGGCCATGTGTGCGACGGCACTGCCATTCATCATGTACGACGAGGCATTATACACGCTGCTCCTCCGCCCGCCATCCAGTCAAGATCTCTATCGTCTGGCATGGCTAGGGGTGACGGCAGAATTACACGCTCCTTCATTGCCCACGTTGCAAGCCTGCTTAATTCTCCAGCAGCGACTTCCCACAAACCTCTACCTCTCTGACACGGCCTTTACCTGGACGCTCATGTCAACGGCAGTCTCGGTAGCCCAGACGATTGGACTGCACCGCGACCCGTCCTCATGGCTGAGCGTACCGGTCTGGGAACGCCAGCTCCGGCGACGCCTGTGGTGGGCGCTGTGGGTGATGGAGAAATGGGTTGCGCTGGCTCGCGGTATGCCCAGTCACCTACACGACGACGACTGCGACGTTGCTCCCATCGCCATGGCTGACATTCAAGACACGCTGTCGGCGGAAAACGAAAACCACGCCCATCTCTGCCACTTGGTGAGCTTGACCGGTATTCTTTCCGACATCCAGCACACATACTACACTATACGCGCCATCAGCCGCACTTCTTCAGACTTGCAGTATTCTCTCGAAGCAGCGCGGCCATTGCGAGCCCGACTCAAGGATTGGCGAGACCATGTCCCGGACGCATTGCGATTCCGGGGACGAAGTGGTGGCGTGCAGTCTCCGTATGGCGAGAGCCTGGATGGGAACGGAGGACTGCATTTGTCGTATATCGTAGCGCATATGGCTCTTTTCCGTGCCCTGCTTCGACCGCTAAGCAACTGGCCGGCCATCATGGTTCAGTCGTCGCCTGACCAGGCGAGCGCGATCAAAGACGGCGCCAAGGCAGTTGTGCGAGGAGCGCTTTTGTGTGTGAAAGAGTTTGTTGAGTTTATTGAAGCGCTCACCGAAACGCAGTGGAATGCTTTCTGGCATAGTTGTAAGTTTTTGGCTATCTCATATGTTTGCCAGAATTATTGGTTCATTGATGTGTGTAGGGAGTCGGCCAAACTTTGCCATTGCTGGCTCATTCATGGTCCACGTTTTGTCCACAATCGCACCGCCCGATGCCGCACGCCAAGTGGAAATGGAAATATCAGGGACTTCTGCGGGCGGTATTGATTTTGAGGACGATTACCGAGATCTTCAAGCCTGGATACGACGGTGGAGATGGGCGAATCGAGTCTCTGCGAATGGCGCAGCCGGCGTCAAGGGACTTACGAATCTGGGGCTTATGAAGGTTGAGACATTGATGGAGAACTGCATTCAGAGGAGTCATGAGCAGTGATTTACCAAGAACAGCATTGGATATTATACATGTATTTTTATGAATTCAGGGGTAGGTTTAATTTCTAGCAAAGACCCAACATCATCCTCCCCTCGTCTTTCGCACACTCCCCATCATCCTCCTCAACGAGCGCCGGGATGGGCACATTCGCTAACGGAGTCAATCTAAAGGCATGCCTTCGCCCACCAGGCTGGTAATCCAGCGTCTGTGAATGCTGCGTGACTCTCTGATCCCACACCACCACCGTGCCCGGCTCGTAGCGCACGCGACAGCAAAAGTCCTGTCCGCGGTTGACAAAGTCAAACAAAAACTTGAGCATATAGTCGGACTCTTCATCGTCCCACCCGACGATGCGCTGGGTGTATGACGAGTTGACGAATAGCGCTTTCTTTTTGGTTACCGGGTGCACTGTTACCACTGGGTGCACGGCCTTGGTGATGGGTCGACGCAGCACGGCCAGGTCGCCGTTGTCGCGCAGTTCGCGCGCGATGGGGTTGGCGGTGGTGTGGATTGCGTTGAGGCCTTCGAGGCGCTTGCGGAAGGAGGGAGAAAGACGTTCGTATGCGCGTGTCATCTGCGTCCTTTTTTTAGCAGTTTGAATTGGGGGTTTGCCGGAAAAGGAACTTACGCTGGAAATGATGGTGTCGCCGCCGGCACCAGGGGGAGACTCGAGCATGCAGAAAAATGTCAAACCGGGGGGTTGCAGTTCGGGGGACTGTCATGGTTAGAAGAATTGTTGTCTTTTTTTCAGAGGAATATTTACCTGGTCAACGTGGAACTGGATAGGGCTTTTTCTCGACCACGACTTGCGGATTCGAAGGTCACTGTCAATAAGTCAATACGAACAAGGAGAAAAAAAAGGGCAGGATATAATCGCACTCTTTCGAGTCATAGACAATTACAAACTCTTCAGTATCCGCCGAGTCCACAGCAGCTTTGGGATGGGGCATCCATCCATGTTTATGCAGGGGTCCTGTAGTCGTTAGCCATATCATCTCCCCAGCAGAGAGAAGAAAAATACCAAAGTGTGACGCAATCTCCTTTTGCCTCGCAAATCCAGCGTCCGTATACGTCTGATTGCGAAACACCAAACAGCCCCGTTCCGCGCACATAAGAGCAAGCTCGTCCAGTCCTTCGGGCGACAGGTCACACTATACAGCATTTCATCAGTGCTATTCCTTTTTGACTCCCAAAAAGTAGACTTACAATCTGAACACCGTGGATTTCCGTCCCGCAATGCGGACTCAACTCAAACACTTTCGTTGCATCTTTGAGCAGATTGGACAGTTTCGGGTCTGCGCGATGGCCCGGGTCGACATGCTCAAAGGGGCCGACAGGTTGGATTTTCTCGAGGGGGTCATAGTGAGCTGAAGTTACTGTTAGCAAAAATTCTTGTTTTCAGTAAAAGAGGTATCATACGGAGGTAATCGGGATAGAGAGGGCCGTTATCGGGCGACTCAGACTCGTCTTTGGCAATCATGTTTAGTGTTTGGACTATCTTGATTTGCGCGTGAGGTTAAAATATGGCTTGCTCGAAGATAGCGCTTGAAGTTAGTTATATACATAAACTCAACGGAGCATCAAAAATCTAAAATATTCAACGCATCCATGCAGCAAAGTTGCCCGTGAACATTCAACAATAAGCTGGCCGCTCTTTGGCCGCTGTGGGTCACGCGCAGACATAGAGTTGGCCGCACTGGTGGCCATCCAATCAGATGTCCGGAGTGCGATTTAACGTTATCAAAAACGGGCGTATAGTTCAGCCAATCGGAATGCACTAATTAACGACGTTATGCCCCACTGGTGCGATTGGTCATTGCGATTGGTGTTGCTATCTCCAACTATATCAATTTGAATGTTATATACCGCGCCGATGCCTCACCTCTCCCCATCCATCCCACATATAGCTTTTCAGAAACAAACATGACAGACGAGATCAAGGGCGCTGCTGCCCCAGACGACGCCCAAATGGTGCAAGTCACCGCCGAAGCTGCCGTCAAGGCAGTCAAGGCCGGCGACAAGGACGTCGACATTGCAGCGCAAATCATCGCCGAGTACGGGGACGAGATGGCCGGGCAAGCCTGGTCGGCAGAGGAGGAGAAGAAGCTGATTCGCAAGGTTGACTGGCGGTTAATTCCAATTGTGAGTTTTCTGGGAATTTTTGTAAAGGGTGTGACGCTAACAAGTTCTAGCTATTCGTCTGTGCTACGCTGTCTGGTCTTGACAAGACGGCCATCTCGGCCGCTGCCATTTACGACATCAAGAAAGATCTGAATCTCACCGGTCAGCAGTACTCATGGGTTGGATCAGCGCCGTTCTTTGGCGGCTTGGTGTTTATGGGACCGTCGGCCTATTGCCTGCAGAGGTAATAATACTATGCAATGTTTATTGTTCACTGCGATGATTTCTGACAGATGCTTAGAGTTCCCGCAGTCAAATACTTTGCCCTAAACGTATTCTTCTGGGGCGTCCTCGAAATGTGCATGGCAGCCACCTCCGATTTCGCCGGTCTCTTCATTTGCCGCTTCTTCCTGGGCGGATGCGAGGCCCTGCTGATCCCTGCTGTCACCCTGGTCGTGTCAATGTGGTATCGTCCAGATGAACAGCCCAAGCGGAACAGTATCATCCTCAATGTCATTGCCCCTATCCTCAACGGTTTTGTCGCCTGGGTGGTTGGCTACTATCCTGGTTCGTTTCCAGTGTGGAAGATTATCTTTCTTCTCCTCGGTGCACTTACAACTGTGTGGTCCGGTATTGTCTATTACTTTCTGTAAGTTTTTGTTCCACAATTTCTTTTATATAAAATACTGAGCCAAAAAAGACCCAACAACCCCCTCGACGCAAAATTTCTGTCTGGCCGCGAAAAATTCATCATCATCCAACGCAAAGCCACCGACAACACAGGCATCGAGTCCAAAACCATCAAGAAAGAACAAATTTACGAGGCCATCATGGACCCCAAAACCTGGCTCATCTGGTTCGCCATTGTGGCGCTGCAGGTGCCCAACGGCGGTCTGACCACGTTCAACACGCTCATCATCTCCGGCCTGGGCTTTGACCCTTTGCAGACGTCCTTGTTGGCCATGCCGCCTGGTGCGATGAGCACGTTATCAGGAATCGGGTTGAGTTATTTGGCGGCTACGACGAGACGTTATCGTACTCCGATTGTTGCGATTAGTATTTTGCTACCTTTGCTAGGCGCGGTGCTGTGCTATGCACTGCCCAGGTCAAATCTGGCCGGGCAGCTAGTTGGTCTGTATATTCTATAGTAAGTCCAGCTTTCCTCAAAAGCTAAACTATCTGCTAACACACGTAGCACGTACTGGGCTCCTTATGTAACCCTCGTCTCCGTGTACCAGGCCAACATTGCAGGACACACCAAAAAGTAACCAGGCCCTCCTTTATCCATCTATTCCTTGTATTCTTGTATTCTATCTAACATATGCCAGAATCGCGCTCTACGCATGGTTCTACATCGCTTGGACCACAGGCAACATCATCGGCCCGCAGACCTTCCGCGCCGACCAAGCCCCAACCTACACCGGTGGCACTGTCGCCATGATCGTTTGCTATGTTGTTGCCATTGTCGCCGTGCTCGCGTACGGCGCGCTCTGCCATCGCGAGAACCGGAAACGTGCGGCCGAGATGCAGGATGGAGGCGTGACGGCGGCGGATCAGGATTGGTTGGATCTGACGGATGGGGAGAATCGGGCGTTCAAGTATACGACCTGATTAATTGATATACATGTATTGATTTATTATTGGATGTTAGTATAGAGATAAGATAGTCGAATATCCAACTGTTTTTGTGACGACTATGTGTACTGATGCTATTGACATGAAATGGTTTGAAGTAAATATTTTTAAATAAATATACAAGTGAATGTAAAATTGAACGAGAAAATCACGTCCTGGCTCCATACAAAGGTAGGATACCCTTGCTCTTCTTCCACGAGCCAGACTGCGCCTGCCCATTGCCCCACGAACGGGCAAATCTCTCAAAGGCATCTGTCCAGACGCCAAACCAGGGCTCGACGTGGATAGCCCACAGCTTCGACAAGACGATAGTTATGGCGAGGAAAATAGGCATAGTCACGCAAAGCACGAACGTGTTCGGAACAGGAATTGGGTCCGGTGACGTGAAAGATGGGATCCAGAAGATCATGTAGGTCATGACCGATCTAATCAACGGGCCGTGCAGAAGATACAGCGGAAAGCTCAATCCGCCGATCCACAGGAGCCACGGGTGGGAGAGCGCTCTGCGCATCGAAGGGGAGTAGAGGATGGCAAAGGAGAGCATCTGCGCTCCGATTCCAGGCCAAAACCGGCCATACGACGCATTGGACGGAAAAATGACCTGTCCAATCTTCCAAAGTCGTGTGGACCACGCTGCAGTCTCATAGAATGAGTCGGGGAATGAGCAGAGATAGAGACCTAATGCTGCCATGGAATATGTGACGATTTCGCGGACTGGGATTCTCATCAAGCGCTTCATTTTCGGTATCGGTTCGGCGGACGTGTTCATCGACAGTTCAGCCAGCATCATTCCGGCATAAACATTCATTCCAACAATTGCTGTCACGACTTAGTCCAGAGCTCATAAAAAAAAAGGAGGGGTACATACAATCATTAGTGTACCACGAGAAAATGTACAAAAACACTTCCGAGGCGAGCCGAAACCTGGAACTTGTGTTTACCAAAGCGAGCAACGTGAGAAACACATATAGCGACCCCTTGAACAAATGGATCAGCGCCCATTGGGGTTGATCATACGGGTTGTCGCCCTCCGTCCATGTCATTACTATTGCGATGACCAAGTCTTGAAGGGCCCCAAACCACGAATCGCTAGGCTCCATAGTTGTTTCCCTCACCCACCACGCATCGGTCCGTGCAGCGAGCCGATTGCCGCCGAGCTGGCAGATGAACCAGGCAATAACTGTGACTGCGGTTGCAGGGAAGACCAGGCGGGCGGTCCGCCGAAGGGTGCTCGAAGCGAGCGAATTGAGAGCATCGCCAACAGCGCCGGCTCGCGCGAGCTGGACAGCTTTGAGCGAATTGACGTAGCCCAACAGGACAAAAAAGACGGCTACCCAGGCATTTCCTTGTCCGATGAGGCGGAAGTATGGGCGCTGCCAAAGATAACTCTCGCCGGTCTCGACGACCAATGGGGGCATAACCCATCGAGCGAAGCACAGGACGAGGTGGCTGCTCATGACGAAGAGGGAGGCTATTCCGCGCAAGCCCTACAAAATTCAAGATCGATTAGCTCTAAACGCTGATCACTGGCGACGGCGACAGAAATTAGTAGCAACACCACTCACATCAGCCCAGCTGCTGGCCCGCAGGCGGTTTGGCGAGGCTTTTTGGAAACCCTCGGTGCCCATCACGAAGAACGAAAATCAACGCAATCTCAGATAACGAACGTCCGTCCAAGCCGCCGCGTGGTTCAGGAAGAATTAATGTTAAAGATGTCCTTGGGTGGAGCCGGAGGTTAACTCAACAGAGTATAGCGAGGGAACGCCCCTGAAACGGGACATAACAATAACACGTGTAAGGGCAATCGTCGCGGACGTCTCAATTGGAGTTACCAATCGAGAAAGGGCAAACAAGAAGATAACCAGTTGGCGCGGCCAAAGCTCACGAGAAAAGACAGGTCAGATGAAAAAGAGCGAAGGGCAGATGGTTGTGCCAAGCACCACGTATGCGACATGCAACCTGGCCACACGAGTCACGACGAGTCGATGCTCGTAAATTGTATGCGGACTCGGTAGTACGTATTCGAATTACAGGGGCAGAAACAGCGTCTTCGAATCACAGGCTCCGGGGGCCTCTAGTTGCATGCTGATTGATACATGTATCATGTATTATATTACCTTTAGGCGGGCGAAAGCGAAACGAAGACGTCGATGTCCGCCCCCGACGCTAGCCCGGAAACGGCACGATCAGCACGTGATTACAGCTTAGTCTAGACCCAGTCTGGTAAGGGCGTCGGCGAGAAATCGGATAGAAAGGCTTCTTTGCTAGAAAACTGTTTAACGTCTATTCGATAAGATCCTGCCATCAGGTAACAAACAATCCACCCGTTGAACCTCAACCAAAAAGTCGGCCAGGTCATGTGACGTAAAGTTTTAAGATCCTGAAATTCGCCAATCACGTGGAGGTGGGGAAGGCGATCCCCACAAACGGAATAGCTTCCTCCTCACGCTAGTCCAAAAAAGGTTGCTCATGGTTTTCAGCCGCAACGAGTAAGAAGGCTCTGCGCCCTGCTGAGCACGTTCCGCCGGCCTGCGCTCACTTTGAGCATTACACAAGATCAGGGTCCGCTGTGTATCTTGACGTTCCTCGTGGTGCCATCCTCTGCTTTGAGCAGCACCTGGGTCAGTTCCAGAACGCACCAGTTCCTTTATCCTGATCAGGATTCAACTGTGCAATGATCACCACTATGCTTGAATCCGTTTATTAAAGTCATTTCTGGATTCTCCGTGGCAAAATCGATCATCAAGTCGTGTTTATCTGAGCAGGACGATCCCAGAGAGCTACGACAGTCTAGCAAGTCCTCCACAAGCTCGTCTACAAGCAACTCGCAAGCCCATCCCTGGCAGCTGCATGGAGCAGCCAAAATCCACAAGTTATGCTTGTCGGATATCCGTGGGGCTATCTGCGCCGATGCGGGCTAGGAAAAACGTTGCTAGCTATTATCTGTATGGAACTGGCGAAAAACGAGAGAGGGGCGTTCTCGGTTTATGTTTGTCCGGCCTCGTGCCGCGAGCAGGTCAAAGGGGAAATCATTGGAGCATACCCAGAGGTAACACATAATTCTTCCACCTATCCACTCCATCAGCCCTCGTGGAAGGCGAATGGGACTTAATCATATGCTCGTACAACTTTCCAATGAATGCCTACAAGAAGCAATTAGATTTTGACAAGAAAATGGAGCTTTTCAGGGATGGTAAGAGTCCTCGGCCCCCTCGACCTGTGGGAGGGTTGTTTTCGGACTTTTGGAGATTTACTGGTTCTAATAGCCTCTTTCATCTAACAAAAACCGAACTAAAAGTACCATCGAGATCCCCTCCGCTACTCAGGATAGAGTGCTATGGATCTCGAAGAGTATTTACCTTTTAGAGAACGAGTTTACTACATGGTTAATCTATTAGCAGCGTTAGTTCAGTAATGATATGTATTTTTTTCCGTGGTAGCAAGAGAGAATGATATTTGCTGTTTTTATCCATATTGTCTATCCAGCAAAAGGAAGAAGTAAGCGATTATTACCCACCCGTTCATCGTTGTATCAGAATGCCTTGGAAAGACACTATTAAATGTTCCTTCGGTTTCTCTTCCGGATTACCTTCTGCATACTACTTTTCGTCTATTTTTTCTTCCCCACTTCCGTCTCCTCGTTTTCATCTGTTTCTTCTCCGCCTTCCTCACTATATGCCCACTCCACACTGATCGTCGGCTCTTCATTGTCAGCCAGGAGGTAAAACTGTATTTCCTTTCATTTTGCCAGTGTATCTGGGAGGGTGGCCAGGACGAGACGCAACGGGAGCTTGGGGACGCATTAACAGCAGCAGCGACGGTAGGAGCTGGAGTTGAGGACAGACATTCTAGTAATCCCAACTGTGTTAGATCAAGGTCCGACATTTGTATTAATTGGAGTGAATGAGGTGGGCTCAATGAGTCTTACATGAGAAAGTCAGGACGACGGTGATGGTACGTTTTTGGAGAACGTCGAATCAGCAACGCCCTAACCGCCCTCGGCCTTGCGGGTTATCTCCGCCGATCTACGCGGGTCTTGCCGTTGACGCGGGTCTGGGCCTGGGAGTTGTCTCGGCATGACGTGCAAACTCCGGATACTACAAGAACATCAACAAGAACGGAACTCAGTGTTCGCAATTCAACTCTGTAATCCTATCGATATTGCAAGGAAGGGTTAGGGTACACACAGAAAAAAGAAAAAGGCAAAATGGCTTCGTACCTGGTCACCGGCTCGTCTCGCGGCCTCGGCCTTGAAATGGTCAAGCAACTGGTATCTTCCAACCAAAACACTATCGGAACCATTTTCGCATCTGCTCGCGCCTCGTCCCCTTCATCCGAACTCGCAAAAGTCATCCAGACATCCAACGGGCGCGTACAATATGTGCAGCTCGACGTCAGCAACCCAAGCACCATTGAAACCGCAGTCGCCTCGGTCACTCAGACACTATCATCATCCAAAAGCGGCCTCGATGTCTTGATCAACAACGCCGGTATTCAAATTTCCGAGGGGAGGGTCAGCACTGTCAAACCTTCTGATCTGGAATTCACCCTTGAGACCAATGTCACCGGCGTGCACCGCGTCACGGCCGCATTCTTGCCCCTCCTGCAGCGCGGACAGACCAAGAAAATCGTGAATATAACCAGCACACTCGGATCAATTGGGCTGTCGGCGCGCTCACCAGCGACGTTCCATCCCTCATACAAGGTCTCCAAGGCGGCCCTGAATATGCTGACGGTGCAGTATGCGTCCGAGCTGGGGTCGCAGGGATTCACCGTCTTTGCCGTGAGTCCGGGCTGGTGCCAAACTGATCTGGGAGGATCGTATGCGGATTTGAAGCCGTCCGAGGGCGCCCGTGCAACACTGAATATTATTTTCGAGTCGACTCCTAAGAAGGATAATGGGAGCTTTCGTGATATCTATGTCAAGGGGCACCCTACCTATACTGGAGTGAACCCGCCGTGGTAGTGAGTTATACATTAAAACGTTGAATATGTAATTGCTGTTTGTGATTCACGCAATTTAAATATGTACATGTCAAAGTTGACGTAGACACATTGTGCAGTCGTATCAAGATTTGAACATTTGAAAGTTTGATACTTCTCTATGACATATGCATCATGTTAACTGCGTAAGCAAAAGCCATAGCAGTTTCAAATGTTGGTCACTTCTTATATCCAACATTTAAACGTTAGTTCAATTTTCAAGTCCACATATATAGCTCATATCAATTGATCGATATTCAATGCTATGCTAAAGACGAAAAATCTCACAATTGTAATGCAAATTATTTGAAGATGCACAGTAATCCAGTGACAGAATACGCCAGAGATCCGCACCTGATTTTCAATACATCAGTATAATTTTGCTTTACTCATGCTTGAAGAGATGAAGTTTTCTGGAGGTAATTCGGCATACGGCGTAAATATATCCTGTTAGGGTTAGGCGGTTCGGCGTTGCGGCTATTCATGTATCATGCTCAACACTTGGGATTAATAATGCTTGAAGTAGGATTAACAATAAACGCTAATAAGTAAATAACAACCAATGGATTTTCATTGGCTACCTTGCCCAACAGGCGAAAGTGGCGTCGAAATCAGCGCCATATTTTGGCGGACTTTACCGGAAATATTCCCGGATTCCGTGGTTGCGATTATGTTGATGCGTTCAGTTAAATCATCAATCAATGAGATATCTACGCTAGTGTTCGTACTGGTTCGCTGGTATGTGGAATATATGCCGGGAAATTCCTGCATATGTAAGTAAGATTTGGCGTTCTTACGTTGCCTAGATGCGTTGTGCTGCAAGTGACGGCTTAGCCTTGTACGCTTATTTTCAGAAGCTGGTCGGTACAGTTTGCATATGATGCTGCATCAATGGAGTGAATCTGATGAGTTCCACGACAGGTCAAAATGGCGTGGTCGACCTCCACAGTCAGTCCTCAAGACGAGTCAACTCAACAGGGCGCAAGGTGAGATTAGCTGTTATTTGAAACAGCTAAGTATCCCGGCCGTGCATCGCTTAAAAGCGTAGCCAACGGTCGGCACAGGAGTAATTAGCATTAGCTGGATATTAATAATTAGTAGCTGGACGCTGGTGGCGACGATCGCCGTTACAGCTCAGCTCGGGTAGTGATTCATCCAGCACTCGATCTGCAGCTGGGGTTTTGGTTTGACTGCGAGGATATGGGAAACTGGGCGGAAGTGTCCGGGTGAGATTGGCCGGATTGCAGGAGATCGCCGGCGAGAAGGTAACGATAATTGCAAAAATAATATTAGAAGAAGCAAATAAGAACAAAAAAGGCGAATGGAGTCCGGCGGGTCACGTGGGGCTTGGCGTGCGATGCATCATCCCAGCTGATGCCGGCTGCGGCAAAAGAAAAACAACGTCCCAGCAAGGCTCTGGTCGTACTTTCTCCTCTCTTGCACCCCGCGAACGTGTCACACAGGCATAGACTGCCCGCCCCTGGATGTCTCTGTCTCGCTGCCAGAGTGGCCGCTGCTGAGCCAATTCTATTCGAGACCTCGAAGCTGTCTCTTCCATTCGTTGACAACTTGAACCAACCCCGTATTCTCTCCTTTGTCCAACCCACCCGCCGCCAGCAAAGCCTGCTCAACACGCCTGCTCGCCGCCCCCAAGGGACTGGTTCTCGTATTACTTACTCTCGCTCTCGCTTTTCATCCACGTCTTGCTGGTTGTTGTCCCGCCAATTGCATTTGTGCCGTCTCGTCTCGCCATAGCGCCGAGCCTTCTTTCAGCCGCGACTTCTTTCAACATTACTGCCGCCGCCCACGACCGGTTGACCGTCTCGCAACAAATGCACATCGAGACCGACACAGAACTCTCGGGTGGCCATGGTCACGCAGCATGCACACCAGCTCGTGGACTCGCTCGACAGCGATAATGGACCAGTGGCCTCGCCGTCTCGACGCCGCATTCCTCCGCATCTCCACCCCAGCAGCAACGTCAATCACCACGATATGAACGCCACACGCCCTCTCAAAATGCCAATTTCGCCCACCAGATATTCTCCTGTCAGCCCTCTGGCGGATTCCTCCGACCAAAACCGCAGCATTGCGTTGCTGTCGTCACCCTCCAATGAACAGCAGCAGCCTGTTCCTCCTTCTCCTGCCTCTGTCACATCTTCCCTCCATCAGCACATGGCCTTTGCAAGGTCACCGACACCCAGATCTTCCTCCTCACCAACTGGCCACGAGGATGAGAACCCGGCATGGCCTTTGCCCATGACTGATACTGCCCCAGGCATTCATACTCTACCTCGCATGCGGACAGCTCGACCTGGCTTAAGGATATCTATGTCCACCACCTCCCTTCGAAGCAGACGCCGCTCCCCTCATACAGAGCACAACTCCCTAGAAATGGGGTACAACAACCGCCCACTACCGCGGTTTCCTCCGCGAGTCACGCCTGATCTGCAATACAGTGACCCGCTTCGTTCAAGCCAGAATTCAGGCCAAACGTCTTTCTCCAGCTATGACCAGATGAGTGGCACTGAACGAAGCAGTGTTCTGACCAAGAGCAGCTCTATGACAGACATTTCTCCGGATAACGCTGACGGCCAATTGGACGGGGAGGACGATATGACTGTTGAGGATGCCATTGGCATGTATCTCGATGATATAATTGACGTTCCTGAGGAACCGTCAGCCCTGCAGTCGGCAACGCGCACCAGTGATCTCGACGTAATTGCTGAAGCTGTTTCTTCGCCCGCGAAGCCCCCATCAATCGATAACGCCACCCACGAAAGCGGACAGTCGACTACCGAGTCAATTCCACATGAAACGGCCGCAAACCGTAGTAGCCAGTCTTATCAAGAAAAATCTGGCAATGTCCATGCTGTTGATGAACTGGTGTTATCAACAGAGGCACAAAACTTAGATGAAGAACAAAAAGACTCGGCAGACAAACACACTGCAGAACCATCCTCGACCAAAGAGGGACGACGTCAAAATCTGTCGATTGACACGTCGTTGGCCAAAAAGTCTGTTGCTGAAATCCCCGACCAACCGATTCCTAGTCCCCGCTATTCCACGATAGTGCGGGTTTCAGGGCAAGTGCCTCCGCCGTTTCTTCCTGGTACCGATGGGCGAGATCGATACGGGTTTCGCAAGGCAAGCCATCAAATCTCTATCGACCAGTTTGAAACTTGGAACAAGTCATATGCGTCATTCGCCGAGAATCGCAGACTGAAATGGGTCAAGTTGCTGGAGACATCCGGGCTTCCCTCAGAGTCTCCGGTCACATTTCCTCCCAAGTCCAACGTAATAAAGCGATACGTGCGGAAGGGTATACCGAGCGAATACCGAGGTGCTGCTTGGTTCTATTATGCCGGTGGTTATGACCATATGCATCCTCATCCTGGTCATTACAATGAACTAGTGCGCAAGGCCATGTCGAGCCCGAGCAACAATGACAAAGAACACATTGAACGTGATCTTTATCGCACATTTCCAGATAATATTCACTTCAAACCCGATATGCCGCTTGACTCTGCTGGAGGAGCAAATGCCATCTCGAAACACCATTCTGTGATTGTAGAAACACAGATGATTCGGTCACTTCGACGGGTTCTCTATGCATTTGCGCTTCACAATCCTCGTGTTGGGTACACGCAGTCTTTAAATTTCATCACTGGTCTTTTACTTTTGTTTCTCCCCGAGGAGAAGACTTTTTGGATGCTGCATATCATCACGTCTGAGCTGCTTCCGGCAACCCACGAGGTCAGCCTCGAGGGTGCAAATGTTGACATGTGGATTCTCATGGTCTTGCTAAGGGATAACTTGCCGCATGTGTACACTAAGATAGTCAGCACCAACCCTACGACTTCCAAGGCAAAGGCGCCTGCGTTGACGGTGAACACGCGTCTGCCGGATATTACTCTTGGACTCACAAACTGGCTCATGTCAGCGTTTATTGGAAGCTTGCCTCTAGAAACAACACTGCGAGTGTGGGACTGCTTTTTCTATGAAGGGTCCAAGACTTTTTTCCGAGTTGCATTGGGGATTTTCAAGGCTGGTGAACGAGAGATCCTGTCAGTGTCGGATCCTATGGAAGTATTTCAGATTGTGCAGACGATCCCGAAGAGGCTGCTCGATGCGAACGCGCTGCTGGAAGAGAGCATGAGTAGGAAATACCGTGTGGGCCAGGGGCGCATTGACGCGTTACGCGAAGAACGGAGAGAGGCAGTGCGGCAGGAAAAGACACGCCTGTCCCTAATGGCTGGTAAGGCGATGGGCTTAAGTCGACCGTCGACTCGGTCTGGAGTACGAAGCCCTCTTCCTCGACTGGATGGATGGCGATCACTCAAGAAAAACACGTTCCAATGAGTGAACGTTTCCTTGTCCTTTTTTTCACTTTTTTATTTTATTGTTGGTTCTAGACATCGCATTTGCATAAGGTTGCTCATAGAATGAGCGAATCATATTTACCCAGCGGTCTGGCGTTGATACCCATTTTGGTTGGAATGCATTATTTTACGAGTTGTTACACCATGTTCGCATTTGCATATCAGACATCCGAATATAGAAATTAAAGCAAAAGCATTGATTATAGTGTGATACTTGACCTTCACCCATTCGATATCAACTGATAGGCCAATGTATCAATGTAGCAATTTCAGACATTCCATGCAGCAATCAACAACTTCAACCAATGACGTACACCGGCATGGCTGAGACATCTGAGCCACCTTCATAAAGAAAGGGGGAATTCCTGTGCAACATTGAAGGCAGATCGTTGATAGATTGTCATTCCATTCCACGACCAACATGGCGAGGAGCATCGATATAAACCTGGAGAGAAGTGGAGAGATCAGCTCTGGAAACTTGGATCGGTATCTGAGATGATCTCATTAGGAGGCGTGATGTGCAATTAATTATGTCAATAGTGAAACATTACTGACAGAGGTTTGGATTTCGGCAATAGGCAAGGGATGCCTTGATCAGGGCAAGTATCTACAATTTGCGAGTGGGCAAGACTTCAAGTTTTCAGGTACGTATTTATTTTTTTTTTCTGTGTTTCCTTAGCTCAATAAGGTAATCCGCCACTTCTATCTGGTCTATCTACTATCAAGTATCAACGTGGTGTTCATGGCCGTGCAGTATCAGGGCGTCTATCGCAAAGTCACATTCCCGATCAAACCCTAATCCCAACCATGCATTCCATCAACCCATCCGACATCGTTGCTGGCCCAACCCAACCTAAGCACGCTCTCTACCAACAATAGCATTCTTTCCAGCCTCAGTATGGCAATCCGACGCCTATATCAATCGCCTTTGCCCTGGCTCTTTGCCTGGCGTTCACCAAGGACAACCTCAAGCAGGATCTGGCAACTTTGAACTCTCTACAGTCAATTCTTCTAATATCTTTATTTTCAATTCAACACCGCCAATATGCGTAGCTTTGTCCCAGTCCTCGCCCTTGTCGCTGCTGCGACCGCCGCCAACATGGGCGCCATGGATGAGGCCCAAACCTGTGCCGTATGCTTGATCCCTCCATGTCCCTGAAAGGATGAACGCTAATGGCCCAAGATGAAAACCCTCCTGTCCAGCTCAGCCTGCAACACCGGCGATGCCGCCTGCCTCTGCTCAGACAGCGCTCGTGAAGCCGTCATGAACGAGATCAACGCCGCCTGCGGTGCCGCGCAGAGCGAACGTATGTCTTCCCATGTGCCTGATTGATTGTGCCTGTCAAGCTAACGATGTATACAGAAACCAAGAAACTCGCCGCCGACGCCTGCAGCAAGCAAAAAATGCGTCGCGCCTACTCGCCATCCGGCACCTCCCAACACTCCTCCATGGCCATGGCCAGCCCCTCCGCCTCCAGCCCAGCTCGCATGAACGGTGCTCAGCAGGCTGCCAGCCAGCAGGGATGCACCTGTGCCAAGGAAGATCCCGAGGACGAGGGTGAGGGTGACGCCACGGCCACAGACCCCTCCGGCACAGACGACACTGGTTCTGAGATGATGGGCAGCACCAATGGCCGCATGCACACCCCCAGCAGCAAAGCCACTCCCTCATCCTCTGCTGTTCGCCACGGTTCCATGGCCACCCCTGCCTCTTCGTCGCATGCCGTCAAGCCCAGTGGTGCTGATGCGTTCTCGCCTTTCCAGGGTGCTGGTGTCCAGATGGTACCCAGCATGAGCATTGTCGTTGGCGGTGTCTTGGCTGGTGTTGTTGGTGTGTTTGCTGCGCTGTGAATCTGATTTTTTTTTTGAAATCAGAAAAGAAGAAGCAGAGTAATGATTATGAGCACTTTATTGTTGTACTTTTACATTTTTCTGGGATGCTTTTTGTGTAGTGTTTCCAGGTTAGGGTTTGCCCGTTCACCCCGGATGGTGCTGGGCGTTGAGAGGCATGCTCGACAATTTAGATAATGAATTTACTAGTTTCATAACACTTCTTCATTAGTATTGTATAGTCGACCATTAGAACTCCCCGCCCTATTATAGTACTTGAGGTTTGAAAAGTTGTATTACCAATATTACCTATACTCCATATCCAAACCTGGTATCTTAACAAATTAAAGCAATGATCAAAACTTCTCACTCGTAACACACCTCGTCACATTCACCACCATCCATACTGCGCACTTGACTCCAGCTGACAGGACAGTAACAACCAGCTCTAGCCCAAACACCAGCATGCTAACCAACACCCTCGCAGCCCCCGGCAGCTCCTGTCCCTGTCTGCTCGACTCCTTCCCATAATGCCCGTACTTTTCAAGATCAAACTCCTCGACCACGATTTGCTTGGGCTTTTGGGTCTTGTCCTTTTTCCGGAAAAGCGAAAACCCGCCTCGGTTTTTCTTCTTGTCCCTGGCCTTTTTCTCTTTGGCTTCGCTGGCACGGATCTGGGCCATTAGCTTGGCCTCTTCTTCCGCATCCTCGCGCTCTGCCAGGGTGGCGAAGAGTTTGCCGGAGAACGTGGCGTTTCTTCTTTGCGCGGTAGTTGCAATGGAAGCGCGAATTCGATTCTTGCGGTTTGAGCTGCCGCCAGAACGCGGGGTTCGAGGCGTTCCAAGACTAGGGACGTGCATTTCTGTATTGGCCAGTACAGGGTTTGTCGCCGGGTCGGTCACGGCTACAGTCAGAATTGCAGCAACCAAGGAATCAATCGCGTACAGGGACGGGATAATGGTCGTCGTCAGGCCGGCACATATGGATAGACTCATCGTGCCCAGATCGAACCAGGCCAGTGGCTCGTCATTGTCAGCCTGAGGCAGGGTTGAAGTGCGTGGCGTAGCTGCTGTATCCGCCGCGCGCACGTTATTTGGCGGAGTCGGGCATGTCACCACGATAGTCGGCGGCTGCAGGCTCTCGCTGTCCGACGACGGCGAGACGGAAATGTGCAAGATGCCCGGTTTTTTTGTCTGCACACGCGACAGCGGGTTTCCGTCTTCCCCGAGAAGCTCTGGCGAGTGTTGTTTCAGCAGCGACGGGTGCTGCAGTTCGTACCGGTTCTGGCGCTCGTTCCAGATCAGGCGGCAGGACTCTTGCGATGCGGCGCGAGTGACTGCGTGCGTTTCGACCTCGACGGCCTCAGATGGAGCCAGGCGGTGTTGCCGGGTTAGCTCTGCTGCTTGCTCGATGGCGAGCATGGCTGCGAGCTTAGAGAAGATGACGGTGACCAGCCCGTCATGGGGTGGCTGGCGCCGGCCAGGTTCTTCGAAGGTCAGGGACATGACTTGCACGCCACGGTTGACTTTGAATGGGTGATTTCGCATGATTGATAGTCCGTTTGTGCCGGCTTGTAGTGTGTAGAATGGCAGTTGTGGGTCACCAAAGGTAAAGGTAGCAGTGTCGGTTCTGGGATTGGTCAGTTTAAATCCATTGGGGGTGTGTGAATCCAGGAACATACCTCTCGGCTCGCAGGTTAAAAGTTCCTAGTGACTCCTGCAACTGCTGCCCATTTGCCGATTCCCACAACGTCAGCAAATCCTCAGCGGTCGAGTACTGCATGCGAGGACTGAGTTCATCCGGAAAGTTGCACACGCTCGCCGGCACTGTCTTGGGTCCGAGGAGAACGTCGACTTCGGCTGGTGGGACTGCCACTGATGCGTTTTCGGGGCTTCCGCGATTACCACTCGGGCTTGTCGTCGTGCCGGCTGTGTTTCTATTCTGGGGAAAGTATGGTTGTTCACTCAGTGGCAGATTGGCGTCGTATTGTGGAAACATTGACCGGATGGGCATCCCTGGAGAGACCGGGGAAGCGCGGCGCGGCTGGTTATTCGCGGGTCGCAATGTCTGGCCATGTGACGATGTTGAAATTGACGGGGTTCCCTGTATTGATGGACTGTTGATGTTGCTGTTGTCTTGAGTGTATGTGCTTTCTGTTGTCGTTGTCATAGGAGCTCCTCCAATGACGTGGGCTTTCGGTGGTGCTTTGATAGCCTCGGTATTTGTGTCCTCGATGATCTGAATAATCACAGACTCGGCCTGAATGCCAGATTTGGACTCTGCTTCAGACATGGGGCTGACTGGAGACTGCTCTTGTTTCTTTGGTATGGTCCGAAACGGGTTCTTCTTATTCTTGGCCGGCGATGGGAAGAGCTGGAATTGGGCGCTGGCAGCCATTATGAATATGGAATATAATATGAAATATGAATATGAGATATCAATAAGGAGAAAAAAGTCGGTAAGAGATTGGTGTATGCAAGAGACCAGCTCTACTCAGTCTGTTGAAACAAAACCGGCCTGTGTGTGTAGAGAATTATAAAACGACGCTACCAGACAAAAAAGAAAAATTCGGGAAAGCCAGCAACCCGACAAGATAAACAAGAAACAAGGACTGAAGAAAGATGGTTGAGGGACGCGGACAAGGACGAGACGAGCGATGGTCTTGTTTATGAAGCGAGTTGGCGCTGGTGAAGCTGGGAGACACGGACCAGCCGGGACCGAGGCGAACCAATGAGCATCCTGAAGAAATCCAAAGCTATGGCACCGCATGCATGATGTCGTGCGTCCTGCGTTTTTGCGATTCTTGACGCAGAGCTGTGATAGGCACGGTGTGTGTGAAGAGTAGCAAACCGCATGCATCTGCTGCTAGCCCGGCGGTAACAGCCCAGCGCAGGCGGGTGATTGGCAGAGCGGGCTGCCCACCACCACTTCGCGGCGCTTAACGGGCTGTTGGCTGGCCCAACCAGCAGGGAGGGTTCCTGGCCAGCCTGCGAAAAAAGGTGCCAAAGTACAGAGTAGGCGCTGAGGCATCTTTAGCTCTGCCAATCGTGGTGACGCGCTCGTCGCGATCTATTCTTAGACTCGTCGACTTTCTCGGATAAGCTTAAAATAGCAGCCCGCCAATCAGCCCGGATTGTGCAAGACACGGACCAGTTCGCCAGAAGAATAGGCTGGCCTGCTTTGTTTGGTGTTGCTTTCACTCTTTGTCTTGGTCACCTGCGTTGCTGAGTCACGGTCTTACGAGCATACATGTAGATAAGGGCTATTGATAGGGCCAGCATCAATTGATGCTGTAACTGCTATCCATTGGTCCGCATTACGCATCATCAGGTGACCGCAATTTAGTTAGAGTGCGTCTTGTTCGGGAAGTTCAATTGCTAAAATAGTAGTTCAAATGTTATATAATATTAGTAGATCAATTAATAATCCAACCGGGATCAAAATACATGTATATATATATATATATATATATGTTGGCTATAAATTCACACCTACATTGCTCCAACACAATCCTCAAAATATTCAACACCACATGCTCTACAACTAGTGGGGGTCCTATTCTAGCCAAGATAGCCCTTTTTCGAGATTGACCAAGCAGCCTGCCTTCACAGTTCGATAGTGACACCGGCTATCTTACTCGTATGCTGAGTACGTATATAATGATAGGCAGCCAATCACGTGGCACAACCGAAGCGATGACTCAGCCAACACGCTATTCCATTTCGGGGCCGCTCCTTCCAGCACGAGGTTGCACAATCAACTGATTCATCCCATAATACTAATAATAATGATTTTTCTCCAGAAAGAACTTCAAAGTTGACCGCGACAAGTCTGACCTCTGGAGACTCTCGAAATTTTGGCCGTATCTGCGACGGGATGCCTGACACGCACTGCTTTCGCCCGCGAGACGAATTCGACGCTGTACGAGCAGATGGGGGCCACGCGTCGTGCAACGACTGTGCTTGCGTACCTGGCTTGGACCCGTGGGTGGCGCTGGCCTAATTCTGCAGCCCAAAGAGTACGGCTACAAATACTGAGTACTGAGTACTGAGTATGTTGAAACTGCGACTGACTGCGTCTCAACTGGCGACCCGAAAGCATACTGCGAGACAACCTTTGACGAAGCAAGACTTCAACCTAGATATTCCGTGCTCCCAACCGAGTTAATTGCCAACACTCCAAGCATTACGTACTGCAAGGCCGGAAGTCGCTCGTCTCGCCCGCTGCTAACCAAGCGCTAAATCTCTAGCACTGCTGATCGCAACGCGTCAGAAAGCTTGTTGATCGCCACTGCACGCCCAATCAGCGCGCCCCCGCTGGTCACTCCACGCGGCCCTTTCCAACCAAGCGACACTTGAAACGCGATGCTTTCCTCATTCATGGCACTGACTGTTGGAGACTCGACTCAGAGTGGGATCCTGCATCATCCGTGATTGGGCCCTAACCCCTTATCGTGCTCGTTCCTTGGCAGTCACTGCTGCAGATCAAGAGATAGCGATGGAACACAGCGACAATCAATCTCCCGTTCGGCGGAGATTGGCATCATCTGGAGGTGGGCCCTCCGGATGTCGCCCTTAGGGACATGGCCATTGACTACGTACTATTCGGTACGGAGTATTAGTATTATGATTATTACACCCCGTCTGTTCCTAGTGCGAGGTGGTCTGTGACCAAGCCCAGAAGACTTACGCATGGCACCGAGCACTGCCTCTGTTCAAACTTGATTATCGTCTATCCTGACTGTCGCAAAAAATCCCTGTCGATGTTGGCACTCGCCCTTTGACTGCTCTGCGCTTTGTTTATGCTCTTCGCGGCTGGATGATCATATCATTGAGCCATGATGATCGAAATGCCGGGGACAAGTCCACTACGAGCTGCCCTGTTCACCTTGTTCTCTCTGTCTGCTAATGCAGACATCGACCCTTTTTTCCACTCAAATAGGTTCGACAGTGGCCGCGCTGGCCAGTGGCCCCATCAAAAATTCACCTCCGACACCGCCGTGACGGCGCCCATTATCAACTTTGTCCAGTACGGTCCGCAGTGTCAAGATGGGTTGTATACGTTCATTGCACCGTACGGTGGCAGCGTGCCCAGCCCGGGCCCGATGATCCTGGATCAGGACGGCCATCTTGTCTGGGGGAAATCATGGGGTCATACGTACAATATGAACATGCAGACCTACAAGGGCGAAGACTTCATCACCTTCTGGGTGGGCAACGATGGTGTTGTTGGTCATGGCGAGGGAACCTATTACATGGTAGGCTGACTCTATAATTTGAAGAAGCAAAAATGCTAAGAAATGGCCAAATAAAAGCTTGACAGCAACTATCAAACTCGATACCAGCTCCGAGGTGCCAACGGGCTGCAAGGCGACTTACACGAATTCCGCATCACACACGACGATACAGCAGCTTACACTGTGTATGACAAGATATCTGCCGATCTAAGGGCCGTCGGCGGGCCGGAGAATGGCTGGCTTTGGGACGGCACATTCCAAGAAGTTAATATCGAGACCGGGGAGCTTCTTTTTCAGTGGCGGGCCTCGGAGCACTACGATTTTAGCGAAGCAAATCGGACGCGCGAGGGCCACGGCGACACAGTCGAGGATCCTTGGGACTTTTTCCACATCAACAGCATTGACAAAGACTCCAAGGGCAACTTCCTGATTTCAAGTCGCTATTATAATTGCCTCACCTATATTGACGGCCGTACGGGCGACATTATCTGGAAGCTGGGCGGCGCAGGCAATATGTTTATCGACCTGTCTGACGGCGCAGCCACCAACATTAGCTGGCAGCACCACGCTCGCTGGATAGATGACGGTGCAAGCATCACTATTTTCGATAATTCCGGGCGCGGAGAAGGTGCTCCTATTCACGCCAGTCGCGGTCTCTGGATCGACATTGATCAAGAGAAGATGACTGCCAAAGTTCGTCACGAATACTGGAACCCCAGCCCCATCAGCAGCCAGTCGCAGGGCTCAGTTCAGGTACTCAGCAACGATAGGGTACTTGTTGGTTACGGCTACAATGCAGGTTGGACTGAATTCACCACCGATGGCAAGGCTGTGTGTGAAGTCCGCTTTGGTCCTCAACAAGGATTCGGCGTAGGTGAAGTAAGTTCCTACCGGGCTTTCAAGCATCGGTGGGTTGGAAAACCACTTACGCGACCATCGTGGGTGATCTACGGGAGCGGCACAAATATTGGATACGCAAGCTGGAATGGGGCTACCGAAGTCAAGACATGGTTGTTGGAAGGGTCGAATTCGGGAGAGGTACTAGAAGATCCCACCACCAATGATCCTCTACCGGACGCAGATGTCGCCCCTGTGATGGTCTTCCCCAAAACGGGCTTTGAAACGGTCATCGATATTCCTCCAGACTGCGCTTGGCCACACCTACGAGTGGCTGCTATCGATGAATCGGGTAACCGGATTGGTTCATCCTATTTCATTGTGGCGAAAGAAGACGGCCAACCAACGACAAATATTGTCAGGCCTGGTACTGAGGTACTGGAAAATGTACCTGAAGAAACCAAGCCCGAGGAAGAAGAACCAAAACCCGAAGAAGATACGAAAGAAGAGGCGAAGAAGGAGACAGAGTTGACTCCAGAAACAGGTGCGGAGAATACAGAATTGGAGCAGAACAAAGAAGAGGGAAAGAGTACATTGCCCACTACCGGTATTTCTGCGATTTCGATTCTCCTGATTGTCACCAGCGCAATCTGTGGTCTGCTGTTTGTCATCTGGGGCCTCCGATCATTGCGTCGAATCCGCCGACACCGCGGCTGGTTTTACCGAAATAGTGAAAACCTCGAAGAGGGGAAGATGTCGGAAAGAAGCGGCCGATCCAGCCTGAGTAACGATGGGGATCTCAGTGGCGAAGATGAGCGCTTAATACGTGCGCATGAATTCGAAATTCCGTTTGATGCTGATGCAGGCGCAGAGGCATCGTCAAGCGGACACGCCCATGCGGGTAGCAGGGCTGAATAGTTTGTATTTTTATACCAAGATGATTTGAGCGTTCATCTGGCATTCTTCCATTTCTGGTTTGTCTTTATCTACCGGTTGACAAATTCAACACTCACTACATAACTTTCTTTGTACATACATCTTGTTCAGTTACTTAGCATTGAAGCCCAAGTGCTGCAGCCTAGACTACCACACTGAATGTAATAGATACCTTTGATAGTCTATATTCCTGCCGTTGAATCTTAATATACAGTATTACACACATTCTAAAAATACACCCACCGTCCATTAGTCGGATACCCTCATCAGTGATATATGGACTGTGCCAATAAATCGGCCGATTTGATCGCCCCCTCCATGTCTCCCTTGTTATATAAGAACAGCCCTTGAAGCGCGGCAGTGCTGACCGTTCTGGCGCCATCGAGTTTGTGGCCGTCCCGATCTTCAATAAGCCCTAGGCCGGAAAGGCGATCTAGGAACCTATCTTTGTTGACCCCGTCAGTATCAAACTCGCTGTAGAAGCGATCCCACAGCGCGGCTACTTGGTAGCGACTTGCTTCGCCGAGTCGCACCGTCATATCGACGCGCCCGGGCCGCACGAGCGCTTCGTCTAGACGATCGACATGGTTTGTCGTCAGGAATATAATGCGTTCTTCTGCGCTAGCGACCCCGTCCAGCGCATTCAAGAGACCAGAAAACGTGACGTTGGCTCCGCGGTAACCGTCCTCGTCTGTCTGCGTTCGGCGGTTGGAAAAGGCAGCATCGACGTCCTCGAGCAAGACCAACGTTCGATTGGGGATGATTGTGAGAAGATGGTTGAGCCGGTCATCAGTTAAACCGCGCTCGCTGAGGTTCAGAATAGCAATGTCATAGTCGAGTTCGCCGGCCAGAGCCTGGATGAACGAGCTTTTGCCGCTGCCGGGAGGACCGTAAAGCAGGTAACCGCGGCGGTAGGGGATACCGCGGTCATAATACCATTTTCCACTGTCGAGAAAGTCTCTGACATCTTCGACAATTTTTTCCTTGACACCTTCATCCAGAATCACCGATTGCAGTGGGCGTTTCCGTCGCGGGTGGCCAAACTGCGACCACTCTGCGCCCCAGCTGTTGTAAATGCGCGTCTTGCCCTCGTGCGACTGTGCAGCCACCGCATGTGCCTCGGTAAACATCTCTTCGAAAATATGACGATGCGCATACAGCGTGGTCAGCGTGACCGTCTCCCACGGCCGTCCGGACTGCAGGTCGCGCGACGACGATTCACGCACACGGTTGACAAAAACAAACGCATTCTTATACCGCAGAATGTGCTTCCCGGGACCAGGGATAAGAGTAAACTGTGTCTGAATCGCCCCGTTCGCATGCTCGACTTTTTGTGTTTGGATCGATAGCTGGCGCATTCCCGGCGTGAATTTGCGCAGCAGCCTCTCCATCCAGCCGAGTTTCTTCTCATTGTTGGCACCGGCTGCTGCTGCTGCGGCCGATCGCGCAGTTCCATTTAATTGAGATTGTTGGTATACGGTCATCCATTGTAGGAACCACGGGTACGAGTCGTCTTTGATGTTGATTTCGACGTCGACGAGCATGCGCCGGCGGATCAGGTCGGCGCCGCGTTTGAAGCCTCTTTGTGCGAATGTCGCAGCCGCGCCTAGGCCAGCTAGACCGAAACCCTTGACCACAGGTTGAATTAGTATTGTTTAAGAAGACAAAAATGAAGGGGGTTTCGTTTCAATGCACTCACTGCGGTAAAGAACGGATTGCTAGAAAGCTGAGCCAGGATGCCACCACTCCCCCCATCTCCGCCCGCCTGCGGAAACCCCTGCAGAGCATCCTTTTTCTGCTGGAGAATCAAGTCTGCAGGAGACGGGGTCTCTGGAGCTTTTATCGGTCCATTTGTGTCCATTCCAGGAGGTGTGTGCAGGTTGTCATACAGGTTGAAAGGGAGAAAAAAACAACGCCATGTCAACTTTTTTGGGGACGCGGACCTGGACGCGGCTGGCCAATCAGAGGGAAGTGTGGAGTAAAGCTGCAGACTCTTTTATATCTGAAGGTTTTCACGCAGGAATTAGTAAATTTGGTGGTTTGCCTTTGTAAGTAGATTTTATTTAAATATTTCTCGACATCCAGTTCGAGGGGTTGCTCGGTAACATCAGTGTGTATCAATGTTGATACTATACTTAGAGAGTATTGCTTTAAACTCTATAGTTAAACACCTACAAGAACATTGAACAGTCGCATGTCCGCTATTTATTACTTATTGATTTTTATGTCTGTCTATTTCTCTCTTCGCCTGATAAACCAAGTGGAATTTCACACAAAGACGAAAAGTGGAGACGAGGGCAAGAGAAAGTCACTGTTGTCATTAGCTGTCTATAAAGATTGCACCAAGCTGTGGATAAGACTGCAGTAAATAATAGATAATGTGTTGCTTAGGTTTCCTTTCCTGTCTACAAAATAATTTTGGTTTTGTGACAAAGGCGCCTATTGACACTTCTCATTATTACAAGTTCCTCCATTAGGACATGCAGGCAAACACGCTAGAAGACAAACAATCAAAGACACCGGTGAAGCCAGGTCAAAAAGTTGCTCTGTTGCCTTTTGCAGTCGATCACCGCCTGCTCTCCCGCTATCTCACTCTTGGACTTGTCACTCCCCTCCGCTTACGAAGATCAACATACCTGAGAGACCTACTCAACATTTTAAGACCTGCACATCAGTTTACGCTTATCAGTGTAGAAGCTCACACACACCTACCGTTCTGGTAAACAGTTTGTTTGTAATCAAGCGACAGCTTTACTAATCCTTGCTTGAAGATCAAGATCAATCAACTCAAACAGCGATCAAAATGTCGAACAATATGCCACTTAGCATCGGACAAGTTACTAATGGCTCATGGTCCTTCTCATTGCCGATTAGGAGTCGACACCCTGGCCCGGGCCAGAGCATGGGCTCTCAATTTGGCAGCGCAAACCAGATGCAAAATGAGCTCGAAACACAAAACGAGCCCAGCCACAGGCCACTAACGTTGCCAATTAGGAGCAAAAACCCTGGCCCTGGGCAGACGGCAGGCCAGAGCATGGAATTTCACTCCGGCAACGCAAACCAACCACAACACGAGCCCAGCCACACGCCAATAACATTGCCAATTAGGAGTCGAAACCCTGGCTCAGCGCAGAACATGGCAGATCAGAGCATGGGCCTTCGCTTTGACAGCGCAAACCAGACACAGAACGAGCCCAAACCACAAAACGAGCCCGGCTGCAAGCCACTAACGCACGAGGAATCTGAAGAGGAATCTGAAGATGAGACGGGCGAGTCCTGGAGCGACGACAGTATGGAGGATGAAGAAGAGATCATCGTTTGTCTCAACCAGCGGGCCTTGGCTATGCTTCCTCGGCGGCTGCAGATAATAATGACCGAAATGCACATACTGAGATATAAGAGCCTGAAGATAGAAAACCCAGATGTTCGCGTGATGCCAGAAGACTACTGGATCACGCCTCTTCAGCCTCTCGATCCGACTCGCGTGATGAAGGCGCCAATTCCCCTTTTCGCAATGCCACAGAGAATAGTGAGCTCAACTGCTTACCAAGACGGCTTTCGAGACGGATATGAGAGTGACCAGACTGCTTATGCCCAGACGCAGGCTCAAGCATATATCCAAAGCCTCGGGCCTGGGAACAACCATCGTAGATGGAGCGCCCAGGTAACGCCTTCACGAAATGCTTTTGCGGCCGCGCCTCCGGTGAATGTGAATTTCAGTCGTCGCCAGCTCAGACGCAACAGTCACGGCATTTTGCAGCCTGAAAATGTATTTAGTGTTCTCAACGGCTACCACAGGCCCCTGCCCCCGAATTTTGTGTTTACCCAACAGCATAACAACAGCACCAACATTCGAGGAGGCTCCGGACTGAAATCCCTGTCAATCAGGCCCGTCGCTAAGAGCCTGCGAAAAGGTTTCAAGAGAAGCCTTTCGCGCTTGAACAAATGGATGAAGTCGTGATTGACAGGAGGGATGTTTTAGGCGACGGTCTTTTGGGCAACAGGCTCTTGATATGTCATGCCTGATTTTATGAGAATAGCTTTTTCTTTTTTCAGTTCAAAATATCGGGAAATTCTGTACAGTATGCATAGCGATAGTAAAATAGGTAATCAACATTGGAAAAATGAAGTTATGAAGTTATCAAGTTATCAAGTTCCCTGTTAACAGCGCTAGAGACAAAGCGGCCTAGCGCATCGCGGCAAGCTAATCCCACTTCACGGAAATTTGAGCGCAGACGCAAAGAGCCCGAGCATTTTCAAGACCGTCTCCCCCGTCTCTTGCTCACATTGGTCCTTGTATCTCGCTTCTAGGATTTTTTCTCTTCTTTCAGACCAAGTAGCCCGTTGTTCACAGGTCGGACCGCCTGTTCACCGTCGAGATGCAGGCTCCTGTGGTGGTGATGAGTATGGCTCTCCCCCGCCTTTTCTGGGAATTTGGATTCCTGGCAACACTGCGACTGACACGCCTGCAGACACCCAAAATGGGGACCGGCAAGTTGGCCGCCAGGCTCAGCTGTCTAATATCACTGCAGCAAAAACGTACGACGAGTTTTCGACCCTTCTCCTGACTGTTGTCGCTTTCTAACCGGTGGTCCAGTGTTGCGGACATTATTCGTTCATGCCTCGGTCCCAAGGCCATGTTGAAGATGCTTTTAGATCCCATGGGAGGTATCGTTCTCACAAACGATGGTCATGCAATTCTCCGAGAAATCGAAGTCGCCCATCCCGCCGCAAAGAGCATGATCGAGCTCAGTCGCACACAAGACGAGGAAGTTGGAGATGGAACTACAACGGTCATTATTCTTGGTAGGCATACTAGTTCTGGGTCTATATAGAGTGTGTCCTGACATTTTTCAAGCCGGTGAGATGCTTGCGCAAGCCCTCCCCCAGCTCGAACGAAACATACACCCAGTACAAATCATCTCCGCATTCAAGAGAGCTCTCAACGACGCGCTACAGATTGTCGAGGAAATTTCGCTGCCCGTGGATATCGACAACGACGAAGCTATGTATAGTCTTATCCAGTCGTCTATTGGCACCAAGTTTGTCTCTAGATGGTCCGACCTCATGTGCAGCCTTGCCCTCAAGGCTGTCCGCACAGTATCCTTCGACGCCGGCGGCGGAAAGCGAGAAGTCGACATCAAGCGATATGCCCGTGTTGAAAAGATCCCCGGTGGTGAGATTGAGGACAGTGAGGTGATTGACGGTGTCATGGTCAACAAAGATATTACCCACCCGAAGATGAGAAGGCGAATTGAGAATCCCAGAATCGTTCTGCTCGATTGTCCTCTTGAGTATAAGAAGGGAGAATCCCAAACCAACATTGAAGTTTCAAAGGAGGAAGACTGGAACCGGATACTGGAAATTGAAGAGGAACAAGTTAAGCATATGTGTGATGCGATCCTGGCCCTGAAGCCAGATGTTGTCATCACCGAGAAGGGTGTCTCCGGTAAGGAATATTCATCGCTGTTAAAAAAAAAATCGCTAACATTATGCAGATCTGGCACAGCATTTCTTAGTCAAGCACAACGTCACTGCCCTGCGTCGCGTGAGAAAGACCGACAACAACCGTATCGCACGTGCCACGGGAGCAACCATTGTCAACCGCGTCGACGACCTTCAGGAATCCGACGTTGGAACCCAGTGTGGCCTGTTTGAGATTGAAAAGATCGGCGACGAGTACTTCACATTCATGCGGAAATGCAAGTCGCCCAAGGCGTGCACTATCCTGCTCAGAGGCCCGTCCAAAGACATCCTGAACGAGATCGAGCGAAATCTCCAAGACGCCATGTCTGTCGCCCGTAACGTGATCTTCCACCCTCGTCTGTCTCCAGGAGGTGGCGCTACGGAAATGGCGGTGTCTGTCAAGCTGCAGCAGTTGGCAAAATCTGTCGAAGGTGTACAACAGTGGCCGTACAAGGCGGTTGCTGAGGCTATGGAAGTCATCCCACGAACTCTCGTCGAAAATGCCGGCGACAGCCCTATCCGAGTGCTCACTCGCCTGCGTGCTAAGCATGTGGACGGAAACACTAACTGGGGTATTAACGGAGAGAATGGTACGATCGTTGATATGAAGGAATACGGTGTTTGGGAACCCGAGGCCGTCAAGCTCCAGAGCATCAAGACTGCTGTCGAGGTATACTTCAATGATCCCCTTGTGCTACAATATCGCTAATTAAAGCTTAGTCTGCATGCCTTCTCCTTCGTGTCGATGATATCTGCAGCGCCAAGTCTGCTCAACAAGCCGGTGCGAATGTCGGTGGCGGCGACGAATAAGACCCAGGACTTTGATTTACGGGGTACCAAAAAGGTTTAAAAAAATAGAGGCATGGACTAATACTACATGAATGACATGTTTAAATTGTACAAATACTTCTAATAAGAACGTACACCGGGGTATATGAGCCGTTTTGACACGGCGAATAAGAAATGACAATGGGAGGGTTTGACTTGAGTATCAATCATCATGGATAATGATCCCTTGCTCTTCGTAGGATTGTTGGTCGTGATCGCCATTTGCTTCCGCGTCGTTATCTCGTTCACGTGAAGGGGGAGCTCCCAGTCGTGGAGCTTTCCTTGGCCCAGCTTGGTCATTGTCGACGTTCATACTGTCCGTATCTCCATTGGCCTTTTTATTATTCTTGTTCCTCGCTGCCGCGGCCTTGCGCTTTTCTCGCTTTTTCCTATTCTTGTCTGTCTTCTCGTCGTCCTTGCGCTGAATTTCCAATTTCTTTTTCTCAAACTCTTCGTCTGCTTTTTCCCGCTTGACCTCCTCGTCCATCAGCCTCAGGCGTTCGTATTCTCGGCGCCGACTGGCCTTGTAAACGTGGAATTCGCCTGAACCGGCACCAGCGGATGAACCCTGCACATTTGCTACGATTTCGGGGGGAGGCGCAAGAGAATCAGCGGTGCGGTGCTTGGAGGCGTTGGGGAGACGGATTTCTTTGCTCGGATCTTTGAAAAGAGTGTTGATCTGGTCTGCTTGCTCGGAGACAGGGGTAAGCTGACGCCGTTTGGTCGGTCGCTTGCTCTTGGGGTCAGCGCTTGTAGGAATCGAGTCTTTCCCAGGTTCGGACATGGTTGCTTTGGTTCTTTTTGTAACACACTCTCTGTGTATAGGATCGCGGCGTTAAAACCCCAGCCGGAATGCGCGGCAGTAACGTGTTGGAGGACGATGGCGAAAGGGATTTGTGTATAGGCTGTCCGTCGATGTCTTTGTTGGATTGAATAGACTCGTTGAAGATGAGATATTGAGTTTCTGGCTGGTGGCTCGAAATATTTTAAGAACGACAACTGGAGCCCGCCACTGTCGCCGCTGATTAGCGCCGCAGCGGCCGCATAGCTTCCCCGCGCCGGCTCCCAGCCTTGCATCTACTCCTATCTAATTATTTGCTCCAATTTTGTTTCTGGCTGATTTCTAGATGAGAATTGTCTTTGACTTTGGGGTCGAGCTTGCCTCGTCCCATCTCACCGCCACGTGGCAGCTGAGTTAGCAGACTGGTTCTTGCATGAGGCGGTATCGGCATTGTGCATGTGACATTTCTGTGACATGAGATGAGAGATCGGTTTTATCGGACGTCACCAACAAGCTCTCTGATCTCTCTCTGTCTACGCCTCTTTCTTGATATCCCGCCTGCTACTCTTCAGCTTCAGATTGCTTTCCTTTTTCCTCATACCGCATGTGATTTGAGACTCATACTACTCTCGCTGCCACGCCCAAGTTGCCCTGAGTGCTGCCGGCGGAATGGCAGCTCCAGGTGGAAATGGAGACACAACACTTTCCAGCGAGCCTCTTAGAAGGGTAAGAGCTTATAAATTGCTAATGGAATGGTTAATTGGCTAACAGCCTGGGCACTAAAGTTCTATCTTGATGATATCTGCGCTCTCAAGTCCAACAGGTCGATGGTGGGGACGATTGATGTGAGTTGCAGCTCGATTAGAAAGATAAGCAATTGCTCTAACCTTTTATAGAGAACTTTCTACGATGTATAAGATGCCAAATAGAGGAGACAAGCCCAGCGGATGCTGATGAATTCTATAGGTCGAATCACACGGTTCACTTGCAGAGCACACCCTTATCACTGCACCTGTTCCGGTACCTGAAGAGAAACTGTCTCGTTTCATGATTTCAGGAATGGTACCTACAGCCCTTGGCCATTGCAATTTTGAATTTTACTAATGAACTCCTTATCAGCCTCCAAAGGGCTTTGTCTTTGTCGACTGGAACGAACGCAACGAGGGCTGTTCACTGGTCTCTGAGGACGATGTTGAGCTTATTGGCCGGAATCTCGACATTGGGAACTTAGTTAAACGTGATCAGAACGACACAATGTGTGGCACGGTCATCAGCGTCTCTCCCAAGTACACACTGCAGCCGATTACATACCGGGTGGCTGACCCAAGATCCGGAGAACGAGGTCCTGTCAGATTCTCAAGGAAGCGATCAAATGGCCTCAACGGAACAGGATTTCAGAGGGGGGATACTACAAGCCCGACTCTGCTCACGAATATCGACCCAGATGATCTACAAGTTTTCCCCGACTTTGCTGCAGGTGATTTCATATTATACCAAGGGAAAGTCGGCGTGATCCGAGAGGTGTCTCGTGATGTTGTGGTCATGCTATCTAATCAAACGGTAGTGGAAGTATACGACTCTTCTCTTATCCGCATGCCTTTGAATGTCAACACCAACAACGTAGTTGACACCCGAACCGACCCTCCTGTCGCACCGTGGGAATGGGGTCAGTACATACCAAATAATACCCCTATCCCTGGGCATTTGGTCCATACGTGTTCAATGAATTTGGTGAGGGGCCGATGGATATATGGACAGTTTTCAGAAGACCACCTCGAAGGGAACATATTGGCCACCCCAATAACCGATGTTTATGTCGACTGGATATGCTCAAATGTATTTGCAGTTAGTCAGTCTGAGATTGGATCCGATGATGGAATTCTGAAACGATCCGACCTGCCACATGCCAAAGTCTATGATCGCTTGAAAGTTCCTCGGGCAGCTTTCGAGGAAAACCGGGGGCATGCACGTGGTACACTGGCCGCTGGGGACTACGTTTGCTTTAGAGATGCTGCTGGTGCGGCAGTCAAATACCCACAATTTGATCACATCCCTTTGAGTGAAACGTTCGGTTACGATACGAATGTCTTTATCATACTATATGCAACCTTTGACACGGTAGTGCAGTGGCAGGATTCATCCATAACAACTGAGCCATCAACCTCTCTTCACAAACTCTCAGGCTTCGAAGAGGAGATCATGCCGGGGAAGATTGCTGCTCTCAAGGAAAAAACCCAAGTTATTCCGAACCTTTACTTCGACTCTGCAGAGGCGATATATGCTGATCTTCCCCCGGCAATTGATGAATTCATTTTGCGGCTGAACAAGGTTGGAGTGGTTCAAGCTGTGAATAGCCGGGAACGGGTTGCGTTGGTTCGCTGGTTCAAGGAACCAAACGTGGAGCTTCTTCACGGAGGACACATTCTGCGGTCATCCTCGGTATTTGGAGAACTAGAGGACGAATCTAGTATGGTCTCTATTTATGAAATCACGAGCTACCCCGGACTGGACAGACATATATCCGACATGGTTATGTTGGCTCCCGCAAAAGTGCACGAGTCTAATTTATCTTCACAGCCAATAGAAGAACTATCGGCGTTTGTTGGCCCTTGCGCGCTCAGCTACTTTTGGCCGCTCGGTTTCTGGCAGGTTAATAATATCTTAAGTGGCATCAGAAATGTTTGGACCCAGACAGCATGGTTCCAACGCTCTATTGAGATTGATAGATCACCTACGTCAGACTTCTTTTCGAACTCTGGCTATATGACAGCTATTGAGAACCGCTCGCCACTTGACTGGGTTGGACACATTGTCGGCCTAAACCTTGATGGAACCATCACTGTTCGATTGGGGGCACTTGAACAGTGCCGAGACGTTCGTGTTCCATTTGAAGCAATTATGCAGGTTTTGGACCAAGAAATGGGAGAAACCGATGATGACATGGATTCTGAGCTATTTGGAGATCTTTATGATGATATGGGCCCTGGAAGGATGGGTGACGCAATGGAAGGGATGCTGGTGATGGGCATGGATCATGAGACCATTTTTGATAGATTGGGTGCTTTATTACACCCACAAGAGCAAGACGAGTGGTTGACAGACTACGACGAGGATAGTGGCTCAGAAGATTCTTTTCAGAATGACCATGAAGCAGAAGATGGCACATTGAGGGATGGGAATGAAATACAGAATCTGGTTCTTCGCGATGACTTTGGTCCAAGTCATGAAGTTGTCACCGAGCATGCTTTAGATCCTCCGGTCATTCCACCTAGTGAGGTCGCCAACGAATCTCTTCCTACTGATACTGTCAGTGCTCGAAAGTTCAAAGAGGTTATTGACGAACCATCGAGCTTTGCTATACTGGACACGCAGCCTCCGTCGGATCATCATTTCCTCGACCGTGGGCTAGGTGATGAAGGGCAAAGTCCACTTTCGCTCCGTCGTCTTGCCAAAGAATACAAAATCCTTGCAGGGTCGCTTCCCTCCGGTATTTTTGCTCGAACATGGGAATCTAACATGAATCTTTTACGAGTTCTCATTATCGGACCGGAGGGAACGCCATATGAGTATGCACCCTACGTTATCGATTTTTATTTTGATAGCAAATTTCCGCATGAACCTCCAAAGGCGTTTTTCCATTCTTGGACAAACGGAATGGGTCGAATTAACCCGAATTTGTATGAGGATGGCAAGATCTGCCTGAGCATTTTGGGCACATGGCCATCAGAAAACCCTGATGAGACATGGTCGCCGACGAATTCGACAGTGTTGCAAATCTTGGTTTCACTTATGGGTCTCGTTCTTGTCAAAGACCCTTTCTACAGTAAGCCCAGCCGCTATCTCTCAGCCCTAATGTACTGACACGCATTTAGATGAAGCAGGATTCGATAAATTGGCACCAGAAGGGGACCGTCGCGTTGAGTCCAGCCAATACACCGAGAAAGCATTCGTCATGACCCGTGCTTTTATCAAGCACGCTCTAGAGAGACCAATAGGCGATTTTGCGGATATTCTTGCCTGGCACTACTTCTCGGGACCTGAGCCAGGCAAGCGGCCCAATCTGCTTCAAAAGGCTATTTCAGAAGCTCGTAGAATGATTGATCACTACAATATTCAGTCGGATCAAAAGCAGGAAAGCGATGGCGGTCCTGCTTCGCCGTTTGTTACCCGGCTTAGTCTCGGAGCGGTCGTGATGCTCCGCAGACACCTTGACGCATTGGAAAAGATTCACAGGCAGAATGAGCTTGATATTGAGCATTATATGGATTCGTTGGAGTTATAATATCGAGAGCAGAGGGGCTGAGAGTTTGCATAGATTTTATTAGAGCAACTGTTTCAGCATGCTAATACCCTGGACTTTTTGGGCCGTTTCTTTTCTTTTTTCTTTTTTTGTTTGTTTTGTAGGATTAGGAAATGCTGAGAAAGGAATTCGGTTCTAGAAATACAGTTAGAATAATCGCATTACAATGAAACTGGTTCCACTGGTAGGATGAACAAAGACGGGGGTGGTTGTTTGCGGCAGGCGGGCACACGGGCGCAACTGTTTGTCTCGCAACCGCAGCTGCAGTTCTTCCTCCTCCCATCTCCTTTTCCATTTCAATCATCTTCGCAATTTTTTTCAAATATTGCTGAACTCTGAAGCCAGTTGCATTTCATTATCTGCTATCCATTACCTTCTGTTATCCTCCTTCGCTTGTTCTTCTCTTCGCGCCGGGCTTGTCTCGCGCGTGTTCTCGCGTCATGGGCACTTATCGCGTTGGTGAGTCCTCCCAGTTTGGATGTCCAAACTCATCCATTTTATCCTTTTTCTTTTCAATCAAACCACTATCTCAACTTGAAATTTCCCCCTCTTCCCTGCTAGTACCTGCCTTTTAATGTACTAGTAATGGAAACGGTTGGCTGACAAGAGGATAGAGCTGGCATCCACCGGCCGGGCTGGCTGCAACTCCCCAGCATGCAAGAAGCACAAACTCAAGATTCCCAAAGGCGGGCTCCGTCTAGGAAGCTGGGTCGAAACCGAGCATTTTCAGAGCTGGTCCTGGCGTCACTGGTTTGTCTACACTGCTCTTTTCTTTTTCTTTTTCTTTTTCATTCATTATTATTATTAATTTTAAATGAGCAAACAGCTGACTTGAACCACAGGGGTTGCGTGACTCCCAAGGTTATCTCAAACATTGTCTCTGCTATTGAAGAAAATGGATCGCCAAATTTTGAGATGCTAGATGGATTCGATGATTTGCCTGAAGATCTCCAGGACAAGGTTAAGAAGGCCGTGGAAGATGGAGATGTCGCGGATGACGACAAGACCGATGTAAGTAGAGCCCTCTCTTTTCGGGTATGTAATGTGAAACTCACTGTATTTTCCCAAGGTCGATTCTATGATTGAAAAGGAGGTAATTAATTCTGTTCAACTGGTCGCTGGCTGGTACGTTGCTAACCAATATTACCAATAGGCCACTGCAGAGCCCGCCAAGGATACCAAGGCTTCCGATTCTAAGACCAAGAAACGCGCTCGTGCTGACAGAGAAGAAGCCGACGAGGCTGCTCCAAAGAAAGCACGGAAGTCTAGTGGCAAAACAGCAGTAGCAGAGGAGGCCTCTGAAGAAAAGCCTGCCGCTGATACCAAGGCTTCCAAGGCCAAGAAACGCGCTCGTGCTGATAGTGAAGAAGCTAAGGAAACTGCTTCAAAGAAAACCCGAAAGTCCACTGGCAAAGCGGCAGAAAAGCCTGTCAAAAGCGGTAGAGCTCGCAAGGTCGCCGAGGAGCCTGTCGAGAAGGTTGCAGAAGAACCGAAAAAGGCTAAAGGGCGCAAGAAGGCTGCTGCTACTAAGGAAGAGGGCGCCGATACTGCAGAGCCTGAAGCCAAACCAGCAGCCAGGAAGACTCGCAAAAGTGAGGATTCCAACAGTGAAAAGGCTAAGCGCGGTCGCCCGAAGAGACCCTGAGCTTTTGTGACAACCTGGGAAGTTTTGCTGCTCAAGCACAAGAACTAAACAAACCCCTTTAATTCGTTTACATACTATTTTCGGTTCATCACTGCCCAAAAACTATACATCCACGACGTTATTTGAAGGACTTTTCCTATGTGCTTAGTCTACGGTTCTTTTCTTGATGTGTGAAGCAGGGCTAATGTATTAGTTTCATGTTTTCAATCGTTCATAATTATTCAATCAAGGTTCAAGCGCATTTCGTTCGAACGGGGGGATCGTAGTTTGACGCAGCCAATGATAAAACAGCCAGAAGGCTGTGCAGTCTTTTCTGACCAAAATGTGAATGAGGCTATATGGAAGCTCAGCCTGGCCGCGGTTTGTAGATCGGTGGAGACCCGCCGAGCCGCGATACGAGATTGCCTGTTCGGGAAACTCGTATTCTCCTTTCGACACACGATCGACAAGAAACTTTTGCCTCAAGGGGGTAGCTTGGGCGAGCTTAATGCTCGGTATCTCGTCCCAAAGCCGTAGTTTTCTAGAAGCAAGCCAGCCAAAAGGGAGAAAAGTGGAGGGGCTCGTATTGACTCTGTTCGGATGGGGTTAGGCGATGGATACGGGCTGTGTCCTCGTCGTGAGGCTTTTAACGAAATTATTTCCTCTTTGGGCGACACCTATCTTGTGCCATTGGGTATATAAGGCTGTCGAATGGCACACCAAACTTGATTTAATTTTAATTATTCGGTACTTGCACTTTTCCATCGACTGATTGCAATAACACCACATTCGAATATTGAAACCACCAGCATGATAGAAGAACGAGACGATTATCGTACGTGCAAAGTCCTACAGATACTTGACTTGTGTTCGATTATTCTAACTCGTCACAGAGCCAGATAGCTACTGGTACTATGCACCCAACAAGGGCGCACCCGTAGCATTTGCGATTCTTTTTGCGGTGTCCGGATTGTGGCATTTATACCTATGCGTGTGCGTATCGCCCTCTGACATTGAACTTCCCATGCCAATACTTGTCATTGTAAAGGAAACTTCGCTGCTGGAAAGTCACCGGTTTGCTTCCATGGTCTGCGCTCCTTTTCACCACCGGGTTTATCCTTCGCGCTATCGGGGCATTTGGAGACTGGGATAAACTCGCAGTCTATATTGCAAGCCAGTGCCTTCTACTTGCGGGACCGTACGTCGTCGCCTTAACATTGTCAAAACGCGACTTTGCTCTAACATGAAAGCAGGCCTATTTACGAAGCCGCAAATTTTTTAACTCTGGGCCGTATCCTTTACTACGTCCCTTACCACTCGCCTATTCACCCCGGTAGAGTCTTCACGACCTTCCTTGCCTTGGGCCTGATGATAGAATCACTGACCGGCAGTGGCGCTTCTCTCGTATCAAATTCATCGAACCCAGAGTCCGTGCAAAATGCCGGAAAATCTCTCATGAAAACATCATTGATCCTTCAGCTTGTTCAAATGGCCGGCTTCGTTTCGATCGCACTTATATTCTACTTCCGTTGTTCGCGGGCCGGTCTCTTGGCCAACAAAATCAAAAGGCCTCTGCACGTCTTGCTCGCCAGTTGCATTCTCATCACAATCCGCACAGTCTACCGAACCGTGGAGTATTTTGATGCGGCAAGCCTTACCACATGGAATATTGACCAGATGAGCTCGATCCTGAAAAATGAATGGTACTTTTGGGTCTTCGAGGTTATGGTCATGTATGCCAACACTACTATGCTGAATTTCCTGCATCCCATGTTGAAGCTGCCCGAATCGAACAAGGTCTACCTGGCCAAAGACGGTGTTACAGAAGTTGAAGGACCCGGGTTTCAGGATAAGAGACCGTTTTTGCTGACCTTTGTTGATCCGTTTGATGTTTTGGGCATGGTCATGAAGAAGAATAGGCATGAGAAGTTCTGGGAGGAGGGGAATTCTGCTGGAAATAAGACTGGCGAGGTTTAGGCTTGATATTTTCCTATTGGTACTGTTGTATATTTTCCTTTATTCTAATTTCGGTATTTTCGTGCTGAATTTCATCTATTTCTTATGATCTCTATTCGTATGCATAGGAGATTAGACACTGTTTCAAGCATTATTTACTGAATCCTTTCTTAAATGTTGAGTTGTGTAGGCTTCTCTAAGAAACTCGACTGATTTAACTAGTCGAGTCAGTATCTATCGATTAATCTTTTATAATACGATGTTTTGGACTTTGTTGATTTATTTTAGTAAGCTTTTATTGATCTGTATTTTTTGTTAATTGTTCAAGCATAGATCTGTGTTGCAAATATACGACATATGCCCGCGCGAATCACGACACACGCATGACTCAAGTACTGTTGGTTGCTTATAACACCTCAACATTTGTAATTATACGTATCCCCGCTTGTTGAGAACCGAGATCAATAAAAACCTAAACCGCTCACTCAGGTTGAAATTAAAACTAGAGATTGAACAAGACGTTTTCTTTTGTTCATTCAAACAAGAACTTCAACATGGCTGCTTCCTCTCGCCCGGTCTTTGTGCTCGTACCTGGAGCCTCTCAAACCCCTGCGGCTTATGGCTATTTGTTACACCTCCTTCAAGTCAAGGGTTACGGCGCCTATAGTGCGCTGCTGCCGAGTGTTGGCGCCACTGACCCCGTCACTGCCACCGATGATGCAGAATATGTGCGCTCGCGCATGCTTCTCCCCGTGCTTGATATCGAGCAGCACGATGTCATTTTGATCTGCCACTCATACAGTAGTATTCCCGGGAGTGCTGCTGCAAAGGGTCTCGGAAAAGCCGATCGCGCGGCCCAGGGAAAGACAACTTCGGTTCTGGGCCAGATTTTTATTGCTGCTGTAGCTGCTAAAGGTGGTGATGGATTGGATCTTGTTGCCAACTTTGGCGGACAAATGCCACCTCATATTCGCGTTGATGTATGTCCGAGAGGAAGGTCCTTTTATCAATCGATAGTGCTGATGAGAGTAGGATGAGGCAAATCTCCTGCGATGCGACGACCCCAAACCACCATTGTTTGGCGACTTGCCGCCTGAGTTAGCCGCTGCAGCAGTGCAGTCGTGTGTCAGTCAGGGAAAGACTTCATTTACCAGCGCTTGTCCAGCTGCGAGTTGGGATAGTGAGGCGTTCAAGGGCCGCATCGCGTATATCAAGACGACCAACGACCAGGCAGTCCCGTATCAAGCACAGAATATGATGCTGCAGGCTACCGGGGTGGAGTGGATTACCAGGGAGATTGACACGAGCCACAGTCCACAGCTCGCAGCGCCAGATAAGCTGGCTGATATACTGGTGGAGCTAGCCAGGGTGTTTGAAGCACTGCCTTGAGCCTCTCAATCAATCGATGTTTTGTGTATTTAAACGAATGGAAGCCAGAATTTTGTTAAAAAATAGCGCTGTATCATGGAATAGGGTAGAGAAATTTCCTAATTGGGAGGAACGGCAGTTCCTCTTCGGGCCATAACCCTAATGGTGTCAACGTTGACAACTGGGAAGGAGGCATCAGCGCGCGTGCCTTCCTGGTCTTGTCTCTTCCACTTCCTCTTCTTCCTCCTCTTCTTCTTTCACTTCATCTTCCAGTTTTGCACTTCGCTTTCCACTTCGCCTCCTGCTTCCACAGACTTCAGATCAAGCCACTTCTTTTCGTCGCCCTTCTCTTTTAGAAGACTAACTAAGGGTCTTCTTTTGTCTCTTCTCCCGTTCAAATATGGGTGCAACGGGGGTAATCATCATCGTGCTCCTATTTGTTTTGATATATATTTCCTTTCGGATCCGGCGTCGGGTAAAAAGACAAGCTGACAAACTGTGAGCACATCTCATTGATTTATGAATACCTGCTAACGGCAAGGATTAGCAAGACTCAAGATAATGCCATCCAGTTGATTCGTCGGGACTTTTCGCAGACTACCGCAGCAACAGCAGCCCAAACTGAGAGACCTTTCGATTCCAGCATGGAACCGACGTCCATTGACATTTCAATCACCGAGCCTCCACCCGTGTACAATCCATTTGCCTCGCTGGCAGCCTCAGCTTCACACTAGCCGCTGCCGTTTTTAATGTCGATTGTGCTTCCTCTCGGTGAATGTGGCATTATTACACCTCTTCGGGGCTGCAGTATCCATTGTGCAATTTGCAGTATGATAGCATCAAGAATATCGTTTATTATCAGAGTACTCCGTACAACCACATGGCTTTGAGGGAACGGAGGTTGATAGCGATAAGGCGGTTGTCGGGACAACGACGACAGTAGCCCGATCGGGTGCCAACACAACCACCCAAACAGCCTTGTCGCATTCCGTCCACGCAGACTTTAAGTCTATTCCTAACCTAATCGAAACCTCCTTCGATTGATATTTTTATATCGAGTCATTATTGAACAGCAAACGTGATACTAAAAATCAAGGGGAAAAAAGAGAGAAGAGGAAAAAATCGCCATGAATCCTCCGCCAAAACCGGCGTCAAGCCAGACGTCGTTATTTCAGGTTTATCTTCGATTGCGACCGCCGATTACCAAGGAAGAAGCAGTACATGCCAAAAGAGGCGAGCGATACCTGAACGTTGAACCCGCAGGTAGTCAAGATGAATCTCAATCACACAGTGTTCATCCTACGCACATTACACTGCAACCGCCGAACGACTCCCGCAAACGCGCCGTTGAAAAATTCGCCTTTACACGAGTGTTTGAGGAGGATTCTAGACAACTGGAGCTATTTGAAAATACTGGAATGGCCTCGTTGATTGATGGAGTTTTGAATGAGGGTCGGGACGGTCTAGTTGCTACTCTTGGAGTTACTGGTAGTGGAAAGGTAAATTTGAAAACACCATCTCCGTTGCAATTCTAATGGTAATGGCCGTAATAGAGTCACACAATCCTTGGGTCCAAGAACCAGCGCGGGGTCACGCAAATGTCTCTCGATGTTCTTTTCAGATCCTTATCGGGCACCGTTCAATCTGCAGACAGCTTCGAGGACCCTTCTCTCCTCCCATCGCTGAGCGCATCCGACTCCTCAGAGGCTCAAATATTTTCCGCTAGAAATTTTATTGATAGCATCTATGGGGACCCAAGCGAGCGGAGCCGCGCTTCAAGAGCGCAAACGCCGATGTCCAGAGCCCAGACTCCAATGACGGTAAGAACAATTTCTAGATATTTTATAGCGGCACAAGTACTCACAAAGATGCAGGAATCATTTCCCACGCCAGTAATTCCACGTCGTCATTTAAACCAACGTTTAGCGGCTCTACCAGTAACTCCCGATGTTTCCCATCTTGCTACACAAGTGGACTCTCCCGATCATGTCGTCCTTGTGTCAATGTACGAGGTATACAATGATCGTATCTTTGACTTGCTCTCACCTTCACTTGTGCCCGGCCCTGGCGGAACCATGACTCGACAGGGAGCAAACAGCCAGCGGGAAAGACGGCGCCCATTACTGTTCAAATCCACAGAGAGCTCGCCTGACCGGAAGGTCGTGGCAGGTCTACGAAAAGTGGTTTGCAGTACCTACGAAGAAGCCATGATGGTCTTGGAAACTGGCCTCAACGAACGTCGAATTGCCGGCACTGGAAGTAACAACGCTAGCTCCCGAAGTCACGGTTTCTTCTGCCTTGAAGTGAAGAAGAAAGTTCGCGGTCGTCGGTATGGTGAGGTGACTTGGGCTGGTAACACGCTCACGGTGGTAGATCTTGCGGGTATGTCTACCTTTCAAACAAGCATAAAATCAAAGCTGACAGTCCTAGGTTCCGAGAGAGCTCGAAATGCCAAAACTGCTGGTGCGACATTGGCCGAAGCTGGCAAGATTAATGAGAGTTTGATGTATCTCGGCCAATGTTTACAGATGCAGGGTGCCTTCCAAGAAGGGAACAAGGTAACTATCTTTGTCTGATATGGATTTAAGATGCTAACTGTACGGCCTTAGACCGTCGTGCCGTATAGACAGTGCAAGCTCACTGAGCTTCTCTTCTCCAATTCATTCCCGTCTTCTCACACAGCATCTCATAATCGCCATCCTCAAAAGGCTATAATGATCGTCACTGCTGATCCTTTGGGTGATTTTAATGCCACCTCCCAAATCCTTCGGTACTCGGCTTTGGCGCGGGAGGTCACCGTTCCTAGAATCCCTTCTGTTACAAGCACGATTTTATCCGGGTCCTCTGTATCGTCACAAAGCCGTCCACAAACCGCAAACGGGCGCACTACTCCATACTCAGCTTCTACCGAAGATCTTGAGGAAGCTGCGCGGGAAATTGTTCGCATTACCGACGACTGTGAGGTGCTCATCCTCAAGCTTGCAGAAGAAGAAATTGCTCGCCAGGAAGCAGAGTTAAAACTCAAAGCTGCAGAGGAGAAATGCCTTGCAATCGAGCAAGAAGTTCGTGAAGAATGCTGGGCGGAGATGGATGAAAGAATGGAGGAGGAGCGGAAACGGTGGCAGGCAGCGTGGGACCAGCAGGTAAGATGCGTCATTGAACTGATTCTTAGGCGAGGCTAATGCGATTCTAGACTGGTCGGAACGAAGAACACCTTGATAAAAAACTGGAGCTTGTCTCGCGTGGCATCAAGAGTAAGTTGTGCTCTTTCTATAACATGCCTACTTCATCACATACTAAACATAATTCAGTCTACGAAGATCCTGAACCTACTCGCGATGAGCAAATTGATGAGCTGCAACGAGAAAACGAATATCTCTACAGCAAGATCGCTGCTCTTGAGCGTCAACTGCTCGCTCAGTCTCCTTCTCACAAGCCCAAAGCCGCGCCTGCGATCCGAGAAAGCAACGGTGATTTCAGTCTCCTCAGCAACGAAAGCAGCGACCTAGAAAACGTCCTCCAAAAAGCGAGCACCTTTAAACTTGCCGAAGAATATCAATCGACTCCAAAAGCGAAGACTGCTACTACTGCAGCGAGTGCAAGGAAACCCAGAAGAGTAACGGCTAGAAAGAAGGATCTCGGTCCCGAGGATGATTTATAAATCGCTTTTTATCATTTCTCTCCCCAACCTTGACTCGTTAATTTCTTTTAGTCGTCAAGTTTTCATTTTCATAGGTCCTTGGGTAAATAGTATTTGGGATTAGGTCACGATATGGGTTGGCTACCTCATACACTTGGGGCTTGTCTGGACGCAATGTTTACTTTTGTGATGATTTCACGTTCATACCCCTTTGTCATTTTTTTTTTTCTTTTCTTTTTTATTTTGGTTTACGATGCATATATATGATTTCGAGTGTTTAGTTCCTTAATTAACTTTTATTGCCCCTTTTCCGGTCAAATGTTAAATGTCATTTAACCCTGAATAATTGAATTTGCGGTTCCATGACATAGGTCACGGGTATATATAATAGTAACGGGTATCGTAAACACCATCTAGGCAACCCCCCTCCCAGATGTCGGTGCTATATAAGCTATATCTATCCAGTAATGTGAAACTCCGAACATAAAACCCACCACAAATGAACCCTAAACAGTCATCCGAACTAACAATACACAGTATCAATACAACTCGGCGAAGTCTGAGAATGAATATACGTGCGTCCGATCACAGAGGTTCGCCCTCAGCAGTCGGCGTATCAGTAGCTTGTGCAGGCTCTGGATCTTCAGCTTTGACGGCTTCAGACTTGACTTCTCCCCCCTCCCCTTGCTCTTCATCAGCGTCGACCATGGTTTCGTCGCCGATTTCGGTAGCGTCGCCTTCGGCTTCACCACCCTCTGCTTCATCATCTGCTTCTTGTTCGTCATCTCCATCGGCTTGTTCCTCTTCTTCGCCATCCATGGCGTCGACTTCGGCATTTTCCATATTCTCGTCCTCAACGTCGGCTTGAAGCTCGGTCTCATCGCCTTCTTCTACCATTAGGACTGTTTCTCCTTCCATATCACCTTCCTGTGCGTTATCATCCGCATCATCCTCAGCGGTGGGGACGACGTCTGTTGCTATCGTCGCTGCTTCATCCCCATCAGCGCTAGCTGGCGCGGAGAGCTCAGAAGTTGGCTCGGGAGGCTGGAGCGATTTGTTCAAATTTGGAAAAATGGCAGTCTGGTTTGATTTGAGTTTGGCGAGTTTTTCGTCGTCAATTTCGCTCAATTCGCTCTCGTCGTCGGCGCTGTCATGAAGACTGGCTGGAACGCTGCTCTGAGCAGCGGATGCGCCCTCTGCTGCAGCGTCTTGTGGATTATTAGCGCCGCTAATCCGAGCTATTGCTGCAGGTGGTGGCTTTTCTTCATCTGCAGCGGCTGTGGTAGTTTTGGCTGGTGCAGGACGAGCATGCCGACTGACAATAGCCTCGGCACGTTTTTGGATATCTCGACGAGCAATTCCCTTGGTTCGTCCTCGAGGAGCGACAGGAACTTCCGATTGAGGGGCTGAAGTTGCTGGGGTGGGCTCGTCGGCAGCGCCATCGGTGTTCATCAAGAGGTGGTCCACTTTCATTCTCTCGCGATTCTCCTCGTTGACTTGTTCAATGAACCGATGTCTGCTCTCTTCATACAGACGAGCGTAGATGTCGGCTGTGAGGTCTTCTAGCATTGTAACTTTCATTAGATTGTTGTTCAGCTTCTTCAGCTCAACAGCTTCGCGAAGCAAGTCTAATGTCGGCCCACTAGTGGCGGCGAGATCTTTGAGGCCATCAAGACGAGCAGAATTTGCGACAAACTCATCCCAGGTAAGCAGCTTGAAGATACCCTCGTCGTGACGCTCAGGGATATTACCAGAACGACGAATAAGCTAAACATTAAATCAGCACCATTCCAACCGGAAACAAGAATAACGGCTTACCTTTGCGTATACAATACACATATCCTCCCAGAGTTTTGTATGGTTGATGAAATCACCCTGCTTCCGTCTAACTCGACGAAGTAATTGTTCAAGGCTGACTTTGTCATTCAACTGGTCCAGCAGCTTTATGAAAAAGTATATGTAGCGTGTTGTATAGACGAAATGCCGTCCTGGTCGTTCAAACTCTGGGCGCCAAACTTGCAATGCCATGGTCTTTGTGAATATTTGTGGCATTAGTTCATTCTTGGCTGCAGCGGCAGCTGCACTTGGATCTTCCGAGCTATCGTAATGGATTCTTGCAATCCGTACCATGATCCGATGGTGCCAGTTGGATTTGTCCGCATTTTTGAGATGCTTCAGGATATCTAGAATATAACTTCTCCAGTTGTCCGGGCGCTCGGGGGGTGATAGCTTCTTGGCCCATGGAGTTTCAGACAAAAGTTCAGCAGCCTGTTTTGGTTCAATCTTCTGTCGAACAACGAGTTTGTGCAAGACGGATACAAGTCGGAAATGAGGCTCAAGAATTGGGTCTGAGCTCTTTTCTTTCCGCCGTGGTAGGGTCTCGATGGCATCTAGAAGAGGGTCAAGAACACCATCCAGCGTGACCTCTTTACTGCTTCCTCGCATTATCTCGTCGCTGTTGAACATCTTCCAGCGACATTTGCTGAGCATGAAGTGATTGACCCAGTAATCAGGTTTGCCAACCATGGCACGTCTGAATAGATAGCTAGCCAGGCCCCATACAGCGTATGGACGCATTTCTTTAAATGGCTTGTCCGTATACAACTTCTGGCTGTCGATATTGCTATAGTGGCGCTCAAAGTCCCTCAGACTAAAGACAGCCATGTTTAAGGGCTCCCGTGATGATGCATAGAGACGCATTCCATAGTCTGTGAAGAGTTCTGATATAATCGCCCGTGATTTGTGATCATCATCGCCGGCTTGTAACGCACCAGCAACGGCCATTCCATAACAGTGAATGGCGCTACGTTGCAAGGTAGCCAATTCGGACATGTTGTTGTTAATTTTGTCCGCAGTCCATGTAATCTCCTCTTCAAGTTTAGAGTCATATGCTTGAGCAAGTCTATACCATGATTCCCATCTTTCAGTAGCATACTCCAAGTCTTGTCGAAAGTACGCAATGGCATCATCAAGATCATTAGTTGGGACGGCATTCAATCGTTTCTGAGAACGGAATTTCGTCAGCGATGCATGGCCAAGAAGGAAGTACCATCCCTTCTTCGCGTTCTCAGTGTTTGGTATAGAAACAGGTGTCAATGCCAAACCGCCAACACCGTGGGCAAGACGGAACAATTCCGAAGGATTGATAGCTGACTTGAGATAGGTGCCGATGATGCGCCTGTTGAATGATAAAGTAGAATGCTTGATGGGCCCAATGGCCTGCTGCACTTTTTCGATCGTCGTTTTCAAGTCTGATTTTGACAGGTCTTTGATGTTCAACCGCTTGACTTGCATAAGAACAAAATCCACCATCATGGCAGCAGATTCGCGATCCAGTCTCCCTATAGGGCAGCCATGATCCATGGTCCCCATCTGATTAGAAAACTTGAAGCCATGCAGATCAAAGAGGACTTGCGCGATATCGAATTCGCAATCTTCGTTGGTCTCGATGCTTAGAAGTTCCGACTTCATCAATTTCAAAAGAACCTTGTCAGCATATTTGCAAGCAGACCGAACCCCCAACGCATTGTGAACGGCGCGTAAAAATTGTATGCGGTCGTCTGAAGGACTATCAAATAGTTCTTTCTCTTGAGACATGTACTCCCTAATCAGTACATACTGCAGAACCCAGCAGCGAACTTGCATATCTCTGAGTTTATCTTTGAAGCTCTCGAGAGACCTTCCTATCGAGCCACGGAGTTCTGATGATGGTCTTAAGCCCACTCTGGCCATATCTTCGTAAAGTGCGAAGGTGTGAAGAAGGCGAGAAATATGGGCTACGGCGGCCATGGACGAGCGCAAATGTTCCAGGTCAACGCACTCAAAGGATTGAGATGGGTTTTCGATCAGCCGCGGCAAGAGCTTAATCAATATATTATTAATTGATTTCAGCCATCGTAGCAACATTGAAGGTCGAGCATCGTTGGCAGCTTCTAGAAAAGAGCTTCCTCGAATTTCCTTGACAATGGCCTCGATGCTCCGTAGCTCGCATGAAACGACCTTTGGCATATAGTCAATGTCTCGGTAGGCGTCTTGTAATCTCCGCCATAAGAAAAGACGAAGTGTGGCATCCCCTCTATCAAGGAAGGACGCCAGTTCTTGGAAATGAGAAGGTGCGGTCAGGGCAGTATTGCTGCCAGAATCATCTTCTTGGACAAACTCCACAGAAGAAGGGTCAAGAATGGGCTCGATACTTTCTATTAAAGAAACAGAGTCCTCCTTTTCCGATCCAAAGATCTTCATGAAAAAATCCATGGAGTTTAGGCGCGAGGTTTCCTGGTCGAGGGCGGAAATCGAGATCTCAGGTATAAGTGCGTTATTTATAAGAACAATCTCGGGATTGCTGACGGAGCCAAGGATTCGTTTTAGGTCGTGAAGACATAGCAGGATATGCTCACGGGTCACATCATCGGCCATGTTCGAGTGAAATGTTGTCGACCATAGATAGCGAAGTGCGGTCTTGGTGCGGAAGTCACCGTCTGGTCCATGATCCATGAAATGATTAATCGCAGCCTGTGCCAATGAGCCCCATCTACTCAAACGATCCCGTTGCGAGACACGCGTAGCCAAGTCAACCTCGCTGTTAGGGTTGCTGATACGAGCGTAGATATCTAAATGAAGCTCATAAAGAGCCTGGATCATTTCCATTTGAGAGTAGTGTTTGTTAGTATACTCGAACGGGGTTTCAGACGTAGTTGTGCTGTGAGCAAGAATTTCTTGCTCTAGCTGGGAAATAGCAGAGACCAAACTCGAGTACAGATATTCATCAATCTGAATTAAGAGCTGGACGACAGTCTCCTTCAAAGTGTCAGACCAAGGTGAAGAGATGTAGAGAGACTCTGATAAAGATCCATCGAATACGGATTCGGATTTATCTCCCCTAGGTTGGAGGAGTCTGCGCAGCCAAGCAAACGCTACCTCATCAAGATGAATCCAGTCGTTATTGGCTTCTTCCACAAAGTCTTCTAGCTCAGTACCTCCACCAAGTAACTCTTTCTTGCTAGGTTTCTGTACGGGTTTTCTTGAATGTTCTTGGAATATGGCCAGGCCAGACCGATTCATACCGCGGATATCTTGTAACGCAGTTGAGCTATCACCTTGCATGGCTGATCGCGATTTTTCGTCGTCCCAGGTCGTCAGAGCGTATCGAAGATCGTTTGCAAGAATAAGGTCAGGTTTTCCTTGTGATTCGAGAATAATTTCTGTGCGGGACTTATTTGAAGCGGTGCAAACATAGCTTTTGAGATCGTCAATTGTCCCCAAGTCTTCTACACCAATCTTCGACAAGATGCTGCCGACGGTGCCGAACATCCACTGATCGGCATGGGAGAACTCTTCAAGACGGTCTTCATAGTACTTTTGGTCGAGATTAGCATCCTCCGTCTGCAACAGATTCTCTGCATTTGATTCTCTCGCGCGGGTTCGGCGACTCTTTGCTCTCCCACCATCAGCCATGTCTTCATTTCCAACAGAAGCAGATGAACGTTTCCTAGGATTTGCATTTGTTGATTTAGATTCCCCATCGTCTGCTGGCGGGGCTTCCACCGTATTTGGGAGATCGGTAGTCTGCTTAGAGATTCCTTCTAACGACTCTCTCAGTTGTGATTCTGCTCGCTGGTCAATCAACGACTGATCGTCTGCAGGATTTGGTTCTGCAGAGAGTGACTGTGGCTGTGGCGTCTCGGCTATCGTCAAAGGATCTACCGGAGCTTCCAACATGTCTACAACTTTTTGTGAAGTGGGCAGGTCTTTGGGGCCCGGGCTTTCAGGAGATTCCTCTATTGCTGGCATAGAGATCCCGACAGTAGTCGAAGGCTCTGGACTCTGTTGTTCCGCGGTCACTGATTCAAGGATTGCCTTCCCGACACCATACCACGTTCTGTCCTCGGAGACTATTATACGTCGGGCAGCCAGATCCGATGGTCGGTTCTGTTTTGATAAAGCAATGGCGGATATATCTTTTGGTAAATTCGGAAGATATGGGTAGGGATCTTGGATGTGACGTTTGGCAAGTCGAAGTAGCGCTTTTCGAGGCTTTTTTGATGGCGGCGCTTGTGATAGTGAAAGCGGATCCTTGAGTATTTGAAGAACCTCTCGTAGCTCCTCACTAGCAAATGCTTCGTCCAGCCCCAGTTGTTCCGAGCGTATCTCCACCTCATTGTCATCGCCCACTAGAACACTTTCGAAACAATACCGAGCCAGGCGATAGCTGTTTAGAGCTCCACCTAATCGAGCCGTCTTTCGCCAAAGATCTAAATCAGTATCGTCTCGTTCCAAAGCGTCGGCAAACATTGTAAGAGCGGATCGAGCCTCTTTTGTCACAGTCGATGTAGCGGCAGGGTCGTGTCGAAGTGTTTCTTTCAGGACATCCAGAAGGAACTGCCCGTTATTCTTGTATGAAAGATATATTGTCTGTGGCAGGGCGCTTGCAGCAGCATCGTTGATGTCGATTTCGGCAAGGGCTTCGGCGGCGGCATCGTCGGCGTCGGCATCAGGCAACGTATTTCGCAGAAAATCCGAAATCGATTCTGGGTATTTGAATATTTCTGATTGACGCAGGGCAGCATAGGCCTCCCGAGCCTGCGGGTAGAATTCTGGTCCTTGGGAATGAAGTTTCAAGGCATTCTGGTACAGCTTGAGAGCTTCTTCGATTTGAATTTCCTTGGTATCGTCAACCTCCTCCTGGACGTCCTCTGCGGGCTCAATATTCAATGCGGTGAAACTGGCCATTTCTGCAAAATAAATTTGCAATCGCGCGACCTATGTTAGGTTGTTTTCAAGTTGGCGAAGCGTCGACAGGGCTGTGCGCAGCTCTACCCTGAAAGTAAAGGCGAAATGAGGGACATGGAACCCAACTGAGAGGAAATCGTAAGCTGAGAACTCACAATAAGTGTCGGTTCAAAATCTGCAGCCAGTATGAGTACTACCAGATGGATGCAAGATCAGCATGCCATCTGCAGCATCAACGGTGCAAAGATTCAAGTTGATCATAGGTGAATGTCAATCAACACGTCCAACTCTACGCGCGTTCAGGGAAACTGCGGCCTTTCCCGATACGGCCTTGGGTTATGGAACTTTGCATTGTTTGCATCCTCCACTCTATATCTTATCATTGATCAAACTATACCCTGCACTTTCATGGCAATATCTAATGTAATTTGCCTTAGGTGTCACCGCAACAAGGTATAACCACTCGCCCCATTCGCTATTTGTGGATAAGCGCCGCCCGGCAAGAGAGCCGTCAGTTCGAAGTTCATGAGGAAAATGAAATCGGCATGATATGTTACTCGAGTTCTTCTCTTTCCGACAATATTTTTTTAGAACACGAGTGACACTGTTCACTATTAGCGATCTGAGAGAGATAAAAAGCTCTATTCTGTTGATCAGAGAACAGAATTTGTAGAGGAGATCGTTCATTCCCGATATTGACTTGAACAACGGGCTGAGGATTCTGAGCGGAGATATGCAGTCCCCAGAACTCGATAAATAGCTGTCGTAGTCGTTCAGAGATTTTCTTGATCTCAGTTTTCGGGGCCTCGTCGATCTAATACAGCTTATGAACATGCACAGTACCTCGGCCTTGCCACTCGTATCGAAACCAAAGGTCAACAACATTGAATTTCTTCTCCGGGATCTATTTACGGAAAGAAGACAAGCGGATATGAAACCAATTCACAACAATATGGGGGTTGTCCCGTATGTTTTCCCGTGATATATGGATGCGCTCTGTCGCAGTTCCGTTCTTTCACTCCTCGTAACGAATAAGACGCCGCATCAGGTCAATCCATGATCCCTGTTGGCCGAGCTTTTCCCTTCTTGGTCCCCGATTGTACTTTGGAATTTTAAATAGGTGATGCATATCGGGCAGTAGGCTGTTCAGCTGGAGCAGGATTCCATAGATAGAATATTTTGAAGATAGCATCACCAGATCAGACAACCACCATGCCTCCCAAGGATTCGGAGGAGAGCATTCTTCAACAACAGATTGATTTCTCCAATGTGCAGATCACATTTCTCGGGCTTTATCACTATGCGACAACGATTGACATTGTGCTTCTTTCCATTTGTGCCATTGCGGCGATTCTCGCTGGTGCTTGCCAACCCATACCGACTGTAACAACTCATTCTCATTTTCCTTCCCCACCCCCCTCAATAACTCCTCGCAGATTTCTGACTTACTGGTGAAAGTGAAGTTAGTATTCAGTCGTATTGCATACATTTTTGTCCAAACCGAAAGCCAAGCAGCCGGAGACCATGAAAACTCTTCTGGCGCCATCGACCATTACACCCTGTACTTCCTCTATATCGCAAATCGGCTCGTTCATCACACAGTATGTGTCCACGGCCGGATTTATCTACATTGGCGCGAAAATGACGCAGCGCATAAAGGTGCACTGCATGGAGTCGACCCTAAGGCAAAATGTTGCGCTCTTTGACGATCGAGGCTCTGGCCAGATAGCCAGCCAGCTTACGTCGGATGCCAACTTGATCCAGGAAGGCCTGTCACAAAAGCTTGCTCTTACCCTCAGCGCCGTTGGGACCCTTGGTGCGACTTTTGTCATCGCCTTTGCTGTCCAGTGGAAGATCACCTTTATGCTGATCTGGTGCATTGTCGTTGGCGTGATTCTCCTGCTTGGAGGCAACAAGATCACTGTTCGTTACAGCGGGAAAGGAATAGAAGCATACTCTGCGGGTGGCTCCCTGGCCGAGGAGGCTCTTGGCGCCATCCGATACACAACAGCCCTTGGGATGCAAAGAGACGTCTTAGACCGTTATAGAGCGCATCTCAATGCGGCGGAGAAACATGGATTCCGCCTAAAGAGCTTCATGGGGGCCATGATCGGGTTTGCCGTCGGAACTGGGTATCTCATTGTTGCCCTAGCCTTTTGGCAAGGCTCTCGCTACTTATCATTCAGGAACGCGAGTTTCACCGCAGTGGTTACCATCGCACTAGCTATCAAGTCAGCGGCTTTCTCCGTCCTCGGAGTGGAAGCAAACGCAGGGGCCTTCGTATCAGCTGTTGCTGCTGGAGGGCGAGTCTTCAGCCTGATAAATCGCAACTCTCCGACCGACTCACTGTCGGCCAACGGCCTGGTCATTACCGATGAAATAGTTGGCCAGATCGAATTCCGCGATGTAAAGCATATTTCTCCTTCTCGCCCCACCGTCGTGGTCGCGGACCATCTGAGCCTGACGTTTCGACCTGGGCAAATTACCGCCATTGTTGGCTTCTCGGGGGCTGGGTAGAGTACCGTTGGTCACCTTTTGGAGCGCTTCTACGATCCTGTGGCCGGTCGGATATTTCTCGACAATCTTGACATCCGCAATATCAATCTCAGGTCACTTCGTAGACAGATTCGTCTGGTTAGTCAAGAGCCTACTCTGTTCAACACATCGGTGATGGATAATATCGCATACGGGCTTATCGGCACTCAGTACGAGGGTCAGATGGAAGAGGAGAAGCAAAGAATGGTCGAGACGGCGGTAAAGGTGGCCTGTGCCCACGACTTTATAATGCAGCTGCCAGATGGATACCGGACTTGTGTTGGTGTTCGAGGATCGCAGTTATCTGGAGGTCAGAAGCAGAGGGTTGCCATTGCCCGGGCAATTATTGGACGTCCGAAGATTCTCATCCTCGATGAGGCAACATCTGCATTGGACACAGCAACGGAGCTTCAGATTCAAAGAGAGCTGAAAGGAATGAGAGTGAATATTAAAAGTCCTCGGTTCCAGGCTGGTAATTTAGGCCAGAAAGTCGTTGTGGCTGAACAGTTGCGCTCGCTCATTTCAAGCTCGCAGGGTTCAGATGAAACCAGATGTCTCATAATTTCCTCAAGGCATTACCAAATCACCAATTTCAAATGTTATCAAAGCCAAAAAGCTTTGGAATAGGCTCATGTTGTATAATGAGTGCAAGTTTTGCACAGGTCCAAACATAATGAACCTGGCAGTGTGCTGTATTTGTGAATATTCTCCATATACTGGAGTCAGGAGGGGTGGTACTGCATACTTTTTCAATAACACACTAAGAAATTCAGATAAAATAGAGGACTGATTAAATAAAGAAAGAAGCAGCACTCATCTCTGATAGCTAACAGTTGCAAGTGAGGCTGTTGTAGACAGCCAAGGCGGTGGCAGAACCGGCAGGTGGACAAGCCTCACAGGATGCGTGGCCCAAACACGAGCTAACCAGATGAAGCTGTGCCGCTCTCCTCCAACATTGTTGTGATCACAGCCTCACCATCCATTCAGGGAAGACAGCAGTCCAAGACCCAGGCTATCACATAGTGCACTGGCTGGGATTCTGTGTGCAGTACCATTGTTTAATCGCCTCTGTTGTTACTGCCCCCCGACTTCTTCACGGACCTCAGTGAGAGTCCCTGAGATATTGGCGCGATGGTTGCGCCTGCTGTGCCTGAGTATGCCTTACCCCCTGAGGAGGGATGTAAACCCCTCGCAATCGGTCGCTAACATCAATTCCCACCAGGATTTACGAGGAAGAAGAAAACGTCTTCGCCGCAATCGATGCTCGCACAGAGGCCCTGCAGACTCTCCGAGAGCTAGGCCCGCCAGACCTGGTCTATCTCGTGAAGCAGCCCAAGACTACCCCAGCCCGTCAGGTACGCTTTCTTATACTTTGTCGAGTTTTTGAACATTTTGCTGATTGATGGCCTGGAAGACTGGCGTTTACCACCATGCCACAGGAGTCGATGCTTCGTCGTCAGCGAGTCTTGCCGCATATGTCAACACATTGACCTACACCCCCGTTGATAAGCAGCACAAGGTGGTTTCTGGTATCTACTGGTCAGTACTTATCTGCTATATGTGAATCTCAACCATTCTAACCATTATTCTTGGTATCTAGCTGCTACAATGCCTTTTCTCACTTGGACATGCGCGTCGAAGTCAAGATCCCCGGAAGCCTGGAAAGCTACTGCATTGATGAGCGAGGAGACAAGCGGGTCGCCACTGAAGCCCTTTGGCTTGAGACATTTTTGTGCGCAGTCCTCAGAGCCTATTCGTATGCCGATGACGGGTCGGGCGATTCGATCAAGAAAATAGTCGGAGTCCGCAGGTTTAACCCGGTGACAAACACGGAGATGGAACACAAGTTTCTGGATGCTGCGGAGAAATTGTTCTTCATGGGTAAGGATATTATCAATTGACAGACTGCGCTAAGTTGTAGTAAGCTGACTCAAACTCAGGACGACAACTAAGCTCAGACCCGGAAACACAAGTCCCCAACACGGTTGCCAACCATTTAACCTCGGGCCTTTTGAAATATATACACACAACTGGTCGCTATGTGTCGGGCATCAATTTGTTTGAGAAGTTGCGAACCAAGGATGTCGAGGTCTCGTCGCTGTTGGCGCGAGTTCTCATCTCAGCGGACGAGGAAGTTCAGGCAGTGCGACTGATGCACGACGCGCTACAAGACGTGCCGATGGATTACGCGCTGCTGGATTGCCAGGCCAAGTTTTGTATGAGCAAAGGCGAGGGCGAATTGGCACTCGAGTGTGCTAAGCGCAGTGTTACGGCGGCTCCTAGCGAATTCAGCACGTGGGCTCGGCTGGTTGAGGTCTACATCTTCCTCGAACGATGGGACCTGGCTCTTCTGACGCTCAACTCATGCCCCATGTTCACGTACCAAGACAAAGATGTGCCACGCATGCCGCAACCCTCGCGAGTGCTTCTTCCCATTCTCCCAGAAAGCGTGCTCGATGAAATTGATGAAGGGCAGCCTAAGCAAGGAGACCCTCACGACTACGTCCATCCCTCTTTGCGAAAGCTGCACGCAACATCATACCAGGGCACATTTATGAAAGGCTACGACTTGCTCACCAAGATTGCCGCAGCTATTGGATGGGACGAGCTCCTGAAGATCCGCAGCGAGGTGTTTGTTATGGAGGAGGAATACCGGGTCGAACGCCAGCACACGACTAGCACGGGCCATTCTCACAATGCCAGCACCGTCGCTCTTAACCCACCCAGCCCCAACCCTGAGACCAATGGTCACAGTACGGAGACGGAAGAGGAGGGAGATGAAGAAAAGGAGGATGGAGAGGCCGGCGAGACCAACGGTGACACTGGTTTGAAGGAAGAAGATGGCCCCACGATTGAGAAGCCAGAGCAGACGGTGGCATCAGAGACAGTCAAATCAGGGAATGAGGATGTGAGTATTCTTTTGTGGCTTGGCTGGAATTTACTGATTTCCTTTTTTTTCTGCAGCCGGGCCCATCGCATTCAAACTACACGCAGTTTCAAAACAAGCGACTCTGCGAACGATGGCTGGATAACCTGTTTATGGTGCTGTACGAAGATCTGCGCATCTACACAATTTGGCGATCAGAGGTGGCTCAGTCACGCCACCAGTCGATCGACTATAAGAAGACAGCCACAGAGTGGGAGATTCTGGGCGAACTGGCAGAGCGACTACATCACTTTGACGAGGCTATTGACGCATATCGGCAGTGTCTCTCGATCCGGTTTTCGCCCAAAGCGATGCGCGGAGTGCTCAAGCTGTACGAAAAGCAGGGAGACACTCGCGGGATGCTCAATGCGCTGATCCGGCTGGTTGCGTGGCAGTACCGGTGGTATTCCGAGGTGGGTTTTCCTTTTTTTTGCGCGTTGTCTATACGCTGATGCTGATGAAATTGGGATAGTTCTCGCCGGAGCTGCTATTCACGATGCGCAAGCTGATCGAAGACGAGGGCGCGGTCAAGGTGCGCAGCATTGTGCAGGCGACGAATCTGCCCCAGCCAGTACTGGACCTGACGCACCACTACTGCCAGCTGTGCGCGACATTCCGCAGCACTGGCACTGATGTTTGACGTGGTGGTTGAGGCTACAGGCTATATCCGAGGATCAGGCTACTGTTGAACGCGTGTACTATGTAATTAATCTGTAGAGCCCACTGCGTTATTTCGTTGCGCACACTGATACCATACGATAGTCTTTGAATCTCCTCATTCCTAGAACTGTATTTACGGGTTGATAATTACATTATTGCATTATTCTATACAATGATGTATACTCCGTACTCCGTAGAGTGTTTGTCAGAATGGAGGACGATCGGCGCAGTGACGACATCAGCCGCATCTGGAGTTTTTGATAGGAGGACTGCTATCAGTACGTCCTCAGTATTCAGTGGTGGGAATAGAGTGTGGCAATAGTTGTATGTGGATGACAGTGGTCCCAAGCTTGCAGTGACGAGATATCAGCTGTGGTATGAGTAGCACTTACTTGAGTGTCCTGTGGCTTGTCAAGAGGAAGCGTGTTTGTTATCGCACGCACCACCGCACGGGCCACGCGCGCACCCCCAAAGAGCTGCAGCGACGGAACACGCCCATTGGCTGGCGGCAGGTGATTCGCCCATGGCCCCACATGGATGGATTATGGCCGGCCGGGGCTCCGTTGGGCGCACGGCCGGGCATGCCTTAGGCCGACGTCCCTCGCAGGCGGCCTTTCTGCAGTCTGACAGTCCTTCCTTCGTACTTTTCGTGTTGGTCTCCGTCCTTCGTTTCTATTAATATTATGCCGGTGATGATGGGCTGACGAGGACGCGAGAGGCGAGCTGCGGAGGGCCCAGCCCACCCCAGCCTGACATTCCCATGCCCATGCCCCGACCCCTCCCCTCCGTCTGCCCCCTTTCGCTGGCCTTCCCTGGGTCGAGTCGGAAGCTGGCCCAGCCTTGCGCCGTGCCCTCCCTGCTTGAGTCGAGCTAAGGTCGCGTAACCGCCTGCCTACCTCTCTCTCTTCTCTCTCTTCTTTCTCTCTTCCTCTTTCTCTCTCCCTTATTCTTCTCACCTCCTGAACCTCTCCATCCATCCTTCCTTTCATCGGCTTGCTCATATCCATTGAGCCGGTGGCGCCATTCCCCTGCTTCTCAATCTAATCTTAATCCCTCATACATAATAAATAACCATGACGACCCGCAAGAGAAAGCAAGAAGCCGAGGACGAGGAAGAACTGCAGGCTCTTCCCAGCGACGAAAGTGAAGAGGAAGAAGAGTGAGTACTTACTTTCTCGTCCTTGTTGTTCTGCTGTTGTTATTGCGCCGGCCGGGCTTGTCGTCTGCGCCGGAACCTCAAGGTTGTCGCGCTCGTCACTCCACCGGCGAGCGCCATATCTGTGTAGATTACTGGCGTTGCATAGATGAATTTAAGAATCTAGTCAATATGCGCATGCTGATTGAAGTCTGCAGATATCAATCCTCATATGCCGAGGGTGATGACTTTGATGACGACGAGGGAAGCGAGGAGGAAGAGGAAGAAGAAGAAGAGGACGAAGACGAGGGAGAAGGAGAGCCTGAGAAGGGTATGTTTTTACTCATTTCTATACCCCTTCTTTGTAGCCAGATCAATGCTAATAAGTCCCAGCTCCCGCTTCCAAAAAGCGCAAAACTGCCCACGACGAGGCTGAAGGCGAGAACGGCGCCGGCAAAGAAGACGAGGACGAGGACGAGGATGAAGGAGACGCAGACGAGAAGACTGCTGACAAGTCTGTTCCGGCCGAGTCTGCGGCCAAGGCCAAGGGCGGCGAAGTCCCCAAGGAAGCCGACGCTGCCGAGGCCGACGGCGACGGTGATGAAGAGTGATCTGGACATGTATCTGATAGTATACGGTATTGCCTATGAGCAGCAGGATTGACATTCGGGATAGAGTAGTATATCCCGCCATTTATCCATTGATGAATCTACGACCTCGTCGAGATTCAATTATATCAACCGGTGCCATAGTCCTGTAATCAATTGATGTAGAATGCGTCGTGACTTGAACCTATATTCACAGCTATGTCAATTGACATTAATTGATGTGTAATATTTGACTCATTTCCTTGATCAAACCATCATGTTAAATCCGCTCAATAACTCATCCCATTCATACAAAATAACCCATACTCCATCCAGCAATTTTAATGTTTAATAAAATAAAAGGAAGAAGAAAAAAATCACTGCATAAAGTACTCAAATCCTGGTATACTCGGATCCATCAGATGCTCGTCCAGCCCAAATCCATACGTCCCAACCATATCATAAATCAGATCCGGCGGCGGGAATCCCTGCGCCATCGCATTCGCGCCGCCGGGCACAGAGCGCCGCCGGCCGAGATTCGCGTTCGGTGTCGCAGAGGTAGACCCCGAGGCAGAAGCGGCAGTATTGCTGGTGCTGGAAAGAGCAGCAGGGTTATCTGCATCTTCTCCTGTGCCTGCTGCCCCTGTCACAGGGTCATGGTTCGCATACCAGCCCTCCCACGCATTGAACCGGTCTAGCATCTTGCTCAACCCCCGCGCAATATGGCGCGTTAGATGGCGATCGCCGGCACTCACACAGGTCATCAGCTCAATCACACGCTGCACCGTGTGGCGCACCTGGCGCCCGTCGATGTTGAGGTACGCCGAGTTCCAGTTCACTGCGACTTTGAGCAAAAATACCGCCGAAAACGTCACCATTGTGTGTGTGAAGATGGGGACCCCGACGATCGCGTCACGCACGTCTTGCTCCTCCAGCACCATGTTCAGGCAGGCCATTGCCGCCGAGATGGCAGTGTTGGCGCATTCTTTGCGGTCTAGCGAGAAGACCGGCGTGTTGGTCGGCGACAGCGCACGCAGCGCGAGCGAGTTGAGCTGGAACTTGGCAAAGTGGTAATGCAGCACGACTCCTTTGGACGGGTATGTGCGGACATAGGGACTGTCGGCTGGGGATCATGTTAGTAGCTGGCTATTATTGTTTGAACAGAAAGGAAAAATTACCTGATCGGGGCTGCCAGAGAAGACGCCATTGATCAACAGCGACATTGTACACGCGCAGCTGGCCAAAGTCTTCCTCCGTCAGCGGCTGCTCGACATCGGACCCAAACGTGCGATATGCCTCGGTCAGGATCGAGAACAGGGCCACCTGCGCCATCAGCCGGATGTCTCCCGGCACAACGTGTCGCGACTGTAGAAACACCTCGTAGTTTTTGATGGCTGGGTCGTCGTGGATAACCGGCGGCCGTCCGTAGGCAATGCTGTAATGGTGGTCACACACATATAGCAGATACCACAGCTGTGCCCGCTCGTACTCATACTGACTGCCGTTTCCGCGCGTCAGCTTGTGGAAGCTCTGGTGCAGGCCCATCTCTGTGGCGATGCGCACAGCGTGGCCCGACAGTTTCCAGCTCAGGTCCGACAGCCAAAAGGCGCCGGCGCAGAGGCCCCGGATATCGTCCAGCGTGTGGGACCGCGTGAGTGACATGTTGGACACCAGCGAGATGTATTCGTTGTAACAAGTATTGAGCGTGTCTGTCCTGTTAGGAATATGCAGCGCCGCCACCGTCAAGACCGCAGTCAGGAGAAGCGTTGATGCGCGTCGCACCGATGTCAAGTTGCCGTGAGGAACTACTATGCCTCCCCATAGTAGCTGGTTCATAGTCCGGCTGAAGTATGCAAACAGCTCTTCAGCTTCGCGGAGGGAGACGTATCCGCGAGAGATAAAGTCTTCCTCTAACAGCGTCGACTTGGGCTTTTCACCCTGGCTGTTGCCAAAGTTTCGCAGCTTCGTGACTTCGTACAGGCTCCGCATGGGCGCCGATACCAGCTCTGGATTCTCCATACTCGGATCTTGTGAATTGTCCCTCGTCATATTCTGTCCGCCTATTGCTGTTCCTGTACTGGGATTTGTTGTAGCTGGCACACTCAAGTGCTGGTCGATCGATGGCCGGTGGGTATGTGAAACTGACGGACTTCGACCGACACTGCCTTCTGAGTAGCTAGACAAATCAGAAAGTCCATTCTGACGAAGCAAGTGAGATACGGCGGCCTGCAATTGTTGTATCGTAGCTGTGGCTTGTGATTTCCATCTACAGTATTCCAATCAACTTGGTTCCTTTGCGTTTTATTTTAAATGGCATACTAACGCAAGGTCATCATCCACAAACTTTTGCGAAAAGTCATTGACCACGCATTTAATCCCGCTGCGTTGGCATTTGGTGCAGCTCAACTCGCCCGGCTTAACCTCGCACTTGATCTTGTGTCGCTTGCACTCAGCACCTAAAAACAATCGGTCAGTTTATTCCTACTCATCATGATTATGGCAGTCTGCATACAGGCACGGGCCTTCGAAATCTTGGGCACCGAGGCCACCCCCTTGACCTCGTCAACGGGCTCCTCGTCTTTGCGCGGCGAGTCGAAGCCAGCCTCTAGCGCGGAGCGTTTCAGCGGCGTGACGCTGGACGACATGTGTGGATTCGGAGAATCCATCGCGAGCAGACGTTCTCGATGAACTGTGGGCGAATCACCCTAACCGTGCCTGGGGCAAGGCTGGTCGAGATGATGGGCATGGACCGCGCAGATTGACAGACCGTTAGATGCACAGAGAGAGACGGCCAAAACTACCCCAGATAATCGCCGGCTTTCGTTCCGTCCGTCGCTTAGCGTCGCGTACAGGATCGCCGCCGCAGTCGGACTCCGGTCAACTGTGCCCCTAATTAATTAATTAATTTTTGGCTGCTAGTCAAAGGGGCTCTTGACTGCAGCCTGTGCTTGTTGACAGTCTTGGACAGTCTTTTGTACTGAATACGAAAAGAAGTGAACCGACCTCGAAGCCAGTCCTACAGCCCTCTACAACCACAACACAACAACCATCGATTTATTCGGATCTGGATGAAATACTCTACAAATAGAATTTTATAAAAACAGATTCTAGCCTACTCCTCACCATCACAATCACAGTGCAGCATGGTCTGTCCGAGCACAACACGGCGCCACTCGAGCCACCGGAGCAACTCCGAGGCTCGGCCATCGCCGAGAATCCTTGCGTAGTATGGAGGAGGGGATGGGGGTTTAAAGAGAAGATCTCTCGCAGTCGATTAATTATGTGACATACATAGCCAGCAGTTTACTTCTACGTCTAGCTGACATGCATGTCCTGATAACCGGCGCTGCCGGTTTCATCGGCCAGCTTCTCGCCAAAGAGCTCCTCAATGATTCTACATATAAGCTCACTCTGACCGATATAGTCACCCCTCCCATTCCTGTTGGCGTCAAGTACCCAGAGAATGCAAAAACGATCACCGCCGACCTCGTCCAAGGCGGCTGCGAGGCCGTTGTCGAGTCTACCCTCGACGCCGTCTATGCCTTTCACGGCATCATGTCTTCCGGCTCAGAAGCCAATTTTGAGCTCGGAATGACCGTCAATGTCGACGCTACGCGCGCACTACTCGAGACCCTGCGCAAGAAATGCCCTGGAGTGCGCGTTATCTACTCCTCCAGCCAGGCTATCTACGGTCAGCCGCTGCCCAAAGTCGTCACCGATGATGTTATACCCACGCCCGAGTCATCGTACGGTGCAGAAAAGATCATCTGCGAAACTTTGATCAACGACTACACGCGCAGGGGGTTCATCACTGGATTCACGTTGCGCTTTTCAACTATTTCTGTGCGTCCTGGCAAACCGTCTGCGGCCGCGTCCTCGTTCCTGTCCGGCATGATTCGCGAGCCGCTCAATGGACAAGAGGCGATTATTCCTCTGGAAGATAGGTCGTTTGAATCATGGGTTTGTTCGCCGCGGATCCTAGTCCAAAATCTCATCCTGACCCTGTCGCTGCCGGCGGACGCTGTTCCACCACATATCCGCCAAATCAATGTTCCGGGTATATGTGTGACTATCCAGGAGATGATGGACGCGCTGGAGAAAGTTGGGGGCAAAGAGAAGCTGTCATTTTTAAAGGAGAAGGAAGATCCTGTGCTCAAGAAGATTCTCCATTCGTGGCCCACGAGGTTTGACAATAGCCAGGCTTTGCGGCTGGGCTTTGCGAGGGACGATTCATTTGAGCAGGCTGTGTGGGACTTTAAGGATAGTTTGCAACAATAGCAGTGTTAAGATAGATGCTCAATTAGAGCTGAATATAATCAGCAAATGAGAAACTAAATATATGACATCACAGTCACGTGGTCTCCCGTCTTAGCGCGTCACCAAAAATCGCGTCCGCGGGGAACACGTCAATTACATCTTCAATGAGCCTCAATTTCGCTCCATTATCATGGTCTGCCCTCCATGCTGAAACACAGGGATGGCTGACACGTGTGCCAACCCGCTGCTGCTGGGATGGATCAAGGAATGGCTTGACCAAGCCCGAGAGCGCAACTCTAAGGGTTTCACCATGTATGCGATGCTAATCAAATGTTCACTGTCTCCACTGACGTCTATCAAAGCTACAAAAAGGCTTATGAGTCCATGAAGGCGTGTCCTCTGGAATTTAGCCATCCCTCAGAAGCCATTCAGCTTAGCGGTCTGGGTCCGAAGCTATGTGATCGACTTACAGAGAAACTCAAGGAATACTGCGACAATAATGGCCTGCCCATGCCAGAGCCGCCCAGTAAACGCGGCGGCCAGAAACGAAGCTCGGGCGATGACCTCCCAGACGCCGAGCAACAGCCGGCCAAGAAAACCCGCAAACCAAAGCCATATATCCCTGCATTGCGATCCGGAGCCTACGCTTTGATACTAGGGCTTTCAACGCTTAATGAGAATTCGTCGCAGACAATGACCAAAGCACAGCTGATCGATGTGGCTCAGCCCCATTCAGACACTTCTTTCACGGCACCGAGTGATCCGACCAAGTTCTACACGGCTTGGAATTCGATGAAAACGCTGGTGCAGAAAGAGCTTGTTTACGAACATGGCCGGCCGCTTAGAAAATATGCCCTCACAGAAGAGGGTTGGAAATGCGCAAAAAGGATCAGAGCCGCAGGTGCTCCCGGACCGCTACAAGGTCAATCGGTATGTTATCTGTCCAAGGTTTAGCGAGATTTATCTAACCCTATAAGACGTTAAACCCTGTATCTACTACAGCCGCATTACAACCAGTTTCAAATAATATTGCCTCATCCCGGCGCACCCACCGCGATATTGACTTGGAAAATTTTGAAATAGATGTATTAGATGATATAGAACCAGCACCAGCACCCAGACCACGACCAGTTAACCCCAACTCTGAGTCAATCGTGCTGCCACCGGGAAGCTTCACAATCGAGCTCTTGCTAGATTCACGAGAAGTGCGTGCAAAAACCGACAGGGACTACATTGCCAAAGAGCTAGAAACAAATGGCATTGCCCCCCACGTGCGCGCCCTTGAGCTCGGCGATGCCATGTGGGTAGCGAAATGCAAAGATCCCAATTACCTTGCCCAGTATGGCGAAGAAGGCGACGAAGTGATGCTGGACTGGATCGTCGAACGCAAACGCCTGGATGACTTGATCGGTTCGATTAAAGATGGCCGCTTCCACGAACAAAAATTCCGCCTTCGTCGTTCGGGCATCAAAAACGTCATCTATCTCATCGAAGAATTCGCCGTATCCCACCCTTCATCCACAGGCACGCAAGGACCACAAAACTACCAGGAAGCTGTCGCATCAGCCATTGCATCCACACAAGTCGTCAATGGGTATTTCGTCAAAAAGACCAAAAACCTAGATGACACCATCCGCTACTTAGCGCGCATGACATTTCTTTTGAAGAAAATGTACGAGCCATCCACTCTCACCTCGTCGAGTCAAGTCAGCAGCAGCGCAGCAAAGAGCATGTCGGTGGCCCTGATCCCCAGCTCCAACCTGTCCTCCTCGGAATCCTACCTCAAAAAAATCCGAGCACTGCGTGCTGCAAACGACGCCTCAACGACATACGGCGTATCGTTTTCTAGTTTTTCGGCTCTAACGTCCAAATCCGATATCCTCACGCTTCGAGATGTGTTTCTGAAGATGCTCATGTGCACGCGAGGCATCACAGGCGACAAGGCGCTAGAAATTCAGCGCCACTGGCACACGCCGCGCCAGTTTATCGAAGCCTTTGAGGCCGCCGAGCAGGCTGCGCCGAGTCGAGGCGAAACCGCGGCCAAGGCGAAAGAGAAGATGCTTACTGAAAAACTTGGCAACCTGGTCGCGAAGAAAAAAGTTGCAGGCGTGCTTAGCAGAAAGGTGGCTGAAATATGGGGTGAAGCAGGGTGAATCAATTTCAAATGGTTCATATAAATTTCGCAATGTAATATTCTAGACATAACCTCATAATTCATGTATATATATGTGTAAATGTACTCTGTACATGTAAGATTATTTCTTCCCCAGCATCTTGTCAATCAAATTCCGGAAATCCTTCGCCTCAACTCTCAACGCCAGACTGCTAGCGACCACACTAACGCTACTCAATGCCATCGCTAGAGACGCCCAAACCGGGTCCAGCCTCCAATGGCCATTCACAGTGACTTGCCCATGCCCAGTGCTAACCTCTTTGGTGCCATGAGCAATTGGATAAAACACCCCGGCCGCAACGGGGACAAGGATAACGTTGTACACCGCAGCCCAGACGAAATTCATCTTGATCCTGTTAAACACCCGCTTCGACAACAGCACGAGTTCAAAGATAGTGGTCAGGTTGGAATTGAGCAGGATAAAAGACGACGATGAGATGGCAACGTCGGAGCCAGAGGACATAGCGATGCTGACGTCGCACGCGGCCAGCGCGGGCGAGTCGTTTGTGCCGTCGCCGACGAACGCTACTACTTTTCTCTTTTGGTTCTCGCTTGAAGAAGCGGGAGAAGCGGTTGGAGATTGAATGGTGCGAATAAACTCGGCCTTTTGGGCGGGCATCACGTTGGCGACTACGTTGGAAGACGGGATTCCCAGTCCTGATGCTACCGCGTGTGCAGTCTTTTCGTTATCGCCTGTGCACATGTAAACGGCGATATTGCGTCTCTGAAGTTCAAAAATCACATGGGCTGATTCGGGACGGATAGGGTCTGAGGTTGCAAAAACGACAACCGGGGAAAACGGGGGCGAAGTGTTGTCTTCTGTCGACAGCTTGCGGAGGAAGAGTATGGCGGTAGATTTTCCAGAAGACTGGTATGAGGATAGCAAGTTGGAGAGAAAAAAGTTGGAGTCCGAGGTTGAGGCTTGATCTAAATCCAATCCTGGTTGTTGGGTGATGGTACTTGCAAGACGCTCGTTGCCAATGGCAGCTTCATATGAGACAGGTTGTCCCCCATCGATGGATAGCTTGAATGTGCCTTTCATTCCCTGTCCCGGTATCTCGATGATATCAGACGACGTCACAGACAAACGATTCGAGTCAGAAGATTGCGAGGTGGTGCAAAAATCGACAACCGCCCTAGCAATTGGATGGCTGCTGGTCTGTTCCAGCTCGCGCGCCAGAGCCCAGGCTACCAAGACCTTCTCCGGGTCTTTGTCAAGAACATCGTGATCAGAGACCTTGAGGCTTCCACCCTCGGTCAGAGTGCCGGTTTTATCAAAGACTATTGCGTCAAGCCGTGTTGCTTCTTGGAAAGCCTCGCCGCCGCCTCTGACCAGAATACCGTGTTTCGCAGCAAGTCCGATGCCGACAAAGAGAGCTGTAGGTGCAGCTAAAGCCAGTCCGCAAGGACACGCTACAACAAAGACTGCAATGGCGAATTGTAAGCTCCAGAATGCCCAGCTCCCAAGAGAGTTGTCGTCTAGATATCCCAGGGGAAGTGACCCGGACTGACCGAGTGCGAACCAAATGACAAATGTGAGAATTGCAATGAATGTGATGATCGGGACAAAGTAAGCCACAAGAATATCGGCAATGCGCTCCATGGGCGCGCGTTTGCCCTGACCTTCTCGGACAACATTGATAATTTGATCGAGCATAGAGGCACCCCCTAACCCAGTAACTTTAACAGAGACCTGCTGACCGACATTGACAGAACCAGAATACACCTGATCACCGGCCAGTTTCGAGATTGGTTTAGACTCTCCGGTCAAGGAGCTCTCGTCGAATTGATACTTACCAGAACTCATGATCAAGCCGTCTGCGGGAGGAGAAGCGCCATGGGGAATGTTGACTATATCGCCGACCTCCAACAAATCAACAGAAACACGCTGGTTCTGGTTGAAGCCTTCGGCGTCTGAAGAATCCACAACTGCTGGTTTCACTAGCAAAGCTTCATTTGGTCGAAGTCTACCCAAGGCTGACACAGCGTCGCCGGTCCTTGACTTGCTGTATGCCTCGAGAGACCGACCAGCGAGGATGAACAATGTCAGAAACGTAACAGTGTCAAAATAGGTCGGCACGCTCTCAGTTGCGGACGATTTCACCGTTGCGCCAGCAATCAGTACAGCCAACGACGCCAAGTACGCAACCAGGGTTCCCGCAGATATCAGTAGATTCATGCTACCAAATCTGTAAAACCGACGCAAGATGGGCACCTTACTGCCCGGGCGCCATAAAGCTCGAATTTCATTTATTGCCCGAACATGAAAAAGATCTGCACCGTAAAACATAACGGGTGTGGTCATGATCAGCATGGCCCATTCCATGCGCGAAACTTTTCCGCTCCAGATGGGACCTGACAAATACCGCCGAGCTGAGTTCGTCGCGGGTACAAGAGACATGAAGACGATGCCGATAATAAAGGTTGGAATGGCAATGATAAACACAAAGAGGAGACGAGAAAGAAACCGGCGTCTCTCACGAAGCTGAATCTCCCTGGAGCGGTCCTCGATTGATGGAGGGTGGTAGACAGTTGCTTTGAAAGCGTGGTGGGACGAGTTTATAGTAGAGATGATTGTTCGAATTGTCAATTTTGGCGCATCGGGAACATATTTCACTTTGACAATCGGATTATTCTGAGAAGGGCTCTGGACAATCTCGATGCTGTCGTCAAGGTCATGAAGCGACAGCAAGACTTTTTCGGGACAGTGGTGGCAGAACATGCCGTCTACACGAATCATCACGGTACGAGCCTGGGACTGTCCTGATAAGTCTTGCTTGAGAGGAATGCAATCAATAGCTTTGGCTTCGTAGCCGAAACCCTCAATCTCCTCTAGAATCTTACCCAGATTGTCTTTTCCATCAAAAGTCACCGTCGCACTGTTGGAAAGTAAATCCACAACGACGTCCTTGACGTAAACTAGCTCTTGCAAACCCTGGTTGATTTTGGCGGCGCATGCACCGCAGCTCATGCCACCGATGCTGATATTTGCAATATATTGGTCGGAAACAGGACGCCGATCATTACTTTTAGCTGTAACATCTTCAAGAGAAGCCTCAAAGCCGAGATCCTCGATTTCATCACGAATAATTGTAGCGTAAGACTCCTCGCCAACGAAAAGGACTCTGGCGCTATTGCTCACCAGACTCACGGTGGCATCTTTGACTGACTCAAGCTGTTTTAGCTGACGGGTAATCGAATTCACGCAAGAGGCACAGCTCATGCCGGCTATGCTGAAGCGAGCCTCAAACTCCGGGGCAGCTTTGGCCTCTTCTCCTGACGAAACTTGGGCGATGCTCTCCACGGCAACTTCAAACCCCGTGCTCTCAATCTCGTCAACCACCTTGTCCGCATTTTCCCTTGGGCCGTAATAAGTCAAAACACCACTGTTTGTCAACAATGTGATCGACACATCCTTGACAAAGTCCAACTTCTGTACAGTCTCCGTCACCGAATTCGCACATGCGGCACATGTCATGCCAGAAATACTGATCTGCGCGGTGAACAGGTCCGGTTGTCTCGGCTGGTCCACATAAACCGAGTCCAAGGTGTGCGATTTCTCGTCGAGCTTTCCCATAGTACCGCTTTGCTGATCATCCCATTTCTCGGACTGCTCGTGCTGACAAGCCTCGCAGTTCTCAATGTGCTTGCGGCGCTGCAGGTCGTACATTGCTTGCTCGCGAGCCGCCTTGCCGGAGGCGGAGCCACCGGGCGACATCAGCAACGGTGAGACCACGTCCTTGGGGTATGTGATCCAGGAAGACGTGTCGACTACTTCTAGCACGGCGCCAGATTCCTTTCTGGTTGTGGCCAACCGGACTTCAAAAGCGGCGTCAATAAGCATTCTGGCGAGCTCCGAGGCCGTCATCTCGGGTGCATGGACGACACGGATTTCCTGCCGCAGGATGGTGACATCGACGCTCTCGATGTAGCGGCGAGGCGTCAGCGTCTCTTTGACAAAGGCGACGCATGATGCACAGTGGATATTGGTTGCTAGGAGGACGGTGACACATGGTCCTCGTGCGTCCATGTTCAGCAGTAGTCAGAGATCCGTTTGTCTGTCGATGAAATGACTCCTCGTAGGATTAAAGATTCACATCAAGTGGGCTGAAAGGAAGCACCCATAGTAGCATCCGTATGTAAGCTCAACTACAAATGATGAAGAACCGAGGAGGTTTGTCGTCGTTATATACCCGACTCACCATCAGCATGCGCGCATTGTGCCATTGGCCGCGCCCAAAGTGGCAATCACGCACAAAAACCGCACGCGCCAAGTGGGGGCTGCATGCACTGCAGCCGATTGGTCACTGCTGCTCTTGGCGTTTTACACTCAACGACGTCAGTCGAATCACTCGATATACCTTCACTATAGTATCAAACTGATCTTCACTGTTCGTTTCAGTGTTGTTTTGGAGTCTACGTCTCGCTTCCTGGAAAATTTCTCCAGGAGAGCTGAAACACTAAGCACGTCACCATATGCATATCATATGTAATCATTCTGAAGCATCTCTTGATTCACAGTTCTCGCCGTGCAACTATCAATAGCAATAGCGAGTGATATGCGAGTAATAAATACTAATACAGGCTCGAAAAAATAAACGTCCATTTTGACCCTCAGTCGCCATAATCACTGGCTTGATCGTAGTAATCCTGTTCGTCCTCATATTCTCCCGCAAACGCATTGTCAATGTCCTCCTGGTCATCGTCATACCCTTTATCGCTGGCCATTTCGTCATCTTCGTCGTCGTAGTCTGCCTCGTTGAATCCGCCTGTCTTTTCTTTCTCTGTCGAAGAAGCACCGGGTTTGTTATTCTCTCCGGCTGTACCAGGCAATGGCCCTTGAGTCGCCTCCGAGGTAACGCTCTGGCTGCGACTGCTCCTCTCGCCTTCTGTCTTTTCTTCTTCTCCGTATAGATCGAGTAACTTCTTGTAGTCAATCTTGTTACTAGGTGCACGTTGCTCAAGCATCATTTGCACCGCTTCCACGGCTGAAGACGCCCGGCTGTGTCTCCCGTCTTTATCATTCAGATACCCGACATCGCCGATACGTCCCTTTCGGCGTTTGCGTGGCCTCTTGACATTTCCGTTTCCTTCGCCCTCTTGCAATGCTCGTTTCAGTGCCTTGGCTTGCTGCGTACGCAGGTAGTCCCTATTCTCGTGCACCCAGATCCGCTCTTTGATCTCCACCTCTGCTGCCGAGAGAAGGCAGTTGGCCACTTCAGGATCCGACTCGAACTCGGCGGCGTCAATTTCCGCGCTATCAGACACTGTCGTTTGGACTTGCGCCGGCGTCGCTACCGCCAGACTGGGCGCGGCCTTCATGGCGGCCGCTTCCACCATGTCCGAACCTTGGGCGAGGAGTTGATTCATCTCATCCTCCAATGCTTCTTCAGAAGCAAGTTCTTCAGGGGTTGGTTCAGGCAATGGCTGCTTCTTGCGACTTCGACCTGGTTTCTGTGCGGATGCATCAGCAGAGGATTGAGGTGTGTCGGAAGCGTTATCGTGTGAGGATACAGAAGATGTTTCGGAATCGGAAAGAATCTTGACTATTTGGTCTAAATTCTTGTCATCGGAAGCCTTCCTTTTCTGGCCAATATTTGTCATTGCAGTCAAAGCAGGGTCAATAGGAATGTCCGGGATGGTGAAGCCGTCTGCATCAACGCGCCTTTCCACAGTGGGCTGAGTCGGCGCAGCATCATCTCCTTCGATTTCCGCCGCAGTATCAGCAGCTTTCCGCTTACGGCTTTTTGATTTCGACTGGCTAAAGGATGGCGGGTCGTGTGCACTTTCCAAGTGTACGGATCGAAACTGGTCGACGGTGAGATCACCACTATCTGTCGTACTGAATTCGTTCAGCCGCTGATTGATCGTGACTTCGGTCACTTTGACAACGTAGACAACCTCTCGCACTGTGCGGCGAAAGTTGTTCATTCGCGCAGCGAGAATGAGCGCAGCGCCGCAGATACCGGCCGGTCGACGGCCGGTTGTCATCCAATCCCGACTCATTCGCTGGACTATCAGGACAGCTTCTTTAGCCACGTGCATGGTCTGTTTGCCAAACTCGAGCTGTTTGGCGAATCTCAGAATCAAGTTCTCCGGGTCAACCGGGTTCATAGTAAAGATGGTTCCGCCGAGACGCAGTTCCTCCAGCAGCAATTTATACGCGCGACCGACTTTGAACACGTTGATCATCAGGACATCCGACAAATCAATAAGCATGACCGTGTTTCCCGGCTGGCGTCGACAAGCAATATACAGACACACAGCGGCGACAGTGTTTGTGCGTCGACCCTGGATGAAGTTCAAGCCGACGGCCAGCTTGAAGACTTGGCCGGCCGCTTTCTGGGCGCTTTCGGGGATATCCAGAGCGAGCGCCATCTGTTGGATATACCGGTTTCCATTCTGCTCCGTGATTTCGCGGCTTTCCATGCCTCCGCCGCGATGAAAGCCCGGCCCCGAGCTCCGGGTATGGGTCTGGTCAGCGCCAACATAGGAGCCCTGGACGACGGCTGCTCCAGCCGATGTCTCGCCAAAGGTGATTTCCGAGACGAGTGTATCTTCGCTAATCACCATACCACAGCTCACACAAACCCGCATGCCGTCTTCCTGGACGATACGGGAATTCGTGCAGCTCGGGTTCTGACATTTCTCGACCGGCTTGTCTGGCGACCGAGCCTTGGACGTTTGTTGCTGCTGCTGTTGTCCCTGAGGACGTTTGATCGGTATACCTCCGGGCTGCGGCGTCCTCAGACTGTGAAGCCTGCCCGCCGGAGGGGCTCTAGGCCGCATGATGGGTTTGGCCAGAGGCATGACGGATACAATTAGAAAATAATATATAAAAACGAAAAGGAAGAATCAAAAGTATCCGCCACCTAGGCTGACGCTATATGAATTTGGTTCAGTCGTGAGATAGACGCGCAACACGTCAGAAATATTTAAGGTGGGACGCGCAGCAAAGCTGCTCCGCGCTCCGAAGAAGCCCCCGCCGGCTGCAATAAGAAGTTATAGAAGGAGAAAAAGTAGGCGGTGAAAGCAAATGTCGCATCAATAATATCGTTGAATGCAGACCGAAAATTGCCTAAACGGGGTTCGCTCCATCATCCGTAGTCGTGGTGAGATGCTTCGGAGTCAGTCGCGCGGAAGAAATTGGGAGAATCTTGGGCGGGGCGAGGAGATGGCCGAGAGGATTTTTTTTTATGGAGTATTTGCCTAGGTGACTCACTGAGGGCGGTGGTCATGTGACACCCCAGGCCGTTTTGGGTGCCTGTTCCTGTTTCGGCGTTCGAGTCCCGGTGCCATCGAGTCACCTTTTATATATTGAGGCTTCCCTCTTCTAACGCATTGTTCTTAATAATTTTCTAAAAGATAAGAATAATTATGGCATGTCTTTTCACGTCGGATTTGACTCATTTTAGACTATTTAGTACTTGGAGCTTGGACCTATCATCTTACTACTACTAGCCAGTATTGGGACAGTCACCTTTTTAACTCTACAACCGATCATTTAAAAAAATTAAGTTTCAAATATCTTCATTGATTTAATTGATTCAACTATAAATATAGTTCTTTTGCTCAGCTAAATGACTTACTGTGTCAGCTCAAGGTGAGGCGAGCAAGCTGTAAATAACGAATCCCAATATCCTGCGCCAACCAAAAATTAACAGCCGTTAAATGATATACAAATGTCGAAAACCGAAGTAATAAATGTTAGAAGAAGCAGAAGCAGAAGCAAAAAGTCGTAATTTAGAGGTCGAGGTCCATCCCCGTTCCCATCGCCATGTCATCCTTCAACCCGTTTCCGAATACATTGGCGTTGTTCATTGGCGCGTTCAAAACGCGTTCCGGTGAGCGTTCAGAAGCCCGAATGATTTCGCTGCCTTCAAATTGCATGGGTTGGGATTGGAGATTTTGCAGGCAGCGGTCGACAGTTGAGCCGACCAGCTGGCCTTCGGTCAAGTCCTCCTTGAACAAGAAGAAATAAGAGCGTGGGTCGAACTCGAGAGCGGCGGGCATGGCGGACGTGGCAGTCCCAACAGTCGAGGCTCCAGCCATAGGTTCGGTGACGGGTAGGGCAGCAACCAGATAGGCATTGAGGCTGCGGTTTTTAAGAAGAATGCGGGCACTGTGAAGGTACAGGTCGAAGTGGTTGTTGATGTATTTTTCCCACCCGCAGATCGCAGGTGCCAGGTCGTCGCGGTTGACTCGCTGCCAGCTAATGCCGAGTAAGAGAGTAACATCGTCGACACGAGGTTCGTCACCCGAACTGAAAATGCCAGAGCTCCCGAGAGAACGTCGATTATCGTCGTGGGTGGTCGATTGAAGTCTTTGCTGCATACAAGCAAGCGACACGTCATCCAAGCCGGGGGCAGAGACGTCGAGACGCTGGGATTTGCGACTCGGAGCAATGGAGGATCCGGCATCCAGATGCCTGGACGAGATTGGAGGCGCCGCGGCAGCCTGTTTCTCTGCGTTTTCTTCGAACCACGTGCCAGTCTGGCTATCTGCAGACAGTGCCATGCCGGTGCGAGGATTCAGCAAGACCATGCCTTCGCCGTAGATGGGTTCCTCCGGAGGCGCCATCTTGGGAGCGGCAGCAAGGGGCTCACGGCGCTGCTCGATGGAATCATCGCTGTCGTCGCGGGATCTCTTTCGTGACGGGTTTGTGAAGACAGGCTTCGGGTTTGGCATGGGTTTCCATGAGGGGGAAAATCGCGCAGAGGCTTTGGAGGAACTCGCGAACGGCGCGTTATCCAGGGACCACGAGCCGGAGTCGAAGGCCTGGAGGCCCTGGACGGACTGAGAAGGGAATTGAAAAGACGGATGGTTCTGGGAATGGGGAAGGACCATGGCTGGGCCTTGGGAGAGGCGGTCAAAGAGGACTGGACTCATGGTGGCAGGAGGATAGTTGTATATAGGATGGTGTTATACTGAGGGAACCTGTTTTGTCTAGAGGTGAGTTCACGAGACAGTGAGTTAGAGCAACCTGTGACGACAAATCAAAAGAATACAATAAAATAAACCACGTGCGACGCGAAAGAGCGAGTCGGACGCGTGGGAGGCAGCCGGCAAGGTGGTGGACGGCGCAGGCAGGAAGGACGAGAGACGAGGCGCAATTGGCGACGTGAGGTATATAGTAGTAAGGTAGGAACTACTAGTATAAGAGTAGTAGAGGAATTGGCTTCACGAGACCGAGGGGGAGGGTTGAGGCAAGGTCGGAGGCACGAGAGGCAAGAGAGAGAAGAGGAGGAGAGTGAACGACGAGGCCGAGAGAGAAGAAAAGGTCAGGCGAGCCCGGCACAGCTGGGGCGTTCCAGAGATGCGTCGCGAGAGGTCGAGGCTGGCGATGGCCGCTGACGGGATGCTGCGATGCGATGCGGAGAGCCGGCTGGCCAATCGCCGCCCCAAGTTCCTGGCTGGTGGGGCGCCCGCCAGCCACTGGCAGCCAGTGACAGCGCGTGCCATACTGTCCAATAGGAAGCCAGTGCCGGTGGACGCTAGTCCCAATGCGGCGAGCACCCGTGCCCGCAGCTGCCGCCGGACTCGGAGGTACGCGCTGCAGCCGTGCCGCCGACAAAAGGCGATTGGCTAGTCTTGGCGCCCCGCTAATCGGCGTCAGCTGGCCCTGCCATTGGGCAGCAGCGATGCCGACCCACTGGATATCAGTGGGACGTCCGGGTCGTATGCCTCAGGCAGGATCGGCTGGCACTAGCCGGTCTCTGCCTAGCTTACGAGTCCCCGCGCCCTCCCTTACCTATTAACTCTGGAGGCTGGTCACTGTTGGTCGTGGTAAGACGGCGAGGGCCAATGTGTGGTAAGATAAGGCTCTTGACTCTTCAGCCTTGACTGCTTTGGCAATGGCAACCGAATATCGCTTGGTGCATGTCTCGCCCGCCAATGCCTGATGTCGGACTTAAAATTATTATGTGTAGAATATCTAAGTAATGAAAGCCGCTTTCACGACCATCAGACAATACCGAGTCATATATGAGTCTCACGAGCTGTCCATAGGAGCGTTTATGTCGAGGAATGACATTGAATGTGATTCAAAGTGATTTTTGCCCATTCACAGCTCTTAATCACGTTCGTGCATCCTTCAAAGCCTCTAGTTACTGATAGGCTTATAGCCTTGTGCGACTCCCTATGAGGAACAGACGCGAGATTCCTTTCAGGTAACCACAATCGCCAACTAAGATGTTGTTAAAACCGGTCCCAATGACTAAAGCCTTGGACTTTTACTAAACAAGATATACAGGCCTTTATAAGTAAAAGGTATGAGAACCACTGCACCCTGCAGGCCACACCAGTCTCCCCTAGGGCACAGGGTAGAAACCATAGATTGAATGGTTGACCTGCAGCGTAGGAAATTATCTTTATTTAATAAAGATGGCTTATTTAATAATCAGTTTAATTTTATAATACAAGCCAGATGGGGAAAAAAAATACAGATCTAGATTATAGACTACTCGAACCCTAAGAGATGCGTGGTGAGTATACTGCCTTAGGGCCCTATTTCAGACTCCATGTACTCTTGGAGTTGCTCCTGGAGCTGCCGCGACCATCCCTAGAGCCTGCAACCCTGCTCCGTGAGCGATTCACGAGCGATCCCCGAGCCAGGCTGAGCGTAAAGCGGCGTCACGCCGACTCGCTAGCGTCGCACATATTTGTTATATATGTCGGCTATATGTAACATTTAGGTGCGCTGGTGGACGGTCACGAGCGAAATCCATCGCCGCTTTTCTACTTCCTCGCCTGGTGCATCACACTCGCTCCCAGATTCCATGCTGACAGAGCAGACACTGTTAGCATAGATTAATATTAACTTAGATAGGCGCTGTCTGCCATATATTAGGACGTCGCAAAATAGTTTTTCCGTTACCGTCACCGTATACTTCATGTCAGCCTTTGCTCGGGCGCAGAGAACTCCAACTCCAGAGCCTAAGAATTCTGTTTTATAGAAGGCAATAAGGCTAAATGAGTTAAACTCGGAAATCCTACCCCGACGAATGGATCCCTCAAAATTCTACCAAGCTTGTCAAGAGTGCCGGTAAGCTTACCCCGCTGTGGAAGTTGACAGGGTTGGCTAAGAAAAACAAAATAATTTTTAGGCGGTTAAAACGGAAGTGCAGTAGAGATTTCCCTTCATGCACACACGTATGTTTGGTATCCAGAGGGAAATTTTTCTGACTTATTCGTAGTGTGTGCGTCTCTGGAAGCCATGCCGGTACTCCGACGCCGCGCCCAGCTCAAGCCGTAGTCTAAGACATGGCGAATCTAGTCAAGTCATTTCCTCTGTAACCCAGCGACCAAATCAATCTTTCCCGCTGCCATTCTTTCTTGATCGAACGCTCTTCAGTCCCTTGAATTCTTTTGATGCACTGGCTGATGGGCCCCAGCCTCGACTGCCTCAAATGCTACTTGAGGAACTCCAAGGCTCAGAAACAGCTATTTTTGAAAATTTCTCTGCAGCAGTGCAAGTCTGGTTTCCCTTTATTAGCCGCAAAAGATTTTTAGGCGTCGGCCTGGTTGAGAAGGACTCTTGCAAAGACCTGCTTTTGCTGTGTATGAAGATTAACGGCGTCGAATGCGACAGTACATCAGCAGTTGATGATCCACGATATAACCTGGCAAAATCAGTCTCCTACGATGCTGAAAATTCAGGATTACTGGGCCTCCGCTTAGTTCAATCCCTGGTCTTACTCGCTGTTTACGAGATCTCACATGGTATCTACCCAGCTGCGTTCTTTACTATCGGTCGTGCTGCGAGAATTGGACTACTAATGGGGTGGCACAATAAGAATGGAAATCGCCTCTTCAATGGGATAAATACATGGACATTCGGAGAAGAGCAGCGAAGAACATGGTGGGCAATTTTTATACTTGACAGGTATTGCCCTCGCCATTTCAACTCATACCAAGCCTTTCAATTCACATATATCGATCTGCAGAATCATTAATATGGAAGGAATTGACCTTCAATTCGCGACACCTGACCCTTCTTTCGATGAGCTTTTGCCTATCAATGATGATGATTGGCATGCAGGGAAACTCTCACCCAACCAACCACTATACAGCTCCTCGTTTAGCTCGATTGCAGAGCTTGGCCCGTTTGCAAGGTTATGTCAAGCATCGCATATGCTCAGCAAAGTAATCAGGCACAGAGAATCTAGGCTGAACTCTAAGGAAGATGTCTCAGAGCTCTTGAAGGAGGCAGCTGGCCTTCATCAAGCACTCATCTCTCTACATTTATCTATTGAGGAGCCCTGCTCCAACAATGCACCACACACGTTACGGAGTCTATTGTCTCCTGCATCGGCTATCTGTTTCTTAGCTCGATATACCCTGTATTATTTATACGGTTGTACTGATGTCTCTAGCCCGACTGGGGATCATTCAGCCCAAGAAGCAGAGATGCAGAGCTTAAGCCTAGCGGGGCTAAGAATCTTGGCGACTTCCTTCACTGGCTTGACGCAAATAGATTCTAGATGCCCTTTCTTGCCACAGTGCTACTATTTTGCTGCTTATACATGTGCGTGGTTCGTCCGAGAAGATAATGAACCAGAAATGTGGGATGCATTGCGATGCTTTGTCGATGCCTTGAGACGGAGATCGAAAGCCCTTGGCGTTGCTGGTATATGAACCTCTTTGTCTCCCCCCCTCTCTCTCTATTTAGTGCACAAGGTTGATGAAAGCGAACTTAGGTGAATACTTGAATTTTCTTGGAAGAAGAGGGACTTTAGATCGACTGGAGACTGAGTACAATACAGTGGATGGTTAAAGAAGAAAAACATTCACGAAGCTGCCAATTTTTTTTGGAAGGAAAGCAAGGCAGAATGAAACTCTACGTTCTTGTATTCAGGGGTTGATTCGCTCGTAAAGTTTGGCAGGGGAAAAAAGTCATTTCTCAACTTCTTGACGGACCGAGAAGTTTCTTCCAGTCCTGCTTCCTGATCCAAGCCTCAAGGCTATCAAGTTTAGGGGGAGAGGCTAACTGTACAAATTTGTCAGATAACTATCCCTCGTGAAGATAGCCGTGAAACTTACATCTTTAGGATGAGCCAGGGTAGGGTCGTTGCGCCCTTCAAGGCCAAACTCATTAGCGAAGGCGAAATTATCGATAAAGTCCCTCTGGAGAACCGGAGGACAGTCGAATCCAAACTCTCCAATTGGCAACTGTATGGCCTCGGTCTTGTACCCAGTCGCTTTCTCAAAGACTCGGGCCACTTCATTCATTGTAACCCATTCTCGATAACCAGCGAGGCTTTTCCCGGGGACATCGTCCATCAGAGCTTTCACCAAGGCTCCGCTATCCTCGTCATGGGCAATAATCGGGATCTTGAGGTTAAGATTGAAGTTAGAGACGAATCGTGTAATTCCATCTTCGCCCTAGATGCTGTGAGAAGGGAAACTCTTTCATTCCTGATCACTTATAAGCTTACCTTTTGAGGCTGACCCATGGGTTGGTCGATGAAGTTAACCAAGAAATACCCGGGCCTATAAACGCTCGTCTTGGACCAAAGAGCAGGATAATTTTCTTCAATATAATCCACCGCTTCGGCTTTGCCATTGTAAGGGTACACATTGGGATACTTCCCATGCGAAAGCTTGATGATATTGGGGAGGGACGAGATGATGAATCGTTCCAGGATCGGAGATTTAGCTGCCGCATCGATCAGGTTCTTGAGTTGCTGAACTTCGGCTTCTTTGGCTAGTTCGTCGATTGCATGAGCTCCCATGGCACCTTGCTGTGCAGCTATATTCCTGAACAAACCCCAGTAGTCAGTCACGCCGAATATCGCCTGGGCACCCTCGATCGCGTCAGCGAGGGTGACCGAGTCATTGAGATCGGCTTGAAAGACATCCACGCCGTGTGCTTTTAAGGCCTCGGCGCGAGTGCTGCTGGCATTGCGAGTAACACCACGCACTTTCCAACCAATTTCATCGAGGTAAGTTGTTATAACGGAGCCACCCTGACCTCCGGTAGCGCCGAATACAACGATGATCCTGGTCATTTTGATTACTCAAAACGACTGCTGTGATAATTGATATGAGGAGAGAAGGGGATTGACAGGTCTTGTCAAGTTTGACCATCGCTTCTTCTGCGGGAAAATTTGAAAGCTTTAAATGTTTGACGAATGCAAATATGGAATCAATCACCTTCTATTCTATCATCAGAAGATCTATATAACCCGACTCTTTGATTGGCCAAGTCTCCACTTATGTCCGCTCATGTCCGCTGCGCTCCGCCCGTGTCCGTTTTGGCGGACGGAGGATTGTTTAGATCTAATACTAGGCATTCATCGATCCTGTCAAGGCGGGCGCCTTTACATGTTGTTAGAAATGGTGAAATTACCTCTGATTCTCATAGCTGGTAAATATTATAAAAGTCATTTATCACGCAATAATAATTGGAGCTGAAGTTGTTTTACTCCTCTAATTATAACGAGTATTATTTTCAAATATTAAACTCCTACTGTTTTTATTATTCAATAATCATATACCGTCTAGAATTACCAAAATAATCTCCATTGTCCTTACCGGCTCTCTACCAGTAATCAGCAACACTTGAACGATCAAAAGCATGTCTGGGACCAAGAGCAGGCATATTTGATGAAAATTAATAGACACTGATGTGCACTTTGTACATCTACTTTAGTCCATAATCATAATTCTATTTCCTTGTGTGCGTTCCTAACGGCGATAGTAAAGGTAACGCATGCACCGGCTTATTTCTAATTTTTGATTTTTTTTAAAAAAAATCCTTTTTAATGGGATTCGTGCGTAGAGGTTGAGTTTCCAGGTACGACTGAGAAACAAGTTCGTGATTTTCCATCTTATTCGTTGTACGTTCTGGGCTGAAACTACAGTATTTGGATGTTTGAAGTTGAATTCTTCTTGAGTTCATGGGTTGATGTAGCTAATCTAAAAGGTTTTTTTTTCTGTCTTGGTCTTCGGGGACGTATATCGGTGGTATGGTGGTACGTAAAGCTGATTGCATCGTAGGAAGTAAAACCTCACGAACACAGTAATGTACGCTATATTTTACTTAGATAGTTATTGCACAGAATTTAATCATCTTTTAAGTCCAAAAGACTTTGATTACTACCGTATTTCTTCTAAATTTCACGTAAAAAAATGCCACCACATGCATGCAGTGTGTATTAATTGTAGCTCTATTTCAAGACCTTGATATATTAGCAAGTGTCAATTAAATGACAGTCACACTTTGTAGACATAGGGTCGTCTTCTCTCCGATCCCAACGAGTGGAGACAACAAGAACCACGCCACGACTCACGGCCTCTGCCTCGCCAGGGCCCAGACCGCGTGCAAGCAAACTACCTGCAAGCGGTGCTCCTCCTGATCCGGCCGGTGCATAAAACTACGTATACTACATCGATTGATGCATGTGTCAATGTTTTTTATAATGTTAATCTTAAAAAATATGTCTATTAATTAATATCAATTGGTTGTGAATTTATCCATATATACATAATAATTTTGTGTGGTTGAACCAATAAGTTCAATGTGGTTCGTGAACATGGAACCGTTCATGCTCACTTCATCCAGAAAAAAAGTTAAAAAACTTGACATCAGACTCAACATGGAACATTAGTCCAGTCATGACCACACAATTACACGCAGTCGGAATTCAATCCTACTCGTAGCAAGTCAAGCGTAATGTATCTGATTTTGGTACAAGCTATGAATCCGAACCCAGTGCACCATATCTATTCTAAACATCAACAAGGCACGCGTATAACCACAAGAAAAATTTGTGAGACACAAGGCCCAAAAAAAGCGGTAGCAAAGGGTCAAGAGTGAAATAAAAAATATTTGGCTATCCCCTTCCTTTCAAAAGAAGACGAGAAAAGAGGAAGAAGATCAGAAAGACGAAGAAGAAAAAGGTAAAATGGAAGAACAAATCATGTCAGGGGAATAATACTTTAGGATTGGCTACACTTTCCAGCGGATCCAACCGTTGTAGGCAATTATGGTAGAAGCCGCCGCCTTGGTATTGCAACTCATCCAAGCCCATGCACTTCATCACACGGGCTGACATAAAGGCTAAGAGATAGCCGTATACATACAAGCTGTTCCAAGGCTAACAGCGTAGAACGCATCGGTAGTCCACCATCTGAGACGGTATCCGAGATAGATACGAAGAGATTGCATCCATGACGGACGGGCAATGAGGATCCCGACGCAGGCAAGCGTTTAAGCATTGCCAGCGGTGGCACCGCCCAGAGCACCGCGAACACGGTCGACCGACTCGGGAGCGTAGCTAGGGGCAAGAGCTCCAACGAAGAGGAAGAAACCGATAACAACGGCACCAATGACAACGAGACGGCGTTGGCCAGGGTTGGTAGAGCCGTACTCAGCCCAAGAGCGGTTGGCCTGGCTGGTGTACTCCTTGATCTTGTCACCACCGAGCTTGTAGTACACGAGTCCACCGAGAGCAATGGAGTAACCGAAGAACTGGAGACCAGTGACAGGGGTGTGCCAGATGGCCATGGAAGCAGCGACCAGAAGGATATCCTTCAAGACACCGCAGAGGGTCATGACCAGGGAAGAAGTCTTGCCAATCTGGTACGAGTTAGTACATTTGTCTCGACATTTCTCCGCAAAGACACTTACCAAGAACACAACAGAGACGTTGAGCATGAATGCAACCATGGCGTTGGCGAGGAGCGTGATGAGACCGACGTTGTAGATGTCAGTCATGGACATCTTAGGAGCCTCGAGGAACAGAGTGGTGATTCCGTTCATGACAGCACAGACAGGAGCAAAGTAGTAGAGGGAGACCAAGGGGTCCATCTTGAATTCGGCAGAGCTCAACAAACGCTGGACCATGACCAAGCGAATGGCCTCGAAGATGATACCACCGATCTGGAAGAGGAAACCGATCAAGACAAACTTGATCTCACCGAAAGAAGCGATGATGACACCAATGACGATGGCGGAGACATTCATGAGGACCTTCAAGTTGACGGGGGAGATTCCGAGACCCCAGGTCGCGAGCAAGACAGCAACGGGAGTGGTAGCTTTGAGCATCTGGATGAAGGCGACACTGAGGTACAGGTAGGTAACGTTACCGCAGATAAGCGACAAACTGAAGAAAAGACCGATGGGGACAATGGCACGCAGATAGACGCGGCCAGTCATCTTGACAGTCTTGCGGCCATCGAGCAGGGTGGTGGTACGGGCGAGGATCTGGGTCATGATGGTGGCGAAAGTCAAGTGCCATGTTGTCAAGAAGATGGCTGTTGTTGATGGTCAGTAATGGTTATTTTTCAGGAGAATTATGCGAGAGATATCACGTACGGTAGGCTGTGGGATCACCAATTAGCATTTGAGCGATTGCATACTGCCGAGTAGACAGAACTTACCGAACGGGGCAGCCTGATTAGCCAGGATCTGCTTGTTGAACAGAATGACGCTGGAACTGAGGGCAATCCAAGCACTGCAGCGGTCGACAGGTTAGCAGGCAGGTTTTCGACAGCAAGAAGTCGTGGAGAAAATGCTTACGTCACGTAAAAGGCCGGGTGCAGGGCAGGCTTGGGAGGCTCAGCCTTCTCAGCCGCCGGGTTGACCGTCGGCAGGGTCTGCTCTGGACGAGAGACCTCGCCAGAGTTGCGGGCTTTTTCTCCGTCAGACATGGTCGCAGATAGTGCACGAGCTTGTTCACGGAAGAACTGGTGGAAGTCAAAGGGGCGCTGCCGGAGGAGGCTGCTGCTGCCGAACGAAGAGGAGGCCACGGGGAGCGGTGGTGATGGAGGGTCGTTGAGAAGCGGTGGGAGTTGGATGTTTTTGTTGTCGTGTTCTTTCCAGCGGACAGGGGCAGGAGAAAATTAATTAGCGGGCAGAGTAGCAACAGAGTCCTCGACGGAAGCCGAAGACGACGAAAAAGGAGGAAGAAAAGAAGAAGAGGAAGGAGATGAAGATGAAGATGAAGAAGGCTTAACGAGTGGCTGTGGTCAACTGCAAGAGCAACAAGGACGAAAAGAGACGAAGCAAGGTGGTGGTGGGAGCAGGAGGGAAGCACGTTCGCGGGCCTTGGGGGGGGGGGAATGCGCGGGAGCGAGAGAGGAAGTAATGATGATGGCAGCCGGAAGCGGGCTGAGCCAAGGGATGGAATGGGCGGCAGACTCTGCGTGCGCTAAGCCGCGCCGGGGCTAGCGGCCGGGCGCTGACAGTCGCCGCTGGTTGGCCCGCGACTGGCTGATAAGCGGACCGATCGCCGGGCAAGTGACCGGCCGCAAGCAGCGAACGTGGCCGCCCCCCTTTTCCGGTGAAACCGTGTTTCAGTTACGGAGCATCTGACCGTCCTCTGTACGTATATACTCTGTAAATACTCTGTATTCTATGGACACTCGCGAAGAGGCTGAATGATCTGGAACTAGCCTAGCCACGATCTGTGCTGTCTTCAGTCTTGGCCACCGCTGCTCAATGCAGGACGTATTTTACCATGCATAGCTGCTTACGAGTATCCGTACAAACACATAAAGCGCAAATATAGAACACAGTCGGTCGGTATATCAACTGTCCCGCCTATGCTCCGTATTACATGCCCCCCATGCACCCATGCACTGATGTCATTTGCATCACTTAATCTCCTACTCCGTACACATACATATTGCTACATATTACAACGTGCATACTACATCACCACCGCGTCGCACTGCATGCCCTTCCCTGGGTCTTCCTGCTCAACAATACAACTCCAGACGGAGTAACAGAATCGCTGTGAGGATTATTCATGATCTTCAACGGAGTATCGCTCGGACGGGTGACGGTGGACCGGCGCCGATCAGTGACCATCCTCATCGACCAGAATTGTTCTATAGAGAAGACACGTAACAACTTCCATACTCGAGAAGAAGAGTACGACAGCCAAATCAAGCCCAGGGCAGCCCCACATGGCGTCCGGCGTCTAGGTTGGCCAGGGCAGCCCGCCCCATGGATCGGACCCACTCTACGTGCCCAATAGACAGCCGTTATTTGACAGGGTCCCACCACAACTAGCGGACTCGTGGGTCCGCTAGTCTCCACCCGGCCTACCAGGACCCGCCACTGCAGCCCAGGCCTCCCCCTGGTGGCGAATCATAACCCGATTTCGTGCAGGTGCCCGAGCTTATTTTTTTATACCTTTGTCCCCTGGCCCATTGCCGCTTCCGGCACTTTCATCAATAACAAAACATCTCCTTGTGTTCCTTGTACCTGGAACGTATCGACACACTCTTTCTGCTTTTGGTACTCGTACCCCCAAAGCGACCGGAGGGGGACAGACAGGCAGCATGCGATGTGCCGTCCATGGTCCTCTCCGATCATGGGTGGTTGATCGCCCTGGTGGGCCCCCTCATTTCACCTCTGGCCGCCCAAAACGGCATTTCGGTGCAGCGATCCAGCAGATCGGTCTCCTGAGCGTATCCCCTTGAATCCGTCGCCCAGTGGCCAATGTAACCATTGCCAACCACCCAACGACCGTCGAACGACCATACAGAACGCTGGCAAAAGAATAAGAGTAACGATAGTATTGACGGGTAATTAACTGTCCATGAGTCGGCACGAGTCCTCTGCAAAAGGGGCCGTTTCCGGTGCCCTGGTTACGCTTATCGCAGCACCTGTCGACGGTCTCTAGTGCCCGGCTGATGACAGCGGCCGCGCCTGGAAGTACTCCATACTCGGTAGAACAATGGAAAAAATAATTAGAGAACTAACCGACTCATCAATCCCCTAATAAAAAGGATAATTGACGAGATCGAGGGGCCCAAGGGCCAAATGGCATAAGACCCATGATAAACGGCCATAGTAAGCCTCGTTATTGGCTGTCGTCATTTGCCATCGCCTCTAATTGCAGAGCTCAGGGGGTGGAAATTGCACGAGGCTGTCAGATGGGGCTGTCCCTATGGCGCCCATAGTAATTGTGTATTTGCTGGGTGGAACTGAATCGCCCCTTTCCTAGGCTGCTCCACTGCCATCGTGGTGAGAAAGGCAAAAAAAAAAAAAAAAAACGGGAACCGCACCTGAAACGAAACAGGCACGCTCACCGCCCTGTGGACTACCCCCACAGCCGCCCGGGACCAGCGAAGGAGCAGCTCACAACAAAACTTCTCTCTCGTCCCTCACTACTCGCTCCAGTGTCTACCTCAGACCCCAATCGCTCTTGCTCTAATTACTTCTTGCTGCTGTCGCCAGCAACACCAGTCGTCTTCTATGCTTAACATCGCTCGCAAGACCCTCAACCGTGTGCCCAGCTTCCAGGATATCCTCCAAGGCAGGATGAGCCACCCCGACATGTGAGTGCCCGCCGACCCCTCTGTTGTCAACACACCGCTACAACATCACCACCATCGCTTCTCCCCATTGCCCTGCTGACGAGTCTTTGCGATACAGTTCCGTTGACGTTCTCGTCATTGGCGCTGGTCCTACCGGCCTGGGCGCTGCAAAGCGTCTCAACCAGATTGTATGTTGTTTCTCCCCCGCCATGCTGGAAAAAAGGGGGGCCGCCTAACAATGTGAACAGGACGGTCCGTCATGGCTCATCGTCGACGCGAATGAGACTCCCGGTGGTCTTGCCTCGACCGATGTCACTCCTGAAGGCTTCGTAAGTTAAATTTTCTGAACTAAAAAATATGGTTGACGTCTAATTGCTCGCAGCTGTACGATGTCGGTGGTCACGTCATCTTCTCCCACTACAAGTACTTCGATGACTGCATCGACGAGGCTCTCCCCAAGCCTGACGACTGGTACACCCACCAGCGTATCTCCTACGTCCGCTGCCAGGGCCAATGGGTTCCCTACCCCTTCCAGAACAACATCTCCATGCTTCCCAAGGAGGAGCAGGTGCGCTGCATCGAGGGCATGATCGATGCTGCCCTCGAGGCCCGCGTCTCCAACACCAAGCCTAAGACCTTTGACGAATGGATTCTGCGCCAGATGGGTGTTGGCTTGGCCGACCTCTTCATGAGACCTTACAACTTCAAGGTCTGGGCCGTTCCTACCACCAAGGTAAACCCTTCGATACGCCCATTTCGTGTTTTGAACCGCAGCTGACCCAGTCCAGATGCAATGCTCTTGGCTCGGTGAGCGTGTCGCCGCCCCTAATGTCAAGGCTGTCACTTCCAACGTGATCATGAACAAGACTGCTGGAAACTGGGGTCCCAACGCGACCTTCCGTTTCCCCGCCCGTGGCGGTACTGGTGGTATCTGGACCGCCGTTGCCGACACTCTGCCCAAGGAGAAGACCCGCTACGGCGAGCACGGCAAGGTCACCAAGGTGAATGCCAGCGCCAAGGTTGTCACTCTTGGCGACGGTACCACTGTCGGTTACGAGAAGCTCGTGTCCACCATGGCTGTCGACGGCTTGATTGAGCAGATCGGCGACAAGGACCTTATCGAGGACAGCAAGGATCTCTTCTACTCCTCCACCCACGTTGTCGGTGTCGGTATCCGTGGCGAGCGCCCCGAGCGCATCGGTGACAAGTGCTGGGTACGTTGATTTTGCAATTTTAATTTCTCCAGTGCCGGACTAATTCTTTTCCTAGCTCTACTTCCCCGAGGACAACTGCCCTTTCTACCGTGCCACCATCTTCTCCAACTACTCCCCATACAACCAGCCTGACGCTTCCAAGCAGCTGCCCACTCTCCAGCTCGCTGACGGCTCCAAGCCCGCCAGCAGCGCCGCCAAGCCCGGTCCTTACTGGTCGATCATGTTGGAAGTTTCCGAGTCTTCCTACAAGCCCGTCGACATTGAGAACATCCTCAAGGACTCCATCCAGGGTCTTGTCAACACTGAGATGCTCAAGCCCGGTGATGAGATCGTCTCTACCTACCACCGCCGCTTCGACCACGGTTACCCTACCCCATCTTTGGAGCGTGAGGGTGCCCTGACCAAGATCCTGCCCAAGCTCCAGGAGAAGGGCATCTGGTCTCGTGGCCGTTTCGGTAGCTGGCGCTACGAGGTCGGTAACCAGGACCACTCGTTCATGCTCGGTGTCGAGGCTGTCGACAACATTGTCAACGGTGCTGTTGAGCTGACCCTCAACTACCCCGACTTTGTCAACGGCCGACAGAACACCGAGCGCCGTCTGGTCGATGGTGCCCAGGTTTTCGCCAAGAAGAAGTAAACGAATTGACAAAGCATTGCAGGAGGGGAAGAATATAGTGTTTTGACTATTTTAGACCCGTCTTAATTTTTTTTTTCCTTTTTCTTCTCTTTTTCTTTTGTCTTTCTTTTGTGTGACGAAGGTACATGGAACGGAGCATTAAAGTATTTATAAACAAGAGTTCATAACGTGGGATATACCTTTCAGTTTCTCAGGTTTCTTGAAATCCACCGATTGGCATGCATCTCACATGTTGTTTGTGTGTATCAATTGTCCAGGATTTCAATGTTGCTTGTCTGGTTGTCTTGGCATAGAGTATTTTAGACTGAATCTATTGCTTCTACACTAGTTTTGGGATATCAGTTTTAAGTTGAGAGCAGTTGACCATCAATGTAGTTGAAATTAACATCAAGTATATTTATTAATGCGTGACTGAAGCAAAGAGCCATTCTCATAAGAAATAGAATATACACGTCAAACTGAAGTGGTGTCCTCGTCACACCCCTCGATGCTTTCATTCACTTGCTCTTGTCACTTGCCAATAGACCGTGAGGTGGATGAAATATAAAACACTTTCCCAACCGCCAACGTTGTAGAGATACGATACCATCCAACTCAAAGAAAAGCACCATGATGACCCGACCCAACCACCCGTCGAATCCGATACCGCTGATTAGGCAGCGTCTGCGTCAAAGGACCTTGCTCTAGCGGCGAGCCATGCCCACTGTTATCACGCTCGTCTTCAACTACTGAGTCTATCGATTCTCGTCTACCATCTCCATCCGGAACTCGCACCAGACGATTCACGTCCAACCTAGCGCGGACCACACTCGCTGGGATCTGATGATCGGCCGAAAAGAAAGACAGCGACGGCGGCGAATCCCTCGGGCTTGGAGATGACGCCGCGAGCAGACAAACGTTTCTATCAAGTACCTCATCCGCTTCACTATCGCTAGGCGTGCAAATGATGCCAGATGACGAGGACGATGACGGTGAAGTCAGAATCAAAGTCGGATCTGACGATGGCGGGGACCATGGCGACGTCGCGCGCAGATGGCAGTAGCGCAGGTCGCTTGTGATTTCGTTCATTCGCAACGTCTCGAGTTGCTGGCGTACGGCGCGCTCGACGATGACTTGCTGCAGAGTCTGATAGACCTCGCGCTCCGAGAGCTGGATGCGACTGGGCAGTGAGCGGAACATGGTGTCGTGTCGGCTCAATGGCAAGTGCTGGGAACTAGACGAGCACGGAAGATGCGTCGTTGGGTCTGTTGACAAGTCCCCGTCATCATGGAAGGAAGGAAGGCTGGCTCGGTCGTGCCTTCTTCCTGCGCAGTGTGGCGGCGACCGAGGCAGGTGCGTCCGGGCCATAGCCTATTCAGACTACATCTTGTATCCTGTATACATTCCTCATGTAGTATAGTGGTATATCATTAATATTTCCTGCATCAATGTATTTATGAGCGTTGACTGCTGGGAAATGTCACCATAAACAAGCATCGATTCAAGCATGGCTAGATTCGTCTTGGTATAATGAGCTTATTATGGCAAGTGAAACACGTCTCACGAGTAACATTATCGCCATGACTGTGGTGGGCTGGGCTCAGCAGAGACCAGATCCACAGGGACGTGAATCAGTGTGTACAGCGTACGTAGTAGATCCTGAATGGCAAATATTTAGCCAAAGGTAAACACCAGAAAAAAATGCAAGTTCCAGAGGACTCTGTATATCTGTCTCGAAATTATTTATAAACTGCTCCGCCCGGCGTGCGTGTCGAGCCCCCCTTTTGAGGCGCGGTGATTCGTGCCAAGGGCAGCCGCCGCCCGTCTCGCCTGCTTCCTGGCCCTCCACCACGACGACATGACAGCACACCCGGCCATTGTTCTTCCTTCTCTCCCTCTCCCCCTCTCGCAATCATCTGTCATCGCCCTCCTGCCTGCAGTCGGATCCGTCGCCCGCGCCATCGTCCTAGCATCGTCACCCCCTCAAGCGTGCTGCTCGCTCTCGTCAGATTCCTCCGTCCGAGCGCCTTGATTACCTGTCTCCCCCGACTAGGCACCGGCCCTACACCCTTCTTCTCGCTCGCCGCCGAGTAAATACCATACCATGCATCCGTTGTCGATGCGATCGCCGCCGCCATAATAAGCCCGACTACGCTCGCTTGCTCGAATACTACTGTCTGTTGGCCTATTGATGTCTTCCTAACTACCAACCATTGGATTGGATTCTTCCTGTTGCTCGGCATCGATTTCAGTCCGCCCCTGTGTGTGTTGCGTGCCAGCCACAACAACCGATCCGACTGCGAGGCCTCGTCTCTCGTGCCCTTGCGTGCTTCCGACTCCCACCCACGCTTCTGACCATGGAGGGCGACCTGAGCCTCTCTCAGTCGCTGGGCGGATTGAGGATCGCAAACCCAGACGACTCATCCCTCCCTCCTGAAGAACCAAAACTCCCCGGCACCGCGGCTCCTCAACCATCAACTCTCTCCTCTCTCTCCGAATCCCAACAACCCAATTACTCGCTTCCGCCGCTGCCCACGCTCGACGCCCTGGAGCCGGACTCGACTCCCGACACGCTGGGCGACCTGGCCAGCTCCTACAAATCCCAGGCCTCGGCCATCGATCTAGCCCCGTCGTCTCGCCGCCCTAACAATCGATCGTCCGTAGCTTATTTGCCAGACCATCCGCCCTCGTCGAGCCAGCATCACCAGACTATTCCGCGATCCGCCTCGACCCACGTACAGGGCAGCCATTATGCCAATGGCTCTGCCGCCGCCAGGGAGCTGAATAATTACCGAATTCGGACTGATTCCAGTGCCTCTGGTGGCTCAGAGCTGATGTATCGCTCCGACTCGCGAGGCGGTTCTGCCGCTCTTCAGGCCGGCGTGCCCTCGAGGGACAACAGTCACAGTGACCGCTCATACAAAAAGAGCCAGTTCATGCCCGGGAACGGCCAGCTGCCCCTGCGCCAGGGCTCGCGTCTCGGACACAGCGTCGTCTCAAACCCCACCTCGCCGTATTCCTTGGAAAACGGACCTCCGACAAGCAGTGAAGAATGGCAAGATCGCGGTGCCGCTGTCGGCATCAGGCAAGAAGTAGATGCCAACGGCCGGACTGTCTCTCGCTATATCAAAAAGGGTGTCCGCGATTTTTCTTTCGGGCAGACGTTGGGCGAGGGCTCGTACAGCACCGTATGCCTTGCCACTGACCGCCAGACTCTCAATGAATATGCGATCAAGATCCTGGACAAGCGACATATCATCAAGGAGAAAAAAGTCAAATACGTCAACATCGAGAAAGACACACTGAATCGGCTTACCGACCACCCGGGGATAGTCCGACTGTACTATACCTTTCAGGATGAACGCTCACTATATTTCGTTCTGGATCTGTGCAAGAACGGAGAATTGCTTGGCGTTTTAAAACGCATGACAACCTTTGATGAAGAATGCACCCAGTTTTATTGTGCCCAGATCCTTGATACTATCGACTATATGCACAAACGAGGAGTAATTCACCGTGACTTGAAACCAGAGAATATCTTGCTGGACAGCCAAATGCACACCAAGATCACCGATTTCGGAACTGCCAAGATCCTCAACACGCCAAAGAAGAACGACGATAGCTTTAGTGACCCGTCTCCGCTGGACTCGGCAGAGCTTCCGGATGAGGAGCGTGCGAGCTCGTTTGTCGGGACGGCAGAATACGTGAGCCCTGAATTGCTCACCGATAAGAACGCATGCAAAGCCAGTGATCTCTGGGCCTTTGGATGTATTGTCTTTCAACTTCTGGCCGGTCGACCGCCATTTAAAGCTGCCAACGAATATCTGACGTTTCAGAAAATCGTTGCTCTCGAGTACGAATTCCCCATCGGATTCCCTCCTGTCGCGCGCGACCTTGTTGAACGACTTCTCGTTCTGGATCCCTCCCGTCGTCTGCCAATCGAGCATATCAAGAACCATGAGTTCTTCGACGGGGTGACATGGGGACGAGCTCTTTGGAAACAAAAGGCTCCTCGGTTGAAACCATATAGCCCCCCAGCGCGAGAACCGATCAAGTTGAATGGCGGCGCCGATGGCGACAGCTTCCCACCAAACATTTCCGCTGCACCTTCCGTTAGCGTGGCGAACAACTCCAAGAGCTACCCTCGTGTTATCACTGAATTACCTCCTCCCAGCCAGCTAGACATTGAATGGTCTCCGGTTCTCTCGAGAAACAATGAGCGCATTCTAAAACTAGGAAACTTGACTGTTTTGGTCTCTCATGCCCCGCACAGCCCTGCCGGACGCAATGGGCTTGCAGAGGCAGAGCCACCAAAGAAGTTCCGTTTCTTCGGCGGTGGAATGCCCAAAAAGAAGCAGCGGCTAGTCATGATCACGTCTTCAGCTCGCATTATTCTCGCTGCTGCGGGCGGTGACGATAAGCGGGTTAAGACCGAAATTTCCCTCTTGGCTCCTGAAACTAGCTATAGAAGTAGCGTAGATGCAAAGGGTGCTTCTTCATGGATTGTTGATACGGTACGTCTTTTATTTGACTTTTCTTGTGCTTCAGCTAATGGTGTACAGCGAGACAAACACTATGTCTTCGAAGAGGTCAAGACAGGCTCCAGCTCGCAGCCGAATGCAACTTCGACGCAAGAATGGATCGACACTCTCGACCGGGCCAAAGACTTTGCCTTGTCACAGCAAAGCAATCCCTACTCGGCTGATGACTACCGAGACTTGTCATCTGCCTTTTCCAGCCAGGCAAACACTATCGACCATTCTTCCGAGTTCCAAAACGAACTTTCATCGTCCGGGAGAACGACTCTTCATAAAAACCCGGGCACGGACACAGATTCTGTGAAAGGGAAGAAAAACCGATTCAGCAAACGACATTCGAAGAACGGTCTGGCTGCGGTTTTTTAGTCTCCCTATTTCATTGAATCGTTCGTTCTCCTTTATACCCTCCTTTCTGCGAATCACATGATTTCGACTTGTCAGCGAGCGTTCTTCATGGTGCATATTAATTTTGTCAGCGTGCCTTGTTTTTCCCCATCTGTTGTGTCTTTGGGATGCCATATCCTAACCCGAGCTACTCACTTGCATTACCAATGATATTTGGTGGCGTTTTGTTTTCGTTCTTCCGATATTTTCCTTTACTTTTTTTTTCTTTTGCACTTTTGCATGTCAGACATATCACGAAGATGTTTTGTGTTGAAAAACGAACATTCCTGCATTTAGAATCCTTTTTCCCTTTTTTGGTGCTGTCCGTATACAGACTATTCAATCGAACGGTTTTCTTTGTCTCCCCGTTTAGATTCCTTCATGGTTTACTCCAAGTATCTATATATCATTTCACTTTCCCTTCATTCTCACTTTTTTCTTTCTTTAGTTCCCTTCAAAGGTGTATTTCCATAAGCTCCTTTTCAGATACTACTATATTAATTATACTTTCTCTACGATTGGAATAACATGACTCTCAAAAATTATACAAGTTGGATATTATTGATAGTCTAAGCTAAACAGTTTTAAAAAAAAAATTCATACATGTCCATCAATCGACGCAATATCAGAAAACCACCAATGCATATTTATATTATAGCTCGTGAAAAATCATATAAACAGCCAGTCTGACCGCGACTGGTCTAACTCCTGAATCCAATCAAACTCAGAACAAGTCTCGGCGTCACTCGACCGACTCCGCTCGTCCTGCTTCTGCCACATCATCTTCAACACACACGCCGCATTGTGCAGATTGACGCTGCAGAAATCGTTCCACAGCAGATGGAAATTCTGTAGCGTGAATGCGCGTTGTTCGGGGAGCGTGCTCTCGGCGCCCGCGATGAACGTCGGCCAGATGGTGCATTTGAAATGCTCGTCGTCGGGCCGGATCACCGACAGGTTGTGCACGAGCTCCCTCTCGACTGTGTCGCGGTCTTTCCAGGCTTCATCAAAATCCCGGTTTTCGAATCCCAGCACGGACACGACCCGTCGCGCGTACAGGTACACAGCGGCCTTATAGGCGCGTGCCAGAGCAACTCGCAGGGATACATCGGATAGGAGGAGATACGACTGCATCTCGCCAGCCCAAGCAACCGGGTCAAAGGCGTCGATGTGTCGGAGAATAGCAAGTGGGGAATCTGTGGCTGCCTCGCCAGTTGCAGACGAAGGGAAGGACAGCGAGTAGTCATAGCCTGGAGTGTTTCCGTAATTGGAAAAGCGCTGCGCGTGCACAAAGAACATTGCATCCAGCAAGTATGCCGGACAGCCCACCCAGGCTGTTTTCTCGAGACGCTGGAGAACCGCAGCTCCCATGCTTTGGGAATAGAAAGGCTTAGAGAGTACGCCTGGGCGGGCCAGCGTCGAGCCCATGATTTCGGTGACCAGGCAGGAGTCGACGACGAAGGTGTCTATGCCTTCTGTCGTCAACGAGTGGTTGGCAGTCAGGAGCCTGTCTCGTAGAATGCTCTTTGCGCCCTCGAGGTGGTACTTCCACGCCCCGTTGCCGGACTCAATCGCGTCGAGCAGGATCAACACAAAAATAGCTGCAATAGTCCTGTCGTCGTTGCGCGTGGACACGTGCGACACATCTATTGATAGCTGATGCAATGCACGTTGTTTCAGGCTCAAGTAATGCGAGAATGCCTTGGCATTACTGGGCAGCGCAGAGAAGGAAGCAGGATGCCGACCAAGCGACAAGAGAGACCCGCGCATCTCCGTGACATCGTTGTCGGACGACGGCGAGAAATGATACTCATTGTTGCTGAACATATAAGCATGATGGATCGCGCCAATGGCAGCCAGAGAGTCAGTCAGTACGGGTGATTCGCCTATGTATGAAATGAGTTCGCGGTAAGGGTTGCGGACTTTGTCGTAGAGACAAAGTGCTTGGGCACAGTGTAGGTTGTCTAATTAGTGTTTTGGTCGAGTCAATTAAAGGGTACTTCTAGGATTCTTTATATAAAAAGGCATCTTACAGTGTGAGATGTACAACCTCGATAGTTTATCCACATCTTGAAAGAGCGGATCCACTAATGAGAACGAGGGCGACTCTGGAGGAATCTGTCGAACATGCACAAGCGCTCCATCATTGTTGTAGTACTTGGCCAGCGTTGTTTCTGGTAATGTCTGGACTTGGATCTGCAAACTTCCATCGTCCGGCTGCGCTTCGTTTTTGTACAGGCCACTATCTGTCCGCTCCATCTCCATGCTGGCTCTGCCCGGGGATTCCTGATTCGAAGTTACATCATCAAAGCTCAGTCCCATCATCTTTCCGCGACTGGCCACGCCGCCTTTAACCCAGACCAACGGCTTCCGATAGCCTAGGCACTCCTTCCCAGCATCGCGGCACTTGCGGCAGGTCGGGCGACCATTGTCGCAGACAATGCGGCGTCGGCGACAAGTGTAGCATCCTTTGGACATTGTTCGCTGATAAAGAATCAGGTATATGTCGTTATCGGGATCTCCAATGAAGCTGCTGCAACGTGACCGTCCACACTGGATGGCGCAAATCCACCGCCATCCCCTAATCGCCTCTTTGACAAGCAGCTGTCTGAGATTGGTGATGTTGAGTCGGTGAGAAGTCGTCGTGGGCCAAAAAAAGGCGCGGGGAAGTCACTGATGACTAAGACAGTACCAGCCACATCTCAGCCACAGATATCACAGATATTGAACCAAGCCAGAACTATCCTCTTATAATTGCTCAAAATTCCAGCGAATTTGCTAAGGGAAATTCAACGGACTATGGTCACCGCAGCATATTTGAATATTTGCATGAAGCTCGGCGGCGTCATACGGATTACGGATTTGCCCGTAGTTGGGCTAATTGGATGGCCTGTCCAAATCCTTTAAAGCACAGCCTTAAGAGCTTCAGCATTAATGATATTGGCTGATACTGCGGTATTATGCAGATTTATTATGAGACGCGATATTTGGGAAAACCGGGCATGACGACCAACCAGGAAACAAATTATGAATTACCATTTTAGGAAATTTGCATCAAGCCATATAGTAATAACAACATTGAAACGATTAATGGTTGAGTTATATACAAACATCAATTAATGAGCCATACTGTAATAGAACTATCCTGGTCAACAATATACTAAAAAACAACATTTGACATTGAGACATAAATCTTTATATATCGGAAGTAATTAATTCATGTGATTGTGGTCTTGCATTCAGCGTGGCGATTCTGGTATGAGGCATTGTCTAGCCTTTCTATTGGCCCATTCAGAACGCTAGTCCTAATCAGGACCCCCTAAACGCAGTCACCTGCCAGCCGGCTGAGATAAGAAGGTTGTTTGCATCAGCCACGCCACATTCATGAGAACACTCCGCCTCCTTGCTCTTGACCTCGACTGGAAACTGCTCTCTCTCCTCGGCACACCACATTCTCTGGTGCGTTGTTTGCTCGCAAAATTCGCTTCTCGTCAGACCGTGCAGACACGATAATTAGATCGCGCTGTTGAAAGGAAAGAACGCGGCAGCACCATCCCGCTTTTCTGTCGCGACTATCGGCGACTCGACCCCCTCCAATCGACAATAATGAACTGAGCAAGGAGGCGGCTTTCCTTGCTTAGACTTTCATCTTCACGGCCATGGTATCGTACCCCGAAACAGTCGATCACCCCGCCGCGCCTCCTCCCCCAGCCTCGAGCGCGTCGCGTCTGTCGCAGTCCGGTCGCCGACATCGACAACATGGTCGTTCTCACCATGGCGGTTCGTCCTATCAGCCGCAAAACGATTTTCCCATTTTTGCCCATACTGGCGACGTTGAAATTGTTATTGCCGCCAACCGCCAAGTGCAGCGCTACCTATTGCATCGTTTAATCTTGTCCCAATGCTCGGGGTTTTTTGAAGCAGGCACAAGCGAGGAATGGTCGCCTGTTCAACCGCAGAAGGATATCCCTGGTGTCATTGATTCGGACCCAAGCCTACAGAGCGTACCAGAGGATGGATCGTCGATTTTATCCGGTAGGGGCAGCAGTCTACAAGGCTCGTCAGCACCGCCAAAGCAGAGATGGCGATATGAGTTGGATTGGCAGCATAGAGAGGAGGACGAGGAGCCTATTCTAGTACAAAAGGTGTGTTTCTGACTAGAACACTTGCGAAAGATGCCCCCTGCTAAGATAGAAAAGCCTCCTACATCTGAGCCTATGCTCGCCGGAACAAACTTTGCGCGCCCTCCACCCCAGTCAATAACGAAACCTACAGCACCGCGGGCGGGCTTTTTTCGATCGGTCGTCAACCTAACGGGCATGCACTCTACAGTGCATGTTCCTTCCAGTGGCGCAGTCCCAGATGCTGAGATGGACCCTCTCCTCCGTGACTATGACAACCTCTTCCGAATCTTCTACAACTTCCCGCCCATCCTAAACAGTGTGAACATTGCAACCGCCTACGCCGAATCGAAATCTCTTCTCAATTTAGCAGACATGTACGATGCGCTCCCGGTGGTCGGACCGCGTATCGACCACCACCTACTGCGGTTTTCCTCTCGATTATTCAAGCAAATCGCAAAATATCCGCCCAGCTACCTGAAACTAGGCTACTTGGCTCACAGTCGAGTCATATTTTCCGAGGCCCTAATTCATGTGGTTGGACAATGGCCTGCAGCACAGACTCAGTTGCGGAACGCCTCCTTTTCGCCATTGCCTAAATCCGTCTTGGAGTTGATTGAAGATAAAGTGGATGACCTGGAAGATCTGAAAACCCGGGTTGATGCCAAACTATTCCGCCTGACATTAACGACCTCACGAGGCGAGCGAGTGAGCCCGTCTAATGCTTACCTGGATTGGCTTGCAGTTTCTCTTTTCCGACAGTGGTTTGTAGAGAATACAACTCCCCCGCCGGCGCCGATATTGAAAAACACCTCCGGTGGTTCTGCGCCCAGCAATGGTGCTTCTTCACGCCACTCTCCTGGAACGGCAGTTCCCTCAGGCCGTGTCTATCGACTGATTGGCTCGTCTTCATCGGAAGCATATCTGCCACACGACGAGCTGAAACGATTCCTCAAACTACGGGCATCGTCTTCGGCAGAGTCTCTTTATACTCGTGACGGGTTCAAGCGATTTGAACGCAAGATGGATGAAATCAAACGTCTCGCGCGAGAGGTCGTCAAGCCACTAATGCGGAACTTTCTTGAGCTGGATCTCAAAGGGAGCGACAGCGGCGGTGGATCGGGAGGAAGCGGTGTTGGCGACGGCGGTATTGGAGGCTTGCCCTATTTGACCTGCACCAGGGTGGAAGAAGCCGATCTCCCGTGGAGATAGAAATATCGCTTTAATATGCATCCCTGCGTGGAACGCCCCCTTTTTTTTTTTTTTTTTTTTCTTTGGTCTACGGGTTGGACCATGCATCGATTTCTTTTGCTGGCGTATGAAAGTATTACGAATTGATGAGCAGATGATATCCTGATCGCAAGTATTATGAAGTTGATATGATTTCTTTTTTGTCTCGTGTGTTTACAAGGGGGAAGTTCAAGCACAAAATCATGACATCGTTTATTTTATCGATATTACATCTATACCCTTAACGCATATGCTTTTACCACATGAGATTTCCATCAGTGCTAATTATATTGATATATGCAATACCGTTGAATGATCATAGCCCATTAATAAACATACCGGAAGTTGACATTTTCCCTATCCGTACGATCCTCAAAAGCATGCACCATGTTGGGATCCCCAGCCTCAGGCATGTCGGTCTGTAGCAGGGCATCCTTTTTCGCATTCTCCCGTTTAAGCCACCATCGGAGGAAGAAGATAGCAATCAGCATGAGCGAATAGCACACCAGATGCACGCTAAAAGCGATAAAGTAGCGCGGGGCATCTCTTTCCAGAAACACCTGCGGACCCACGGCGTTGCCAGCTGCCCAGGCGATGAATGTGGCAGCAACCACAGAGGCCTTCTTCGTTTGGCCGGCAACGTTGCGTGAGACCATGCTTAGGGTTAGGGTCTGGGCAGACCAGAATGAAAGGGTAAGATAGTAGCTGATCAGCAGTCCGACTTGGGTGGATTTGTTGTGATTGACGACGGTCATAAGAACAATGGTGCCGACAAAGGATCTATATTGAAAATATATATTAGTGAGAGGTGATTTTATGTGTGAGTATCGGTGGCTTTAGGACTTACGGGATCAAATATATGGCCATGGTGAGAAGGTTTTGTCCAGTTCGGTTGACGATCCAGGTCGAGGTTAGAAGCACTATGATGATATAAAATCCGAGCACCATGGCAAGTAGCTGGGTTTGCAAAACGGTGAAATTCAGTGATGTGATAATGATGTTCGCAAATGCGCCCAACCCGCTAGTTGGCAAGGTAGTGAATACCTGGATAGCGCAATAACACCAAGTTTGCGGGTCGAGAAGCGCCTCCTTTACTTGGTAGGCGCGGAATTGCTTGTTCTGTAGACCAGTCCGATTGCTTCGGACACGCTCAACCATGAGACGTTTCTCTTCCTCCGTAAAGCACTTGGCTCGCATTGGCGAGTCGGGCATTACAATGATGAGGACGATGCCGTAGAGAACTGATATGCAACCGTAGGTGAGAAAAATAGCTTGCCATGACTTGAGACCCTTGTCATTTCCAAGAAGGCTAAAGCAGTACGCCAGAAGACCGCCTACAATCTGCTGTCCACCGTTCATCATATACCTAGCATCATCACGTTAGGCTCAGCCTACACAGCTCCTTCGTCGGGTTGGGAGAACCTACCAGTACGACACTCTCGCGGCCTGCTCTTCACGTTTGTACCACATACCCGACAAAATGACAAAAGACGGCTGACAGCAGGCCTCGAAAATACCTAGCAGCGTTCGTACGGTGACCAGTCCGGCAAAGTTGTGGCAAGCCGCATGACATGCAAGCACGGTTCCCCAGCAAATGACGTTGAAGCCAAGGTATTTTGCAATAGGCACTCTCTGGATTATCCAGTTTGTTGGGTACTCAACAATTAAAACGGCAATGTAGATGCAAGTGGTAAGCCATGAATACTTTGAATGATCGGTCAGAAAACACTGCAAATGATACAAATGGATGTGTGTGAAAACCAACCTGCTGCCCAACCAGATTCGTATCCGTTTTTATTCCCATGATGGATGTGAATGCCAAGGTCCCCTTGTCGATAGCCTGGAGGAAATACGTGATAATCATAAATGTCAAAACGCGGCGGTCAATCTTTCTCAGAAGCCGTTTGCTGGTCTCCGGGTCGACTTCGATGTGACCGGCGCCGGCATATTGCTGGACCTCCTTGTCAATGCGCGACAGGTCAATGTTTTTCTTTTCAATCGCATCTTCGGCGTCTGGAGACAACACCCGCTCAATGTGGGATGTCTCTTTGTCGTCGTGCTTGACAGGGACGGACGCAACAGCGGTCAGGGGCACGGAGCCCGTGACCTCGATAGTATCAGATGTGTTGTGTTCTGCCATGACTGCAGATCAAATGCAGCAGATGCAAGTCGAGTAGGGATGAGATAGAGTCGTCCGATGATGGCGCTGCAAAATCGGATATAAAGAGAGACAAGACCCTGAAGGCAAGGCCAGTCCTTTCGGCCATCATTACCCCGGACTCAACGCCGACCCGCAGCAGGCCAGCCAGAACCACAGGTCGCACAGTGCGCCAACAGCAAAGACGAGCTGGACGAGCACATCCATTGTCGATTATTGGCGGAAATACTCCTGAGCCGGGGAGGAATACGCATTGAATGGGAGAACAGAGCGGGCTTGGCATGCGGGGAGAGGTCGGCCAGGGCATCGTGCGGGGGAGCGCGCTTTCCACATCGGCTGCCAATGACCCGAGAGTGTCTCTGTCTTGTCTTGTCTATACCCTTCTCCTATATTAACACTCTACTGCCAGAATACTAACCTCGACCTCAAAGATCTACCTGGTGTATTTCCAAGCCATGGCGTCTTCTAGGCCACAGGCTGCCGACGTCCACAGGGCCATCCGGCTTCTGATTGATAATCTTATCAACATCAAAGACGAGTCTGGCAAGTTTCTCCTGCACCTCGACGATGGGCGTGTCATCGACACAAAATCGTGGGCTGGCTGGGAATGGACGCACGGCATCGGGCTGTACGGGGTCTGGAAGTACTATGAGCTGACAGGACACGAATCGCTATTGAAGATCATTGAAGACTGGTTCGCCGCCAGATTCGCCGAGGGAGGTACGACCAAGAATATCAACACCATGGCAGTCTTCCTCACGCTCGCGAATGTCTACGAGAAGACAGGAAATATCACATATCTTCCTTGGCTTGATACCTGGGCAGAATGGGCCATGTACGATTTGCAGCGAACCAAGTACGGCGGCATGCAACACGCAACGTATGTCACCGATAATCACCAACAGCTATGGGACGACACCTTAATGATGACGGTATTGCCGCTTGCCAAGATTGGCAAGTTATTGGGTCGACCAGAGTATATCGCGGAAGCAAAAAAGCAATTTCTCATCCACATTCAATACCTGTTCGACCCTCAATCGGGGCTCTTTTTCCACGGATGGACCTTTGAAGACGGGGGACACAATTTTGCCAAGGCCCGATGGGCGCGAGGAAACAGCTGGCTGACCATCGTGATCCCTGAAATTCTTGAGCTGCTCGAATTCGACGCGAACGACCCCATACGATGGCATTTGATTAATACTTTAGAAGCGCAATGCTCGGCTTTGAAGAGTTTCCAAGATCCGTCTGGCTACTGGCATACGTTAATCGATCACGCAGACCCGGGGTCATATGTTGAAGCCTCTGCCACGGCAGGATTCGCATTCGGAATACTCAAGGCCCAACGCAAGCGATATATAGACAATCAATACAGCCAAGTTGCCGAGAAGGCGATAGGCGCCGTCTTGGGAGCGATTGACCACCGTGGTGAGCTTCAAAATACCAGTTTCGGAACTGCGATGGGTGATACCTTGGACTTTTACCGTGAAATACCGATTACATCCATGCCTTATGGACAGGCAATGGCTATTATGGCGTTGGTTGAGTATCTGAGGACTTATATTTGATAGATGGGGGTCATTATATAGATATCTAGAGGTGAACCAAAAATTTCAATAAACAGCAACAGCAAAGACTCGTAACGCTCTTGACTCTTTTAGGATAACAAATAACAAAGAGATAATATAGTTTGCATAGCCGTAATAAGTAGGTCGTCAACCATCACAAGCCCAGCTTGTGCTTTTTGAGGCGAGCTCCCACACCCAAAATGATAATGACAGCCGTAACGAGAGCCACCCACAGTCCGATATGCAATACTCCCTGGTTAAAAGTCGTCTGAGTAGCAGCTGCGACAGTGGCAAGCTCAAGCACAAGCAGAAAATATCCGAAGCGACGGTGGTACTTGTAAATCTTCTTGCCGTTTTCAACGCTGCCAAACACCCGTTCTGGAAGCCAAAACTGGGCCACGCCGACAAGGACTTGTAGAATGATCAGAATATATGTGATGAGGCCGAGGATGCCGTGGGGAGATGTTAGCCTTTGGTGATCTCCCTTGTTGATCTCGATGATAACAAAAGCAGAGATGAAAGCGCCCAGGCTGAGAGTCAAGAGAGCCGAATGTATATATGTCCCTACCGTCTTCTGGCGGGCTGTTGAGGTAGGCTGAAGTACAAGGATGGCTTGGACTTGCAGCAAAATGGCCGAAGAATTGAGGAGCTGGTGGTGAATCAGTACGTAAAATCACAGTACACCACGCACACAGTCTTACCGGATGTGCCGAGAAGAAAATCAGATCGTGGGAAAAGATTGCCGACCAGACAACGGCAGTGAGCTACAAGCTAGGAGTGAGCGTGTGTATGATCATGATGAGGACGAAGAAGCTGTTTACCACCCACACGCCAGCCTGGGCGACAATAGCGCTTCCTGCAGCGGACAATCAGTGATACGGACTCAGCCACTCGGTCTTCAGCGGAAATGTACCTGTGAGGAAATTATGGTAAATGGGCTCGGTTTGCCTCTGCTGGACGCTGCCGGCAGAGCCCAAAAGAGGTTCCTCTTCTGAGACTGCGTGCGCATGCTCTGGGATGCCTGTTGCAGACGCCATTGTATATGACGTCACAGAAACCGAACAAGTATTGTCACAGAAGCAATATCAATTGATAGATGTGAGCACGCCTCCTGTATCAATTTGAAAGAAGAGTAAGCCATGAGCTAGTGAGGAGCGTGCGATTTATAATAGTAGAGCGATGAGGGGCTGCGTGGGTTACAGTACTTACTAGTCGATGACGATTCCGTCGCCCTGGATTGCTAATCATTGATTGCGCCAATCGCACTACATATGCCGGCAATATGCACATGTGCAACAAATAAAGTAACTACCGCTTTTATACTTTTTTTATATAATATACTCTCATTACAGTTTCTGTGCCTTGCAGGTCCGCCTAGTAGCCCGACCCCGGCATGGCCATCCACGAGGTGAGATCATCTACGGCAATGCCGGCAAAGTGAGCATTGCTGCCCTCGGCTTTGGCTACTGTCGCCAGAGCATTATTCGTAGCCTCAAATGTCTGGCCGTAGAAGGATGTCTCCGGTGCGTCGGCGACCTCGCCTGTCTCAGCGCCCAGCCAGACTTTTTTCCCGGTCTTCTCGCCAGCCTGCAAGATTGGAGATGCAAGATCCTCGATGGCGGCCGAAGTGTTGCGATATGTCATGAAGTTGGCCGAGTCGAGTCTGTCGAGTATCCAGATGTCCATGGTCTGATTTGTTGTGGTGCTGCTGATCGTGTTGCACCAAAAGGGCAAATCTGCTGCCACCGGCATACCGAGGGCCTGACCGACGCCAGCAATTTTGTTGACGACGCTCTGCCAGCCCTTGACGTATTTCGCCTCGTGGGAGGTAAAGCCTGCAAAGTCCCACGGCTAAGGACACCAAAGGAGACAAGTTAATCGAGATGAACTTTCGTAATAAGAAAGAACAAGGACAATTTGGAACCGTACCTCAACATCCATATGGATGCCAGTGAATTTGGAATCTGCCGAAGCGGTGCTTTGGTACTGTTTAATCCATTGCAATTCGGTTTCGAGGTCGCCCTCTTCGAGCACCCAATTCGCATTGCCAAGCAGGGCGTCCACGGTGATGCCACTGGCAGTTAACTTTTTGATGAAACTCTCCCAATCGGCACTGGAAATTCTCGAGTCTATCTGCGCATAGAGGTGCGTGAGGCCCTGGGCCTCGGCGAATGCCAGTATGTTGGAGACATGGGCGGAGTTGGTGATCATGTCCGTTCTCCAAAACCACGAGGCTAGCGGTGCCGAGGCAGACGCACAGGATGCGCTTGCTATCACAGCAGCCACAGGAAGTATGAATCGCCTCATGCTGGGCGACAGAAGTAGATGAGAGCAGTAATGACCTGTCGGGTCAAGATGACAGGGCATGTCAATACTAAATACCAAATACTACGTACTTAGCCAGCACGGCCCACTTTGTCATGGGGCGGGATTGGGGCCGCTTTCGAAAACCACTTGCGTGACGGTAATCATACACCAAACCACATTACTACTAATGTAGTACGTATTGAAGCAGTCAATATTATTCATATTCACTGCATAAGTGAATCTATACCTAGGCGCCGTGCGATTGGCTGCCGGGCGCCTCGAGTGGGGCCCAGACCGGGACTTGGCGTGTTGAGCTTCACTTCTTGGCCTTTTTGAGTTCGCAATGTTCTTCATCCTTTCCGACGCAAACACGCATCGCCATTCTCAATGGCCATAGCGAGACTGGCCCGGCCAGCTCCCCGATGGACCGGCTGCATACGACGCAGCTTCAGTCTATCCTGCCGCCGCAATAGCGAAGTGTTTCGCCCTCCGACCGCGCCGAAGCCAGTTCCGGACGTCAAGCTGATCAAGGAAAACGTCGACGTCTTCGCGCAAAACTGCGTTGACCGCAATTATGCTGCCTATAAAGAATACCCGAACCGCATTCGAGAGCTGTCCAATGACGCTGCCAGGCTCGTAGAGGAGCTGAAATCCCCGCGCAAGCAAATAAAAGAGGTTGAAAAGGCCATTGCACAGCTGGCTTCACAGGGACTCGCGAGCGACGAAAGCGAACAGAAACTAGCCGCATTACGAGAAGACGCGCATAAGCTCAAGAATGCCTCCGAAGAGGCATCGCTAAGAAAAGATTATATCGACGAAGAAATCCGACGACTTGCCCTCGCACTACCTAACCTAACCTCTCTCACAACGCCGGTGGGCAACGAACCCCGGCTGATCCAGTACATAAATTACGACCCAGAACAACCGCCCTCTTGGATTACAAAGCACGATCCAAGCCGCTCCCATGTGGAAATCGGAACATCACTCAATTTAATGGATTTTACTAGCTCTGCGACCTCAACTGGCTGGGGCTGGTACTATCTTACCAACGAAGGAGCCCTGTTAGAACAAGCTCTCATCCAGTATTCATTAAGCGTCGCACTACGTCGGGGATGGAAAGCGGTATCGCCACCTTCGATCGTTTATTCATACCTCCAGGAAGCATGTGGCTATCAGCCACGGGACCAGCACAACGAGCAGCAAGTTTGGCACATTGAGCAGAGCGAAAAGGACAAAGCGAAACCCCAGCGGTCACTTGCTGGAACTGCGGAGATTCCTTTGGCTGCTATGTACGCGGGGCGGGAGATCGATGAGGCCTTGCTGCCATTGAAATTCGTCGGACCCAGTCGATGCTACCGCGCTGAAGCTGGGGCGCGCGGGGTCGACACCAAGGGTCTTTACCGCGTCCACGAATTCACCAAGGTAGAACTGTTTGCCTGGTCAGACAACGTGAAGACAGACCCGGCAGACATCACGCATGCCAAATCTGCGCCATTGAACGATTTGTTCAACGAGCTGCTGGACATCCAACTCGAGATTTTGACCTCACTCGGCCTGCCATGCCGGGTGTTGGAGATGCCCACGGGCGATCTGGGAGCGAGTGCTACGAGAAAACGCGACATTGAGGCTCTGTTCCCCTCTCGACTTCGGGTGAGTGAACAACAGTCTGGGGCAAATGGAAAGCTCGATCTAGAGACTGCATGGGGCGAGGTCACCTCTGCCTCAATCTGCACAGACTACCAGAGCCGTCGCTTGGGCACGAGAGTCCGAGGCCGAGACGGAAAGAAGCCTCGCTATCCTCATACCGTCAATGGCACCGCAATTGCTGTCCCACGCGTACTGGCCGCTATACTTGAGAATGGCTGGGATGAGAAACGCAACGTGGTTGTGATCCCGGAGGTACTCCGACCGTGGATGGGCGGGACAGAGACGATTGGGAAGAATTGAGCGTTGTCGACTGCATGAATTGTATACTACTGTAAAAATATGTAAATTTATACTTCGGGATACCACTGCAAACTGTTCTACTCTACTTGCGCACGTCCACATCAGCCATGGAGGCTCGGCGACTGTTCCGAGGTGGGCGTCGGCGATCTCCGATCAAAAGTGTATGACAGATACCAGTATGCTGCATGTGGACAGTGGGCCTCTCTAAAGCTTATTTGAGTACAGTAACTTAACACCGGCCGTTGTATGTGTTAATCGGGAGCCCTTGCAATTTCTATCGAGTAATAGCCTTCTCAGTCAGCTCCGATGGTGACCGATGCGACCCGATAAGATAACGGGTTCCCCTCATCGTCCCCTTTCGCTGCAGTCGTGACAGGGAGGTTAAATTAAAGTACAAAAAAAAAGCAACAACAGTTTATTTCTTTTTCTTGTTCTTGACAGTACGCCCAACCTATAGCACAAGAGCGCCAACGAAACCAACCCACTCCAAACGGTCATGGAAGTCCCCGCGATCCCCGCCGACGCAGCGTCACAACTCCCCGCCTCAGCCACTCTTGCAACATCAACATCTTCAACGGTAACGCGAGTGCCCAACGACCAGATCGACCAGGTCTTCGCGCGCACCACGAACCTGGCCTCGTCGGCGCTGAATGCCAAGGTGCTCGCCTGCTCAAACGACTACTTTGCCGCCGCCGAAAACCTCCTGACGCCCACCGCGCCTATCCACAAGCCAGGCGTGTTCGTGCACACGGGGGCCTGGTACGATGGCTGGGAGACGCGCAGACACAACCCAGAACCATATGACTGGGTAGTCATCAAGCTGGGCGTTGCTGGTGGGGCTATTGAAGGGGTCGAAGTTGACACTGCTTATTTCGTGGGCAACTATGGCGAAAAGGCCGAACTGCAGGGCGCCTATGTGCCTGACCAGGGAGTCAGCGATGAAGAAATCGCCAGCCCGGATTATAAAGGATGGAGCACCATTCTGCCCGTCGTCGAGTGTGGACCAAGCCAGCGACGAGCATGGAAGATTGACTCCTACGACCCTGCCAACCCCAAGCCATATACCCATGTTCGTCTGCTAATGTACCCGGATGGAGGATTTGCACGTCTCCGACTGTATGGCCACGCCATCCCGCCTCCTCCCCCGTCATCGGCAGCTGCGCAAGGCCAGCAACCAGAAGAACTGTCCTCCGCGCTCTTGGGCGGTCTTGCTCTGTCCGCCTCTGACCAGCACTACACGCCAGCCTCCAACACAATCCTCCCCGGCCGTGGCAAAGACATGGGCGATGGTTGGGAGACGGCTCGATCACGCACCCCAGGCCACGTCGACTGGGCAATTTTCCGTCTCGGTGTCCCGGGAACCGTCAGCAAAGTCGTTGTCGACACAAAGGACTTTCGCGGTAACTTTCCACGCGAGGTTCGCGTGCACGGGTTGGTCAAGTCAGATGGCACCGAGGAACCTGGTCACGATCATCCCGGTTGGGTAGAATTGCTGAGCGGGGATAAGAAGACAAAAGCCGACACAGAACACGTTTTTGAGGGAGCCGATCTCGCAGCCGGCGGAGAAGATAAACGAGTGTTCACTCATGCGAAACTGACATTGGTGCCAGACGGCGGTGTTAAGAGATTTAGAATCTTTGGCCAAAGGATGGCGTGAATAAAGACTTAGATAAAGATAATAAGAGTGCATTATATCGTCTCAACTTGATAGAAATATCTGGCAAAATAAAATAATTGATAGATGATCTCTATAAACTAAGAAGCAATTGTAATAATAAGATAATATGCGCAGAAGGGACATAATCAAAAGTTAACTTCGTTCCTCCGCTTATGCGCTCGAAAAGAACCCAGAATTCTATATAAATACGAATCATACAAATAAAACTATACAACAAAAAAGATCATCTGAAAAAGAAAAGAAAAAGAACAAAATCGAGAGACGCCATCATAATTCGTAGTTGGGGGATATCACAAGGACGTATATATAATTGCCATATATAATGGCTAGTATTCAGAAGAGTATTTTGCACATCGCAAGGTATGTTTCATAAGAAATGGTGTTATAATTTGTACAAGAAGCGGATGTCGACATCTTGCAAAGCTCGCCAAAAAAGGATTCCAACGGGAAAACTAATTTTTCCCCTCCAAGGACGATGCTGAGCTTTGGTTTTGCTTGGAGGATGCTGGAAGCTTAGGGCGTTCTGGAACCTGCTTGTTATCGACAGATTGGCGCTCTAATCGACGCTGTCGTTCGTCTTCCGGTGTAAGTGCAATAACCTGACTCGCAGAAGACGAAGAGGTGATGCTTCCTGGCGTCCCGGCGCCCTCATTGTGAATGCTATTGCTGGTTTGTCGAGAAAGGTGCCGTCGACGTACTGCGGGTTTCGTAGGTGCAAGATATTGGTCCAGCATGTCACTGAGAACCGACGACCGTACTGGTTTTGCCAGGTAATTATTCATCCCGGCATCTAAACATTTCTCGCGATCGCCATCGATAGCACTGGCGGTCATGGCTATCACCAGTACTTGGTTCACATTCGGGTCAGACTGCTGGCGAATCATGCGAGTGGCATTGTAGCCATCTAGTACGGGCATCTGCACGTCCATGAGGACAACATGAAACGGCTTTCCTTGTTTTGCGTGACTACATAGAGCCTCTACCGCCTGTTGACCGTCGCTGAAAGCCTCACACTCAAGACCAAGCCCTTTGACGAACCTGACTGCAATCTTTTGATTGATGGGATTGTCCTCTGCGATGCACACCCGGATCTGGTCGCGAGGAATATTCGTGAGGTCTCGAGTCGTGACCCGCGTAGTATCGTCGGTTTCGGTCGGATTCAAGTTTTGTGACCATGGCGCTGTAGCAACCGCTTCCTTGGGGGCTTTACGGAAAACAAGCTGAAACGTGACCGTCGTGCCCACGCCTTGCGAAGACTCTAGCCAAATCATACCTCCAAGAACGTCCTCGATGATGGCTTTGCAGATGCTCAAACCCAGCCCGCTACCGCCATAAGACCTGGCGGTAGAATTATCCGCTTGTGAGAATGGCCTGAAAAGCCGCGATTTGTGTTCTTCCGAGATGCCTATTCCTGTGTCTGCCACGGAACATTCCAGACGTACAAGGCCCTTGCCTTCGCGGGAAACTGCCGCTGCGACCTTGATCGATCCCTTAGGGGTAAACTTGTAGCTGTTGCTGAGAAGATTCATGAAGATCTGATGGAGGCGGACAGGATCGCCCATGACGACTAGATCTGCTGGAATGTCCAGATCCTCAATTGTCTCCAGGTCCCGGTCCCGGTGTGTATACCGAAGTGCCCGCACCACCTCGCTAATCGTTTCCTTCAAATTCAAAGGCACTCTTGAAATCTTCATCTTGCCAGCCTCTAGCTTGGAGAAATCAAGGATGTCGTTTATCAGAGTCAACAAGGTATCAGCACACACTCTAATGGATTCGACATAGCCATCCTGTTCCTTGTTCAGAGGTGTGCCTTTTAGGAGCTCAGAGAGACCAATGACACCATTCATCGGGGTGCGAAGATCATGGGAAACATTTGCAAGGAACACAGACTTGGCCCTAGCTGCATCATCCTTGAGCTTGACGTTATGGTTTGCTTCAGCCTCAGCAAGTTTGGCTTTTTGCTCCGCATCCCGGGCTTGAGCCAGTGCGCGCTTCTGTGTTTCGACCATGGAGGCATTCATGGCACTGACTTTGCCAATCTTTCTAAAGAATAAAGCGTTGGACAGAGAAATGCCAACCTGATTGCACAAAAGACGGAGAACGACAAGATTGCGTTGGGTGAACGAATTGGGTTTGCCTTCAATGTGAACGACACCAAGTAAGGAATTGGCATGAACGATAGGAAGTGCAATAACAGATCGGCCAAGAGGATACCGCGCTTGATAGCTCTCGGTTACGATGGAAAATCGCTCGTCCTCAAGAACATTGTGAACAAGCACTTCTTCCTTAGTACGCAAGGTGTAGTGAGTGATCTGCTTCGCGATTTTGTCTTCCATTTCCGAAAAGGCAAGTCCATCAACAAAAGCTTTCTGGCCGTCTTCCAGGGTTCCCGTTGCAGCTATCGCAAAGCCATTGTCTTCGAAATCAGTGGCAATAACAGCAGTGTCGGAGCCATTGCAAGACTCCAAAATAATTTCAATCATCTTGGTCAACAGCTTATCTATTTGGAGCTCCGAAGACATGACTTGACTGAACTCGAGAATGCTTGACAAATCGATAATATCTAACAATTCAATTAGTCATAGACAAGGCCATACGGTTTGGAAAACGTACCTAGTCCGACACTGGGTATGTCCAGCGGCCCATCTGGAACAGCAACACCATGATTCTCCACCCAGTTCTTCTTCCTATCGTCTTCCAGGCGTTGTTGAACTAACGGGGGCTCAATTGCAGAATTTTGGCTAATATTGACAAGTGTGTCCAGGGTTTGAGTGCTGTTGTCGATATATCTGGAGGCGGCAGCCGTTTTCAAGAGCCACTCGTGTTTTTCGGCCAGATGTTTTGCCTTTCCAATGGCACTAATACCTGTCCAAGCGGCGATTGCTTCTTTGAGTATAGCCCGGGCAGATCGTTTCGCGCCACGGCGCACAAGGAATTCACCTATAACTAAATGAGTAAAAACGACTAGAAATACCACGTCGTACAATGTATAAACCTACCATGGAGCTCAAGGGCCAAAGCCTCCTCTAACGGAAAACCGTGAACTTCACAATGATCGATTGCGTCCTACAGTCGCTTAGTCCAAGGCTGTCTTCATTTTAGACCATCATGCAAAACTTACCTCGTAGGAACGGATAGCGTGATTAAATTCCCCTTTGTACTCGTAAAGCATTGCGTCAATGAGTGCCGACCACATCTTGTAATTCACTTCGCACGCCTTTCCCGCAAACTCGATTTCTTCTTTACACATGGCCACATCACTCATGCGAGATTCCAAATTACTATTGTTTGGATTCTCAAAGTGCTGCGTCATAATCGAAAGCGCCAGATAGAAATATGTTAAATGGGCCGCTCTCATAGACCACAACCTGCTGATGCTCTCCAGCATATGCGTACCAACCTCAATCGCTTTATCGTGGTGGCCGAAAACATAGAGGGCAACCATAGCATGACTCCAGTAGATGTTGTAAGGACGATCGACCCGCATAGCATGGCGAATTATGTGATCCATATATTCCGAAGTGTTGTGCTCACTATCAGACATAATCAAATCAGGGGACTGCCAGGATGTCTTGCCCTGCATTGCTCGTGCCACTTGCTTGACAGCTACGAGGAGGACACCTCCTCGGACGTCGCGTACCCAACCAGAAAGTTCTTCGGGTGTTTCATTGCAGAAGCTTTCAAGTGTAGCGAGGTCTTGACCCAAGTAAAACCGTGTCGCAGCCATTGTGGCGAAACTGGTGAGTATCATATTCGGATCGGCACTCATGAAGGAAGCATCCACCGCAAGTTCAATAGCCGGTAGAACGGCTTGTAGCGGAATTTTGAGATGTTCCACCATTAGTATGTGGCTTGAGAGACCAGCACCACGCGACCAAGGATCAGAATATGTGTCGAAAAGTAACATGGCCAAATCGCCCATTTTGTTACCCACTTCAAGCTCTTTATACCGGCTATATGCCATCATAGCCAAATGCGAGCATGCAAGTCCAATTTGAGCAAAACGACCAGAGAACAAATGAAGCTTCATCATCTCCGTGCTCATATGCAAGAAGGTCAGATCATCACCCCAAAAAGCTACAGCCATGGCCTCCGCGATGACATCTCCGATGGCGATAAATCTCTCATCTTTACTTACGGGCTGTCGTATCATTTTCTCAAGATTGACAGAAATCAAATGATGGCCCAGGCTATGAAAAACAGTGTCGCATTGTTCGTAGGAGTTAGGCTGACGAATGCGAACCCCAAGCTCCTCCAAAGAAGTGAGCAGTGAATCCATGGCCCCGTTGAAGTCACCTTCTCGAGTAAATATCCTGCTCTTTATAATCCAGGCTCTGGATTTTCCCGCGGCTGTTCTGTCATGTTGGAAAACTTCTTCTAGGAGCTGCAAAGCCTCCTCATTTTTCCCTTGGTACCAGAGCAGTTCCGCTGTTGATATATGAAGTTTCCGAGTCTCTTCGAAATCAACATCTGATGCATTGTCATCCCAGCAGTCCGGTTGTAGCATATCGAGACAATGTCGAGAGTACCAAAGTGCAGTTTGTCGAGCACCCGAGTCGACCGCTCTTTCGGCGGAATACTGGAGGACTTTTCTATAAAGAGCTCGGTGGTGTACTCGTTCTTTGATAAGGCGTGCAGCTTTGCAGATGTGATATGCTTTGGGATACATGTTCTTTTCGTCCCCACCCTGTTTCATCAACGTCTGTGCAATAATGAAGTGCATTTTTTCAACGTCATGGCATTCACTTAGCGTCGAGACAGCCTGAGAGAATCGATCGTGTGCGAACCTACATGAAAGTTAGAGGTGAGATACATACATGGGGTGTCTCATGACAAACCGAAATTCATCGTCTGTATCCCCGGGCAAAATTATATAGCCTTGAACTAGATATTGAAGCCCCGAGATGAGATCGGCAGCAGAACGAGGCGACTCTACCGGTTTTTTACAACGAGGAGCAGTATGGTTGGCTACTGTATCTCCGCTGTCGTACCAGAACTCCCCGGTCAAAAGTTTTTGTATCAAGGAAATCGAAAACGGACTGCCTAGGAAAACAGCCCATATCAAAATGGAACGAGCTTCAGAGGGCATTTCCTGGAATCGTTTTACAAGAAAATCCGTGCCAAGGCTATCGCCATAGTCGGGAGATACAAATTCGGTAAAAATCCGGTCGATGTCAAATTCCCAGGCGCCACGTCGCCAAGAGTACCAAATACAATTCTTGTGATAGCAAGTCTCCAGCATCATTCGGATAAAGAAAGGGTTTCCTCGGCACTTTTCTATAACGACAACGGACAGTGGCGTCAATGTATTGGTGGGTTGATGCATCGTAGCGGCTACATAGTTCATGACATCCTGTTCTTCCAATGGGTGCAATTCGATTTTCATGATGTTGGGACCCTCGGCATTAAATAAAGACTGCACATCAGTTGACTCGATCTCATGCTTGCGTGCGGTTATAATGAGTAAGCAAGGGATCCTGGCTTTGACGATATGGATGATCAGATCCGCCGTCTCGTCATCTGCGTATTGAAGATCATCCAAACACACACAAACCAGTCGTTGTTGGCAGAGAATTCGCATTATATCCATATAGGTCTCTCTCAGGCGCATGTTCCTGTTTGATGCTTTAGGTAGGAAAATATCGACAGGAGAGGAGCTATGGCTAAAGCTTGGTCGTTTAGCGCCCTCAGGTTTTGACCCTTCCTTTAGGAAATGCTGAGCCACCTTGATTTGTGGGGAGGCAATTTTGTCCTTCTGGCCGAGAGATATGAGCTGCTCGGGGAGTTCAAGAACTTGATGGAGGGTTGGCCATAGCGGCCGCAAAAATGACCGTAGATTATTATGATAATCAGAGGTCACCTCACTTTCAGAAAATACCTGACGGAGAAGACTAGCCAGAATCCTTGCGAAGGTCTCGAAGGGAATCCTTCGTGCACGGTCAAGTCGCGCAACCCCGATGTACCCCAGCTTTCGAATTGGAGCATGTACACGCTGAATGAGGTCAGATTTTCCAATTCCAGCGTCTCCGGTTATAGTGATAACCTCACAACGCCCATGTCGAAGCAACTTTTGTACCGATTTATGTCGGTTTATAGCACTCAGCGGCTCTAAATGGCTCTGGGAGCTACCGGTCGTGGACAAATGGGAAGAATCTCGGTCACCACTGTCATGTACACTTTTGTACTCTGTGTAACCTCTTGCCTTGTTCAGTAAGCTGGTGGCCCTCTCAGTAGAGACTGAAGACTCCGTGCTATGTGTCGAGTCATGTGTCGGAGTATGATTGAGAAGGTAGTGACCAGTATTGGAGTTGCTCCGAGAAGAAGTAACATGGATAGACTCCGAATCGCTAGAGCCTTCAACAACATCAAAGCTGTCCACACGACTATCGGACACGGACGATGCGGACCCGATCGCGTTTGTTTGAATATTTGACTTTGCGTGCGCAGCCTGGTGACGGCGGTGTATTTTCTCCGCCACAGCGACAATTTTCTTGTACTCGTCCTCTCTGCCGAACATCTGGGACGGCAATGTAAAAAACGAAGAAACGTCGGTCTGACCAACTGTAAACGTACTGAGCGAATCACTGTCTCCATCTCCCAGAAATTTGGCTATTTTTTCAAGATCTTTCTTGACAGACGTGATGGTATGATATCTTTCATTTACCTCTCTTTGTGTCATTTTCTGGATCACATTAGACAGAGCATCGGGGATGTCCATCCGCTTGGACGACACTGGAGGTATTCTCTTGCCGAGTATATTCTGAACAATATCCCTTGGGGTGGCACCCGTGAAGACCGGGTTCCCCACAAGTATGATCCAGAAAAGGACCCCGAGAGCATAAATGTCTGTCCGAGTATCTGGTTCGGTTGGGAGGCGACCAGTTTGTTCGGGGGCAACAAATTGTAGTTTTGTTTTGATGCCTACTTCACGAGATAGAGTAGACCAACCCTCACCTAATGCATTATCAAATGCCCTAGCACCATTTCCCGTGTTGACTAGCTTGACAATACCAGTGGTCCGGTTGAAGTGAAAGGCATCACCACGTATTTCACCATGAATGGCCTTGAGGCCATAGTGCAGCAGCTCCAGACAATCACAAGCACCGATAGCAAAGTCGAGAAATAAAGGTAGAGACACTTGCTCGCCTGGTGTCGATGTGGTACTAGTGTCACTATGTACTCCAAACAAGAAAAAGGCGGGGCCGAAGGCGACAATGTCTCGAAGGTGGTTTGGACCGGGCGACTCGACGACAGCAACGAGAATGGAGCCAGGATCACCAGGTTCTGAAGGGAGTCTGAGCAGCTCGATGGGACGGACAGTATGAATGCAATCAGGGTCAGAGACTTGGACGAGGGAACGCATCATGTGGAACTCTCTCTCCAACCGGACGACATGGGTGGAAATGCGCGCAACGACGGGAACCCATGGCGGATCCTGTTCGACTCGAGATGAGGAGAAATCGCTGCTGGATTCGCTCAAGCTGCTTCGCCAATGATGCCGGAATGGCGGTCTCACGTCGATGCGAGGGGAATCTCGCGTTGTGCTGGAAGGACCGGAAGATGTGGCGGCTGGAGTGGAGGTGTCGTTGTCCTGTACCTGTTTAATTCCAAAGACGTGCCAGTTATCGTATGTAGAGTGGAAGGGCTCGATCGTAGTGTCCCAGACATATCCAGGGAGAGATGCCAGGCGCTCGAAAAGGCGCGCAGGCGGTAGTGGAAGGTCCTCTCCCAGGACGTGATGATCCTCCATGCCACAGACAGTTTTTAGGAGGATTGCCTGTGTCCCGAAGATGAGAAGATCAAAACATCGCTACCTCAGCCACTGTCACCAGCCCGTCGCAGTCCCAGGAAAAAACGGTTTTTTATGGTTCGCCGGCGGTTTCGATGTAAATAGATCGTCTGACGGGTGCCGCACTAAGCCGGAGGAGAGTTGTGTTGGGAGTCGAGTTGGTCGGCGAGGGATCGTTTGATGGAAATGGCCCTTATTTCAGGGCACAGAAAGGGAGGTAAGAGGGGTATGGTCACGTAAATGGCATGGATAGTCAATGAGAGGTTGTAATCAGATGAATAGAAGATATCTGATTCTTGCCTGAAGCCGACGGGAACGGAAAGAAGGAATATCGCAGCGTCGCTCCTCGAAGAACGGACCAATCATAGTGGGGTAAATTCCAAAAGTAGATTGGCGTAGATTAGTCAGACGCGAGTTTTGACACGGACCCAAACTTTCCCGTTTCGGGCTAGAGCGGGGTCCGGCGAGGGCGATCTATTGGTTGACAGGTTGTAAACAAACTGTTAGCAGTAATACAATATCTCTACAGAGTATACTGCTATTGATTTTTCATCGAAGCAATGATTGACAAGTAGAGTAGTTTATCTATGATATGCCGCAGCTGTTTGTCAGTCTCACATTCACAATTTTTGCATGCCACTGTTCTGCCATTAATTGGTATCCGTCCATGCTAATATGGCGTGTTAATACTAAATTACGTACAGTAGTTCTCCGGAGTATGTAATTAATTAATACTATGTCTCTGATTAACACAAGCTAATTGCCCCAGATTCGGATTATATGTTTGATATTCTTCTAATGACCTGTCTCGAAAACAGGGATTCTGTCTTCAATTGTGAAACAACTTCAGAACATCAGTTGATTGAAAAGCAATGCCAATTCAAGGTTTAGAGTTATTCATTGGACGTTTTTCCCGGATTTCCCTCCAGTTGTCGTTGAGGGATAACCCGCTAACTTTGAGACCTGCTTCCCACGGAGTAAGTGACAAAGCTGACACACCGACTGAATCTATTTCCATGAAGGGGTATGATTTCAATAATGTAGCATGTAACAAGTGATGGCACTGGGTATTGTTGCTGTTAAATAGGAAAAACATTTCCATGTAATCAATTGATACATTTGAAGAACAGGTCTAGGCCCGGGGTAGAATTGTAACGGTCTTGGTTGTACATAATAATAGAAATGGAGCACATCGCATAAAAATGGACTACTGATGGTAGTGCGTATTCTTGCATCTGCATGGAGTAATAAAATGTGTTATATAAAGTATGAGCGATTCACCTATACATATACGGAGTACTCGGTACGGAATAAAGAAAAGCGAACAATATCGGCAAAGGGGCAGGTAGCACAACGCCCAGCGTGGAGAGTGGGGCCGCGATGACGTCGTGTCTACCATGAGGCTTATTAAGCGGCTGCGAACCGCAGATTTGAGGCGTCACGAGCCGACCGATCAAATTATGAAAGATGATTATCCTTTGACTATGCCTTGACTACTCTGTAGTGTATATATATCTATAAGCCATAGCCAATGGCAATTAAACATATTAAGTTATTCTATTTTGCCGCGTGCACGAGAGCGATACCAACGGCAATGACGTACCATTGGGCGCCTTGTCGATGATGGCATGGCTTGTCTAAGAAAGGAGTAGTGTGATCCTAGAATCCGTGGAACGGTGGTGAGCATGGCCTATCATGGCAGCGAACGCCTGCTTAAAGTTCGGCGTTCCTTCTCGATGGAGCCAGATGGACGGTGGGAATTGCGCCTGGGTGGACAGACGGGGAAGACTGTGGCATGTGGTGGGGACACCTTGCAGCAACGAGTGGATGAAATTGCAGGGAAGCAATTTGCACTAGGCCGGAACAGGCGCAGGCTGGGGCGATCGCCATCAGCGGTAGCCGTCGTTGCGGACGGTCAGCAGCGAGACGGACGGGGCCGACGACGCACGTTGAGTTGTCTGCCCTGCGAACATGTCACCTCGACGTTGCCATGAGAATATATTGCTCGCTCACGGCGGCAGCCCATCACTCGGTCTGCACAGAGTACAGAGTAGACGCTGTAATATAAAATTGCTAATAGCTCCTTAGAGAGAGCGTAATGTGGTACGGAGTAGAAATGGTCATTAATCCGCATCGGCTGCAGGAAGGAGCGATGGGCACTGGTCGGAGTACTAGTAGTAATGCATAATAATAGCACCCAGCATGCAGCCACGCTACGTCATCGGCGGACGGCAGTTCTGGCTGTCACCCGCACAGGGAGCGCGCCTTCCTAGTGAACCAAAAAGAGAAAAAAAAAAAAAAAAGGGCCGGCCCAGCCCAGCCCAGCCCTGATGCCAGCCATGCGGATAGCAACCTCTGGCTGTCCGGCCTCTCTCCCCTACCTACTAAGCCTGCGCGCCGAACAGGATCTGCCGACCTCTTTCTGGCAATTCTCCTTCTACCTTTCCTGCTCCCGAAACATCCTCCTCACCTCCTCCACATTTCCACTCAATCACCAACCACCAACTATAATTACCAAACACAACCATAAACCATACAACCTGAGCAGTGAGCACGCCCGCTCGAGTTGCCACCCGGTTGTGGAGAAGCCTCACCGCAACCACTGCCGACACCTGCCAAAAGCCTCGCGCTCGCCTGTTTTCTAGAAACACACATTTCGCCACAGCTCTTGTGATATTATACAAATCTCCGCCCTCTCTGCAAGCCGCCTCCCTGTGTCTGTCGGTCTACATCTTCCACCGGCTTCGCTCTCTGAACGGCTCCATATAGTTGCGTACTGGAACTTGTCCGTTTACGTCAACCATCCATCGACCCCCGGCCATCACCGTCAACCATCAATCACAGACAACCGCCAACCGCCCTATACTGGTCGGACACAAGCGATGCCGGTGACGTATTTGTACAACTGCCAAGCGGCCAGCGAACTTCAATAATTCCATGGTCATTTCTTGACCGACCGATTACGTGCACGCTCCAGACGAAAACAACGACATGCGGCGGAACCAGGCCCGTCTCACGCCCACGAAGGCTCCTTCGTTCACCACATCACATCCCCAGAGCCAAAGCCATGCCCAGATCCAGGACCATAGCCATAGCCGGAACCCGTCGCGCGCGGATCCATTGAGCAGCACTCCGGCGGTTGTCGAAAACCTGGCCATCAGAGGAGCGCGCAAGGATCTTTCTCAACACCAGCCGCCGTCGCCTCGCATCACCGACTCAGCGCCTGATCTGACGCATTATATCGACAGTGATGCCCAGACCCTTGAGGACTTGCGCCGAAGAATGGAACAGACATTGGTGAACCAACAGGCCCAGCGTCTCCATGCTTCCGCGAATACGAATTCCGGGCACAGCTCGAAACCAGCGCTCAGCATGCCCACGCCGCCGGTCGTGACCCATGCCGAAACCCCTTCGTTGGATCAAATTCGCTCTCCTCTCTATGCGGGCTCAAATAGTTCCAGCGCTACAATCCAGGGAGCTGCTCCCGTTGAGAAGAAACCCGACTCAGGTCTCCCGACTACCCCGTCCTATCCTTTTCCTTTGATGCCTACAACGTCCAATCCTACAAGGTCGAAGTCATCTAGACTGTCTAGCGAGCCAAGGCCTCGGCCATCAAAGGCACCCGGCACCATCACAATGGGTCCACTGAGGGCAATGGTACCGTCTAATCATGCCTCAGCCCCCCCACTGGCAGGACAAGTGGCCCCGGGTGACCTTGAGTACCCCAGTCCGAATCTTTACGATGTCATCTTAGCATTAAACTCGGCCCCCGGGCTGGATTCATGGTGGGCCAACGTCGTCGACATCCTGCAGTCCCATTTTGGCGTGGAGCGGGCTTCTCTTGCCGTTCCCGGTGACCCTACGGATTTAGAAAATGTGCCCTGGGAACAGAAAGCCACTTTCAGACCATTGGAAACTCGTGATGATGCGGAGCAATTACCTTCAAAATCCGAGCTATCTGCTGATATCATCAAGGAATATTCTGCACAGAAGAAGGAGTCACAAGAACAATCGACAACTGGCGCTTCAAAGCCCACCTCGTCTAGACGGCCGTCCTTGCTCGCTCGTCACTCATTTGCTGGGTTTACCAAAGATAAAAAGACATATGCTCTGCGTAGTGCAGAAAAATTTTCACGGGATAAAATTTCTGCCGAATTGCCGCGCAATTTGCCCTCTGATTCCAAATCTGTTGGTACTGGTACCGAACCCGGAACTTCATCTCAACGAACAATCACGGAGGATAGTGCTAAAGCAAACCCCCCTCAACCAGGGGCAGGACTTCAACATTCATATTCCACCCCAGTCGTCTTCGCTAATTCTAGAGATCTCGAAACGGAAACTGACCCGCTAATAAAATGCACCGGGATTCTGAAGCTTTTAGGTCGCAACAAACCTGTGGTATTGACGCGCGAGTATGCTTACGAACCTGCAACAACTTTTCCAGCGGATGTTGAAGCTGCGATTCCATCCCCCAACGACACAGTACAGGTGACACCGGCTGGCGACCCTCCAAAGGCTCAACCAGAAGCCACACTGCCGAAAGGCGACACCAAAGCAGCAGCTCCGCCAAGCCGCCATGGCAGATCAAGATCGTCGTCTACTGTACACATCCTTGCTCCTCCCAACAAAAAGGACCTACTCCACCATCCCACCGTTCCGCAATACGAGGATTATGAGCAGAATCCCCCATCGCCATGGTCGCAATCACCCGCCCCTTCACCAGCACCGCGAACTCATCCCGACCAAAATCCTTTCTTCACAAACCACGCCGTTGACGAAGAAGCATTTGCCAAGAACCCACCACCCCATGACTATTCACAAGCAAAATCTGTCAACGCTATCGGCGTAGACAGGTCAAAGACAATCGTTCATGTCCCGCTATTGCACGTCACAACAACAAAAGACTTCAGTGAAGAAACGCTTAGGTTTCCTATGGCCGTCATATCTTTCATGTCCCCTATTATCCCGTATCCGGCAAATCTGAGAGCTTCGCTCCTTTATTTGATACCGCACCTAACGACCTCTTACTCGTTAGCTCACCAATACACCCAACTCGAAAGGCAGCTTGCTCCCGGCTCTTACAAACCTCGTTTCGGTCACATTCTTGGACTGGGAGGGACGTTTTCTGACGCTAGTAGCGAATTGGAACTTGTTGCTGGTCTCAGCGGTCAGGCTATGACAGATGGTGGATCTGGTACTTCGGCACGGGGGAGTCTCTGCAGTCCAGACGAGATATCTGATCATTCTAAAGGTAGTCCGTCTATGTCAATTGTCGGCACCCCTGGCATCGAGTTTGCCAATATGGGATCTGTCAGCGAGCCAAGTGCCACACCGGGCCTTAGATACAGCTCGGACCATGCTGAGAGCTATTTCACTCTTCAAGCACGCGGTTCTACTGCCCCGAAACATCGTGGCTCCAAGACAAAACCCGGTGTTTCCCCGTCAGTCCCGACTTCCCCCGGTGTCTCTAGACCAAGGTCAATTCGGGAGGTGGAATCCATAATCAGGGATTCTCCGGCTACCGAACAACAAGAAAACGTTCGCTCCAATTTCACCTCGACTTCAACACGAAACCCTTCCCGGAACCCTTCCACAACGTCTGTTATCGCGCAACTCCACCGTGATGGACACTCCATCTCCGAACACGTCTTTCAACTAATGCTCAACTCGGTTCCATTACATTTGTTCCTAGCCAAGTCACAGACTGGGGAAGTCATTTGGACCAATTCCAAGTTCGATGCTTATCGACGAAGTCAACATCAAGGTCTGTCTCTTCGAGACCCATGGCAGAACGTTCATCCCAGCGACCTTGACTCTATATCTACCAAATGGGCTAAAGCTCTTCAAACGGGCGCTCAATTCACTGAGCGGGTTCAGGTTAAGCGTTTCAGTGATGATTCGGCATATCGATGGTTTATCTTTAGGGCTAATCCCCTGCTGTCACAAACCGGTCAAGTCGTATCATGGATAGGCTCCTTCCTGGACATTCACGAACAGCATGTTTCCGAGTTGACAGCTGCTCAAGAGCGAGAGACCATTGCCACCAACGCGAAATATCGTGCTTTAGCCAATTCTATTCCTCAGGTTGTTTTCGAGGCCACGGAACGTCGGGGCCTGATATCGGCCAACGAACAATGGCAGATATACACTGGTCAGTCAATTGAGGAAGCAATGAACTTTGGATTCATTGCCCATGTTCATCGGGATGATCTAGAAAAATGCGGTGTTTTATCATCAGAAGATACCGATTCGAAACCCAACGGAGCTGAAGATGGAGATGCAATATTGTCTCCAGAACTGGGCGGTGTAGCTGTGACAAGAGTGTTTTCCAGAGGAGTAACGCCTGCACTTAACGAGCTTGTGAATCAAGGTATCGTTGCTGCCCAAAAGGATGAGAATGGACGAACCTTTTACACCACCGAACTCCGTCTTCGCTCAAAAGGTGGTGACTATCGTTGGCATCTTGTGAGATTAATCAAAGTCGAAACAGCCAATTTCGGCGAGGACGAAGCATCGTGGTATGGCACGTGTACGGACATTAATGACCGAAAAAACTTGGAGCGTGAACTCAACAGAGCGATGCTGAAGTTGAACAAAGAAATGGAATCGAAATCGAAATTTTTCAGCAACATGTCGCACGAAATTCGAACTCCTCTGAACGGCATTCTCGGTACAATTCCATTTATTCTCGACACACAGTTAGACAATGAACAACGTCGCATGCTTGATACTATCCAAAACAGTTCTACCAACCTTAGGGAGTTAGTGGATAATATCCTTGATGTGTCTCGTGTCGAGGCCGGCAAGATGAACTTAGTTAATTCATGGTTTCACGTTCGTTCGGTCGTCGAGGATGTTATTGACACCATTTCTTCCCGTGCGATCGACAAAGGTCTCGAAATAAACTACCTGATGGATATTGATGTTCCTGCCATGGTTATTGGTGATAAATTTCGCATCAGACAAGTCTTGATCAACCTCATGGGCAATGCGGTCAAGTTTACCAGCCAGGGTGAAATTTACACGAGATGTTCATTACGTCAGGAGCCTTCAATATCCTTGAAAAACACCGAGCTACTACTCAACTTTGAAGTTGTGGACACGGGCAAAGGGTTTAGTGCTACTGATGCCCAACGACTGATGCAAAGATTTAGCCAACTTGGAGGGGTCGGCTCACAACAACATGCCGGTAGTGGGCTTGGGCTGTTTCTGTCAAAACAGTTGGTTGAGATGCATGGCGGGAAATTGACACCGAGTAGCCGCGAAGGACAGGGCGCGAAGTTTTCGTTCTATGTAAAGGTTGATGCGCCGCCGTACGTGCAAGACGAGCCAGGGTTGACAAGGCAGCCATCGGATTTGTCGGAAACTTTCACGGTCTCTACGAAAGGAAGCCAAACTCGAGCTCCTTTGTCGGTTACTCACTCTTCTGATTCTAAAATCCTCACGCTTCAAGACCTGACCCCAATTCATGACCCCTCCTCTCCTGCAGAAATCTCTAGCGGCTCAGCCCCTTCCCTGCGGTCCGTGTCAAATTATCGATCCAGCTCGTCTGTCTCGTCTGCGGCTCATACTCCTGATTTTATGGCTGCTGAAACATCTTCAAAGCCTGGGCCATCCCCCCTTAGTGGTGATCAGCCAATGTCATCAATATCTGGAGGCAGTGAGATAACTGGACCGCCAAGCCCGATCGCACCGAAAGGGTTGAGTTCCAAGTATTCACCGCCTCTCATATACTCTGTTCTTGTTCTTTGCCCCCTAGATCATGCTCGTGAGGCTGTGAAGCAGCATATTGAACAGGTCATCCCTCTCGAAGTTCCTGCTACCATCACGGCATTGTCTGATATAGATGACTGGAAGGACCTTAGAGGCACTAGTGACTCTCTGAATTTCTCGCATATTGTGCTTGACTTTTCTAGTTCTGATGAGACCTTGGAAGTGTTGCAACATATCCAAAGCCTCAGTGCAAGATTCAAACCGTCAGTGGTCATTATTTGTGATCTCTACCAAAAGCGTCAAATCCACAACAGCATCAACGAATTAGTTGCCGCTGGGTTCAAAGTGGACACTGTGCCCAAGCCAGTGAAGCCTTCGGCCTTCTCCAGCATCTTTGACCCTGATAGTAGACGTGACCTGAGCAAGGATCGCAACCAGGACAAGGCACGGGAGGTCAACAACAACTTCAAGACCATGTCAAAAATGGTCAAAGAAGTGATTGGGAATAAAGGACATCGCATATTACTTGTGGAAGATGACGAGACAAACCGAATGGTAAGTTACTTCAATCTACGCTATATTGCGAGTAACTAAGATGTTTGCAGGTTATGTTGAAATACCTTGACAAGGTCAAGGTGGTTTCTGAGACCGCCAGCAATGGACAAGAGTGTGTTGATATGGTCTTTTCCCACGAGCCAGGTTACTACTCTTTGATTATTGTCAGTTTACCAATTTCTTTTTTAACCCTCTCTCCCCCCTAAGTTACTAATGCTTTTCAAAGTGTGACATTCAAATGCCTATCAAGAACGGATACGACACTTGTCGAGAGATTCGCACATGGGAAGCAAAAAATCACTTCCCGCATATTCCGATTATGGCCTTGTCAGCCAATGCGATGACTGATCAGATCGATAATGCAGCCCGTGCAGGTTTCAATGACTACGTCACGAAACCGATTAAACATAACGAGCTGGGGAAGATGATGATGACGCTGCTCGACCCAAACATGCCTCAGGCACTGCTTCTTCGAGACCGTAAAGACTTGCTCCAGCCAAGGGAATAAGCTACACATTTCGTCGATATACTGCATAAGCGATTGGCGTTTGTTTTTATATTCTTTACTGCATGTTTTGTTGGGCTTTTATTCTTGTAATAACTTTTCATACCCCTGATTGTACCTATGGGCACAGCTTTGCTTTCTCCTTCGTTTTTGGTTTTTTCAATATCCATTCGGCATGTTCTTATTCCCTGGCCATGTCTGAAACGTGCTGCATTAACCATACCCAGTGTTAGTCGACTTTGCTTGGGTCAGGAGAAGGATCTGGGATAGTTTTGTCTTTTATTTCTTCCGGGAAGAGGGCATATTTTTTTGGCATTTCATTGCATGGAGGATGATACTTGTACGGTTCAATTGTTCATTGCTTAGGGAAGGGAACAGCATCGTGAAGCTTGAGGCTTTCTTTTTTATTGTTTTGAGCCATTGGGGGTGCATACGTTCGTCAGCATATTTGTACGATTTAGGATCAGAGACTGCATAGGTATTATCTACCAGTGCATTGCTGGAGGTTGGTGATGCGTTTTAGCAATCTGTTTTTACTAGACTTTGGTTATTACATCGTGTAAAGGACATCCGTCGATATAAGTCTTCAGTTTGAGGGCGTAGTGAATAAGTAACAACGTTGACTGATGTTGTATTGTCACATGAACTCCCCCCAGGTTCAATCAAGGGAGGATGAATACGTGTCAAACCATGCACGATGATCCCAACGCCAGTTGCAGTCAACGTTCCATCCATTTCCTACATAGAGATGCCACTGCGTTTAAATGAACCCTATTTTTCTAGTTATAGAATGATGGTTTTTTGGTCGTACGTACGTACGCAAATATCCAAACCAATCTTTTTTATGGTGTGTTGCACATTATTGGACCATTAGCAACTACCTAATAAACTAGAAAAAACTATTGGCTTCCAAGGAATGGCTTGGCGGTGCGTTCAGTCTAGTCCTGATTGATGCGTTGTGTTCTGGCGGTGTAGAATAAGGAGGGGGTCTACAAAGTATAAAAGACGATGAAACTTTCCGGGTGTTTGCCGAAGTTTTTCCCTTTTGGAAAAAGAAAAATTTGGGCTGTGAAAAATTGAGGGCCATTGGATGTGTACTTACTCGTGTAATTGATCACCACTAACAGTTCCAGATGTATGGGCTGCGTTGGCAATTAACGATAATAATATCAGCTTATTAAGAGGGGATACACTGCTTGTGACAGCCTGAGACTAATCAGGTAAGTTGATCCCAAAGTGGGGGGCAAAAAAGGAGGCGACTGATATGCTTGGGCCACGATACCTTTTCTTCCTCTCTGCCTGCCTGCTTTGTCATGTTATCATCTCACTAATAATCCAAGGAGAAAAATAGCCCGGAAAAATAATACCGGCGATTGGGTCGCAAGTCCAATACGACCTTGCTATGCAGAGTATGCATCAACGGCGTGGTTGTCTGCTGGCCATGCGTTGGTAGTTCGTTGTTCGTTGTTGGCTGTAATAATAGCAGGACTATTAATAAGTCCCCTTTTGCTCACTTTTGTGCCTTGTGAGCAAAAATGTAAATGCTCTGTTCGACTCCTGCCAGTAGATTCCGTGCCACGTTCAGATCAAATGATTTTCTGTGGGACATGTCATCTTAGTTTGTCAAAAATCACCGGCATCGTCGCACAGCCGTGCATATGATCAAAAGAGCCCGCGAGAATGGGTCGTAAACCTATTGGGCAGGCTTCCTGTTCCCAGGGAGAGAAACGTGATGATCAATCCGGGAATGGCCTAAAAAAACCTGCGCAACCCCTTCCCGGGAATAATAGAAAAAGAAGGAGCCGATAGGTTGGTCGAATCAAAATCCGCAGCACAAAAAGAAGATTTGCCGCACGCTGTTGATTTTTTTTTTTTTTTTTTTGCCTTTCCAACAAAATGGAGGTGACTTGTCGAAGGGGGACGAGCAAGCGGGTCGGGCCAGTCCCGACCAAGGCCGTCGTCATTCCGGATTGATTCTGGAGGGACGCAGTCATGGTGTAGGTAGGAAGATGGTAATTAGTCACGGACACTGATAGGAAGCAAGACTGCAGAAGCTGTTTCTTCCTTGCATTTCGTAAAATTCATGCCTGTCAGACATAGACGTGCAGGAGTTTTGGGTAGAGACGCAAAATGCCAAACACCGGAATAAATGGCTCGACGCCATCTCTTGGAGTAACCTGAATACCCTGAATGATCCCTATGCCCGGTACGTAGTTTGAGGCTCCATCTCCCCAAATAGATCCAATAGAGCGAATGAACTTTCATGAGACTCTTGAAAACGGTTCCCGCGATGCCAGGGTTGGTATTACCAAGAACCTTGTTTTCGCCAGTCACAGCCATCGCATAGCTCTGACATAGGACCCAAGAAATATGAGTGAATCAGGCCGTAAATCCAGTGACTGGGCGCTCGCTGTCGCGATATGCGTCAGCCCCTTGTCCCCCGGCCAATGCCAGACGAGCCCGCAGCAAGGCCTTCGGGCATTATGCAACATGCTGCAAAGCATGTCTTCATAGAATCTCGTGCATGATCGGCCAATGGTGCAGATGACAAGTGGCAATGCGGCGAGGTATCCAATCCCAGATGCTCAGGTTGCGCTGCCTCTGTCGCGTCTAGGGCGTTTGGGACGTCTCCCATGTCGCCAGCCCTTTGTGGCGGTTACCGGCCCCGGAAGACAGCAGAAGAACCGCTTAGGTTCGGAGGCCTGACGTACTAGTATGCTCCCCCGTATGGGCTGGTTGTACGATTGCATTCTTCTTGTTTGAGAATTTCGCGTCGAGTTGGGCGAGAGACATTTGTGCCTATGTGCCTTAGCTAATGGCTGCTGGTCTCTTGGGGCCGCCAAAAGCACCGACCACGCCTGTCCCGCCGTGCGAGTCCGGGTACTTGGCTTGCGGCTTTTGCCCGTCTTCCCTGGCCGCAGTTCGCAGTCAATTCGCCTGTAACTTTCGTTTTGGTGCTACTGGCCGTTGGTCCTTCTTTGAGACAGGGATGGCAGCCGGTTCCCTCCCTCAGTCACACGCAATGGCAAGATGTCGCCGCAACAGTCACTCACAGGCCAGACACCCACTAGGTATTTTGGCCGCGGCTTCTAACTTGACGTCTCACCGAATTAGCGCATTCGCGTCTCCCTTTTTTTTTTTTATCTCTCTGTTTGATATTACCATCACGCAACTAGGAGCCAGCCCCAAAAGGATATATGCCGGAGGCGACTAAGTTACCTGTAGGAGCGGGTCAGATGAAACACAGACAGGCATGATGCATCTCTTAGGAGAGTTCTGATCTATACCAGTTGAGTCCCCTTGGAAGGAGCGTAGTCATCGACGACCCGGTCGAGAACTTTTTGAGAGCCAGACATTCTGCCTGTAGCCCGTGCGATCCCTTCTCTTTATACTACTCCGTCACCTCGCCGCCCTCCTCTCGCGTCCTTTCGCCCAACCGGTACTATATACACTTTGGGTAGCATCTCCACTAGGTCCGTACTCGATCCAGAGAGGCCTGGTAGCACAATTCAAAGCCCAATTGGACAGAATCCATCCGGGCGGACAGCGAGAGGCGTCCGGCGGAGTCGACTAGTACCAACTTTTCAACCCTCCTCCTCCCCCCTCTCACAGCCAATCTCAATGATCTCAATGGCCCGCCCGGCGGAAAGCGGACTGAGTGGGGGTCCATGGCAAAAAGGAGCGCATCTGGCTGGGCCTACTCTCTCGATCTCTCCCGACTCGAGCGGGGTCAGAGGGCGAGAGAGGAATCGAATTGGCCGACTCGACTCGCTGGCCGGAACTTGATCAGGAATATCCGGAATAGACGAGGGGGGGGGGGTGTGTGCTGATGCAATTGTGAATGATCAGCCCGGGACCCCCCTCCTCCCAGAGCAATCGAGTCCTGATGGCGCCTCCCTGTCCGACGAAGGACCCCCTCCGGTGATGGGTATAAAAGGGCGCTTCTTTTCCTCGTTCTGTCCGAGCCCTCCTTCTTCCTTTCTTATCACTTCCATCTTCCGGACAGCTTCTTCCAGTAGCATACTGCTAGCATACTCCTCGTGCTTCTACCTTTGCCTCTTAACCATACTTCAATTGATATTGTCTTGTCTTGCCTTGACACCTCGGTTACCTTCTTGCAGACAACAGCCAGAGATTGTCAGCAATTTTTATTGTCATCTTTATTCTTTGCTCCTCGACACCGAAGTAGCAGCAAACTGATACAATGGCCGCCCACCACTCTTACTACCACCCAACAATGGCCATGAACGTGCCATCAAAGGCGCCAGCACCAACTGGTCTTTACCCAGTTGGCCGTGTTGCCGTTCCGCCATCTGACTTCTCCGACACCAGCTCAACCGCTGGAAGCCGCAGCACCGGGTACAGTGTTCCTTCCAGCGGCTACGCCGGCAGCATTGGCGACTACGAGTCCAGCTCGATGTCCGGAGTCGATGTCGTTGACATGTTGAATGACCGAGTGCATGACGCTTTCGACCCGACACCACTAGATCGCGGGTTGGCGACACAGGCGCAGACGTAAGTGATTGCAACACACAATATTGCTAAATTCGCACGACGGCTATCTTCCGCCTTTGCGCGCATTTCTTCTCTTTCTCCTTGAAAAGAGAGGCTGCGGCGATCGTGGTTGCGGTCGTTGGATTAAGCTTTTTGGAGATTTTCTGGAGGCTGACGTTGAATTAAACAGTTCCGGACACCTGAACGCAAAACAGCAAGAGCTGCTGGAGCTGCAAGCACTTGCTCAGCGCCGCCTGAAGGGTGTTCGCGCCAATTTCAATGACGGGCTGAAAACCGCGCGAGAGACGAAGAGAGATCTCGAGTGGACGTCGAAACGCGTGAGGTGAGCTTTTCCCCCGTCGTCCGCATCTGGCAGGTAGCTCCACATGCGCCTCCTTTGCATGGATTCCGCTCCGCTCCGCTGGCGGGCGGAGCTAGAATCCCGCTGCATTGCGCTTGGCGCGTGCCCCTGCATGCCACAAACGCTGTCCCCCAGTTGATTGGGCGAAAATTCCACGACCGAGAGATCGGCTAGTAGCTGACGTGCATTCTCTTAGTGCCCTCAAGGCTAAGGCTGAAAAGGCGCATCCCGACGAGTATCGCCGTGCCACGAAGAAGTACGCTTATGACGACGAGTACTAGTCGAGTCTCGAGCTCCCCACGCAGGGGACACCCCACGACTATATTTGACACGATCTACTGAAACGACGCTAATGAAATCTCGACTGTATCGGGCAGGTTAAAATTATGGGCTTTTACTGTTTTTGGGATAGGCTTGTATGACTGATTTTTCCCTCAAATTCCTTTCTTGTGTGTATTTTCCCGGATTTGTTGCCGGGAGGGTTTAGGGTTGGTATTTTATTTTTGCTTGGCCGAGTTTATGTCTTCGTCATGTGTTATTTTCATGTTTTCAGATACCATAATTTATCCCTTTTCCACTTTCTCTAGCTTCTGGCCACAAACGCAGGGTGCTGAAGAATGGGCCGTCACTGGGGGGCCTTCTGGTGCGTCGTCCATATGAGAACGGTGACGAGTAGCCTGAGATGCCCAGAGACCAGTCAGTCAAGTTGTGTAATGCCGTATTTCCTTGTAAAACACACCTCCCCCCTCCTTCCCTTTTCGTATTAAGGTATTCTTTCCAGTGAATTACATGACGTGACGTTTCGGTAGACGAGAAATTTGTCAATCATGCTGCTCGTTTGGGGGCTTAGTCTAGATGTAGTATAGGAGGATTAGGAAATTAGGGCTAAATTACCCTTTCCCCTCCTCTCCCCCCTGTCGAACGTCAGTGCCCACAACAAAAACTATGCTCTAAGGAGCCCAAGGCCCCCCCCGGGCACTGGTTGTTTGCTTGCTTGCCGCCGCCTCCTGCTTGTTTGAAAGTTCATCACATTCTCATCACGTCGCATTGGCCTTGACAATCCAGTTGTTTTGGAGGTTTGATTAATTTCGCGCTCAGGGCGTTTGTCTATTTTTAGATCCTATTTATCCAATTTTCTTTTTGTTTTCTTTTCTTTCTGTTCATTTACGAACTCGGAAGTTAAAGCACTCTCTACATACGATGCAGGGTATGTTCTCTTCTGATAGAATCAGCGCACACGGACATGAGTATAATACATGTGTATCGAGAAAGTTAGATAGACACCAAGTGATAGGTTCACTAATTTTCAGAAGGGAAGCACGGGCATCGAACATCTGTGCTTTTTATTTCCTAATAAGGCAATTATTTGTTTACAGGGTTATTAGCTGGTACCTATTGTATCAACTAGAAGCAATATAGCTTGTTGGCGTTTTTTGAACATATTTTTTTAAGAGAAGAAACAAAAATATAAACCAAATTATTTAAATATATATCAATTGTGATTACATGTGTAATTATTCGGATGTTGTCAACACTTTGTCTTTGTTAATGATGAATGGAGCAGATATACTGGGTATATGCAACCAAACGACAAAGTAAACCCAAATTGTTGAATGAGATAGCTCATCTAGGAGAGATAAATAACAAAGCTCTTACTTTCCATGATTCGATCCAAAATAGGGAAATCAGTGTTTCCTCTCATACAAGCTCAACTAAGAATACTATTCGGTAGGAATGCATGGTATTAAATTGTCAAAGAGGTGATAATTCAATCCGAGTTGGGCGTTTTGATGGAGAATAATGGTGCACATAGTCAGAAAACTTACGGTTAAAAATCCATTTATGCGCATTCTTCATGCGATTGACACGATCAAACAAAAGAAAGCCAAGTTTATTCTTAACAGTGAAGAGGGCATCGCACTAGCCACACGCCCATTATCAGATGGACCCACTCACCGCCTACAGTCGCTGTGGCGTCACTGTCCTCACGTCTCACCTCAGTACGACTTCGTCATTCCTACATCTAGTACTTGTCAGTCTGTCTTCATCTCAAGATGCCTCTGTAAGTTCAAATATTATGAGATTTCTCATTTGTTTGCTAATTTGATAGGCACCTGCTAGGCAAAAAGTCATGGAACGTCTACAACCCCGAAAACATAGCCCGAGTCCGCCGCGATGAGGAGGCCGCAAAGGCTCGAGAGGAGGAGGAAGAGAGGCGCATGCAAGAAGTCGATGCGGAGCGGCGAATAAAAATACTGCGCGGCGAGCGTCCCCCAACTCCACCTCCACCACCGGCGTCATTTAGGGACGAAGATGAGCGCGGACACAGAAGGCACGACGATGCGACAAGGAACCGAAAACGACGCCGAATCGCCGGCGAGGACGACACTGATCGCGACATTCGGTTCGCGAAAGAAGATGCGGCGCATAATGATTCTAAGAGAAGAGAGCTACTTGCCACCAGCGAGAAGAAGAATCAAGATGCGCACGTCGCAATTGTCGACACCGATGGCCATCTCAACCTGTTCACGGAGCAAATGACCCGACACCAGCATGTGGAAAAGAATGCAGAGGCGGAAGCGGAAGCGGCTAAAAAGAAGCGCGCCTTTGAAGATCAATATACTATGCGTTTTTCGAATGCTGCTGGGTATAAAGAATCTATTAGTCAAGCGCCATGGTATTCATCCTCTGCGTCTAGGGAAAAGCTCGCGCAGGATCACATTCCCAGCAAGGACGTTTGGGGAAACGAAGACCCCATGAGACAAGAAAGGGAGAAAGCTCGCATTGACGCGAACGACCCTCTAGCGGCGATGAAAGCTGGCGTTCGAGGCGTTAAAAGGGTCCAGCGAGAGCGAAAACAGTGGCAAGAAGAAAAGTTACGTGAGCTTGAAGAGTTTAAACGTGCCGAAAGGTCTCAAAACAAGCATGGCAGACGGAGGATGAGGTCGAGATCTCGTTCAAGAGACTCGCTTAACAGCCTTGAAGGGTTCAGTTTGGACTCCAGACCCAGAGAAAGAGACCGTAAAAAAGAAAGACACCGTTCAAGCCATCATCATCGGCGTCATTCCCATCGACACCGAGATAGTCGAAACCATTCTAGCCGTTACAAAGAAGGCGAATCATGATTTCTCAGTTCAAATTTATACCTTCGTTATTCTTGTCTTACGACCTCCAATAGAGATGTGCCTAATAAAAACTTGTGCCCGCCGCCGATACCAACACTTTTACGCCATATAACCCAACCCAGTTTCTGACCAACGTTTCAAATCCTCATAAATTCATCCGATCACTGCAATGACCAACTCTGTTTTCGCTCTTGGACACCCTCAATGTTCCAGCTAACTTCAATATCCAACGCCCGCGACCCTTCTTCTTTTTTCTTATAGGAGACGCTACCTTTGATGACCTGGCCTTTCTTCAACGGAACAGGCTTGGTCTCGCTATGATCTGCTAGCAGAACGCACTGCTGCCAGTGAGTTTCTGTGTCAAAAGGGCCGGTCGTGAACGCTACAAAGCCTTCTTTCTTCATGTCGGAAGGTATGGCGTTGTCATTGAATTTGGAAGTAGGCGAAGGCATGAAGAACGTGTCAAACCAGATATTCCAACCGTCAAGACCCACAATATCTTCTTTCAAAGTGACCTCGAAATTCTTGAGGAAAGTAAGCTCTTCAACTGTGATAGTATGTAACGGAAGCGGCAAGAAGACAGCCGAATCGGCGGCGACATTTTCGGGTTTTGTGCCAGTAACGATAGCCTCGTCGTAAATGTTGGTGAGCATGCTGGACATGTCGAACCCATAAACGGACTTCCAAAACGTGACATGTGAATCCACAAAGTCTGAATCCACATACGGAGCGATGCGTAGAGTTGTATGGGAGGGCACCATCAATCCACCTGGTATGAGATAATGATCTCTAGCCCAGAGGACAGAGTCAAGCATTGCTTCATACAGTAATCCATATCCCATCCACTCCGACACGATGATATCCACTTGGGGAACTGGCAGGGTAACTTCTTCGATTTTTCCTCGGACACAACTGAGATTTGTCAGTGATTCAGAAACGTAATAAACACCAGGATATGGAACATACTGGATTACATCTGCGAACCCATTCTTGTATATATTCTCCCTTGCCTTTTGGATGATGTTCGAATTGTCGACTGCAATGACCATCTTTGCTCCAGCTCTTGCACAAAACATGGATAAAATTCCAGTTCCGCAACCCACATCCATGACCACTTTGTTTTTGAACAAGCCTTTGTTATCATAGATGAAATCTCGGTACGCGTCCGTGCGAATTGCATCCTTGAGCATTGTTTCGTGGATTGCTAAAGCCAGGCATTAACCAAAATTGAACCAAAGTGGATGGGAGTAACCTTCATGACTCACTATTGGTGGAATACGAGGTAAAGTAGCCTTCATCGGCGTCCTCAATTCTGGTGGCAGCTTCAGATTTGGTTGTAGCCGGCTTTGCTGGTATGGAGTCGTCAGTGGCCTGAAGTTGCTCACTCATTGACATCTGCACTGCCAATCTGTAGTTTGCAAATTGACCACGCAGCTGCTCCAGCTCTTCCTCGAGCTCAGCCACCCGTCTCTCCGCACCCTTGTTTTTGTTTTCCTCTTCCGTGGAGTCATCGGTCAAATCTTCTAGATTGTAAAGCAACGCATCGTCATCGAGGACCGGCTTTAGGTAGGAATCATCGTCGAAGGCGGATTTTGAGCTGACGTCTGGCGTCTTGTTGCCTTGTTGCACTTCTGAACGTATATAGTTCACCAATTTGATGGTGCCTAGAAAGTCCAAATCTGAAATGAATTAGCAATTTTCGTTTCGATTCCTGCCATTGACCACACACCGAAATCCTTCTGCACCTTCACGAGATCGAAATTATACCTTTCCTTGGTTTCCTTCAGCATCACGCGAACATCAGGATAGACGTCTGCGCTGAACAGTCCCACAACCGGCTGGGAATCATCTTCTGGCTCCACGTCTTCCCAGCCCTCGTCGTTGGCTGGATTCAAAATATCGGACGCAGAGTCGCTGTCCGAGTACGACTCCTCTGCCCTGGGATCGGCATCTTGCTGGGGAGGAGACATGGATTCGGCGGCAAAGACAAGATGGCCGTCGACTCTTTAGGTAGAAAAATACAATGGTGGCCTGAAGGGAAGAATTCAAACCGACATTAAAAAAAAAAAAAAAAAAAAAAAAAAAGGGACCTCTCGACCCAACTAGGCAAGCCCCGCCAACCTGATCGGGCGAAGCGTTGTTGACGGGCAGCGGGTTCGCCCAGCGACGGGCGGCGACAACGGGCGCACCCCGCCTTGCTCACCGCCCTGGCGCTGTTGTCAAACTGCCCGTTCAGGCCGCTCGCCGCCTTTCGTCCTATTTACTTTACACGCCTTGCACGCCCGCGCCTGTCTTTGTCTCATCTTTTCCCTCATTCCAGGTTCAATTGCATGCAATTGCCAAGCAGAGAATCCGCGCTGCCAAAATGGCTTTCCTTTTCAACCGCAGTGCCCGTCCCAGGTCTCCGTCGGATCTAGCCAGGACTACAAAGGATTTATTGTCGAGGCTCTGGGACAACTCTGGTTCTCCCAAGGTACGTGTCCTTGAAAGAGAATATACTCGGCCCTGCTAATGTTGTTATAATGCAGCTGGAGGATGACATTGCGAAACAGCTTTCTCAAATGAAATTGATTACCCAGGGGACTCCCGGTATGTGACGTGCGGACAGTTGACTTGATTGATTATTTTATTGCTGACTTTCTCCTCTCTAGAAGTAGACAGTTCCCCAGCTGCAGTGCGATCATTGTTTGATTCGGTCATTCGAGAGGATCTGCTCTTTCAACTTGCACACAGCATACGCCAGCTCCCGTTTGAAGCGCGCAAGGACACCCAAACCATCGTTACGCATATACTACGCTACAAACCACACGATTCCCCTGGGGACCCTCCGGCAATCAATTATATAGTACATCAACGCCCAGAAGTCATCATAGAGTTATGCAGGGGCTTCGAAGATCCTCAGAGTGCCTTGTGTTGTGCTTCTATTCTGAAGGAAGCCGTCAAATTCGACGTCATAGCGGCCTTGATCTTATATGATCAATCAGACGAACATGAACCAGCAGTTCGCCTCAAGGATATAAACGCCGAAGAGCCTCAATCAGGCGATGGGATCTTCTGGAAGTTATTTGAGTGGATCGATAAAGGTAGCTTCGAGGTCAGCGCCGATGCATTCACCATCTTCAGGGTAAGAATACGATCATCTCCAATTTCGTTTTGGGTAAAAGCTAAACTGGATTCAATTGCAACTATAGGACCTATTGACCCGTCACAAGACCCTAGTGGCAACCTATTTATCAGCAAATTATAGTCTATTCTTTGATCGGTATCATAAAATCCTCATGCAGTCAGATTCATACGTGACAAAGCGGCAAAGCATCAAACTTTTGGGAGAGATTTTACTTGATCGAACCAACTACAACGTCATGACCGAATACGTGGACAGCGGAGAGCACCTGAAAACCTGCATGAAGCTGTTGAGGGACGATCGCAAAATGGTGCAGTATGAGGGCTTTCATGTTTTCAAGGTATGTCGTGACACACAGTCTCTTATCCTTACGATTTATTAATTGGGGTTGGCGTCTGGTGTAGGTTTTCGTTGCCAATCCGAACAAGTCAGTGGCAGTGCAGAGAATTTTAATCAACAACCGAGACCGATTACTCAAATTCCTTCCAAAATTTCTCGAGGACCGCACCGACGATGATCAGTTCACCGATGAAAAGGCTTTTCTGGTTCGTCAAATCGAACTGCTTCCAAACGAGCCTATCGACCCTGGTTATGCATCCACGTCTTAACCAAGTGTCAATGCATAATGTCCTCATTTTGTTCTTACATTTGATACCCACCACATACCATCTGGTGTGTACGGCATGCCAAAGGTCCACAGGGAATTCCTTTTACGAGATTATGATTTGAATATAGATGCCCTGCGGTTTGGAAAGACATGGCATGTTTCATTTTGTATGCTTTTTCGTTGAGCGGCTGTCGGCGTTGCGGCGCTCTCGGTTTTCAGTGATATTTTAGCCTGCACTTTATCCCAGTCTTATCTTTAGTCTAATGTAAGCTGCACATAACGTTGAGAGGTACTCGTTTGACTTTTCATTCGATTCCGTTGAAAATAAACTTTTATCACTCATGTCTTTTCCTGTAACAATATAACAATATGGGACTAGACAGATTAGCCCGCGTGGGGGTTTGGGGTTGCGGTTAGTAGCTTCTTGCCAAATACGGTAATTTTTTGATCGAGCGCGGGAGAATTGTTGGTTTTAAAGAGGGCTAATTATTAGTGGTAACGGTTTATTAACTCCATGCGCTTATCAATTGATATATTAACCAATTTAAGCTGCTTAAAAAAACTTCCAGATTCTTTGTAGTGGCGTGGGTGAGTTGAGACGGCGGGGGCACAGTGCAGTAAAGGCTATGAGCTGATTTTTCACTCTTCAGGTCTCCTCCTATCTATTTGTCTTCTGTTACTCGGCGTACGCATGTTAAATAACTATGAAAACCACTTCCATCACCTCGCACATCCTTCGCATCTCGCTCGGGGACAAGGTCTTCTTCTCGCAGGGCCTCCTTCCCCGAGCGCAACTCATATCTCGTCCGCATTAAAACAGACAGCGGCATTGTCGGATGGGTGCAGGCGGCCAGTATGGTCCTCCAGAGCCTGTTGTAGTGGCAAAGCTGTAGGGTTGCCAGTCTATAAAATGCAAGCATTGCCCTTGCAGCTGCTCTTCAGGCGCTAGCAATCGTTCCACCGACGCCACACACAGCAAACCCTATTCCATTGCGAAATGAACCCATGGTGGAGTTTTACCGAACGCATAACAGTTTAAGGGATGAGCTTTTGGTGGAGAAGTTTGACTTGGTGGTAGACGGCCATGTCCTGGTGCCTGGGCGCCCTGGATTAGGGGTGATTATTAATGACGAGGCACTGCGTAGGTTTGAGTCAAAATAATTGGTACATATTTGATCCAACATTGAAGGAGAGTAAATAGCCGCGTGTTTTAATTGAATCTCCAAGGAGCTAATGTCTGAAAGCTTGAAAATCTAAAACATCATCAATGTGTCTGGGGAGTGAAATTCCTTTCATAAACATATGATGTCTTTCTCTTTTCAAACTCAGGTATTAGATGTGCATTACTTATACCTACTACAATCGGAATAACTGACTCTTTTTCTCAAACCGCTGGATACTTTATGTTCGAGTTTACCAGCCCTCGTACCTCCACCCCATGTTGACTTGCTCTTCCGTGACACCTCCTCTTTTAGGAAATAAGTTGCCGACTTCAAATGTTGGACGGAACATTAAATAAGTTAACCCGGTGCTTTGATCCTATTCTTAAAACATCTGTGTATTCTATTATAATCTGGTTAAACACATATTTCTTGCTACGTGTCTCGATTCTCGTGGAATAGGAGACTAAAACAACACATGGCATACATATACATGTAATTCTATGGTATTAAAAGTTGACGCGATTAATGACAACACCAAGTATACAAAACCATATAATCCCCAATGTTCTCTATGGGGGAATTTAACTGAGGTCTTTAATTGCCAAAGAAATTCAAAACATCTGCTGTCGGGGAAATGCGGTACAGCGTACATGTATCAATAAGAAATATCCGGACAGGATATAAGGAATGATTATTGACCAGGATTGTACACAAAACCCCATATCCTCCTGGTGTACAAGAAGGATATGGGATATAGTTGGAAAATCCAGCAGTTTGTAGGTACATTTATGGAAGATTATGCATCGCATATCAACATTTCGAACTAGTAAACTCCGTCAACTTTAAATTAGTAAGAATTCAAAAAAAAAAAATGATGGAAACTACGTATCAATATCAATTGATACAGTTTTAGGAGTCCAGCTTCTGATGTCTACTTTGGTTTCAAATGTTCAATGTTGATGTCCGGTACTGTAAATAGCATCAATTAATCAATTGATATATTGATAACTTCAACTGGCGGATGACGGCTCATTTTTGGATGGCTGGCACTAAATGATCACTGCCGAGGTTCAAATGGTATCCAGCCCGCCATTCCCTCATTGTATCTGCCCTATTATTAGAATGACTATGAATTGTTTTAGCTGCTGTAAAAAGCTACTTTTTAAGACATACCGCCACTCCGCCGCTGCCTACCGTCATAACAAATAGTCACACGACCGGTGCCGTGCGAGGTACTGTCCTTTCTAATAAAAGGCGCGGACAATATTTCCGTTCTGGATGGTGCCTTTTTGTTGCATGCAAGGTACAGAGTACTACTATTAATATTCATTGTCATTATCATAATACTGCTGTTATTATTACGTGTGATATGAGCAAAGAATGAGAAAACATTTCGGGGTAGCGGATCTCGATGGGGAATTGGAACTAGTCTACCTTTGGATAAGCGCTGCCACAAGCGGCTTAGCGGCCGCCGCGCCACAGGTGTGGCATTCCCTAGTCGAGGGGCAACCCTGCGAAAGACGATGCGATAATCGACAATGCTTCTTATAGGAGTGGCATAAGTTTCTATAGACTCAGTCTCTAGAGCACTCTAGCAGCACGCAGAGTGTGCAACCAAGATTAATCTGTCGCGAGCGGCGGCTCGCAGCACCACGACGAGCCGCAATTGGGGGAACATGGCCAGGTGGGTCTCCTTCCTATACGGGACTAGCGGAAATTTGCCCTCTTGCTTTGTTTGACACTCGCAGTTCTCCCCCTTTCAAGCTCGCCGTCATTATTGTTGTCGACTGTTGTTGCTTCTCCATTCCTGCACGCCCTGGCTCGCCATTGTGGGCTGTGCGCAACACTGTACCTTTGCGGGGAGGGAAAGCACGACCAAAGACCCTCGAAGGTCCCCCATAACACTTAGAATTAAATGAATCACGTCTCTGCAACCCATCCTGACCCAATCTTCGGCTCCACAGTCCGATCATTTAATTACGTCGCGCCGATTTTTTTTATTTCCACCCTTCAATAATCTTCAGCGCTCGCCCTTGACTCTGGCTGAACTATTTCGGATTTCCCTGTTTACTTACGCTCGACACCTATCCCGCTCTACGCCCCTGGCCGCTCGCTTCAGCCGGTTGCGCCAACGCTTCCTCACTCTGCGCATCGATCGATCTTGTTGAAACAACCAAGCCCCCGATCAGGAAAGACAAGGATGTTCCTATGAGATAAACCATCATGCCGGAGCCGCTTTCTCCCGTTCGCGTGGTCGCATTCGATGAGACCGTCGCAGCAACCGCCCCGGTTCACATCAAAACCGTGTCGGCCCCCGATCCCTTGGATGACGGGGTCAACGGAAATGAACTCGAGTCGCAATCTATTGGACCGTCTTCGCGTGCAGGCGGTGATGTTGTAGAGCCAGTCCCGAGTGAGACTGCGTCGATACAGACCGAACCGCGTCAACCTCAGATTCTACAGAAGAACAGCAAAACTACACTGCGGTCTGATGGACAACGCAGTCTGAAGTCTCCGCGGAGTATCCCGAGTATCGTTGTCGACGAATCATCACGTCCGAGTTCGCGATGGTCCGAACGGAAATGGACTGCACTGAGAAGTCGCAAATCGACCGAGTCTGTACGGGCACGAACTTCGCCCGCGCCTGCTACACCAGTGGAAACGCTGCCGTTTGAAGGCATTACCACAACTATTCCTTCCGCCGACTTTGGAGACCTGGGTTTAGATTCAATGCAATTTTCAAAACGCGGGAGCCTGTTGAATGAAAAGAAATCAAACTCGTCCTTTTCAGCTCCGTCCACCGGATCGACCGTTCTACCGCCCGCAAGCTCACCGCGAAAGCGAATGTCCAATTCTCTACGTGTTCGCCAATCCGTCATCAACCCCCGAGCCGTGTCTGCTGATGAGGATATGCTATCGCGGCGAGTAAGATTAATGTACGAAAAGGGCGAGGAAAACGTCACAGACGCAGAAATCGGTCAGGCAATTGCCGAGGAGAATGGCGTTTTGTGGGAAGAATCGACTCCGGTCGAAGATGATCTGGGTCACCTTCCTCAATTAAACGCATCCACGACGGATGTTAAAAGTATTGCCTCAAACGGCGCCAACGGTTCGATTAAGCGCGAATCGAAGGAACTTGCAGGTGGGATCGAGGATTGGCAGAATGTGGATGCGGCCGATGTCGATCGATACGGATTCATTGTACCACGACCAAAAGATGGAGACTGTGCCGAGCATAATCCCATCCAGCGAGTATCTACGAGTTTGTTGGTAGCCTCGGAGTCACCTCGACGAAGAAATACCTTTAGGCGCTCCACGCTGTCGACACACAAGAGTAGCAGTAGGTCACTTGCGAGCAAATCGCCAACTCGGGAGCGCAAAATATCCGAGTCCTCGAATCGGCCAAGTTCGTCTCAAAGCGCGTACAGTCCTTCACTTAAAAGAGCGCCCTCGAAATTCCGTTATGCAACCAACCGACTCCCTCACAACAAAGACCGCCGAGTCCGAGACGAGGCTGGCGACATGCTCACGTTACCGTTTGAAATTCCAGAAGCAAGCGATGACACTCCTGCAGCACAGGCAATGAAGAAGAAAGAGTGGGAACGCGAAGACAAGTGGAAGAAAATGGCCAAGCCAACGAAAAAGATGCAAGATGGAAGCGGCATGACTTTTGAATTCGACACCCACAGCTCCAAACTAGTTGAGCGTACCTGGAAGGGTATCCCTGATAGCTGGAGAGCTGCGGCGTGGTATGCCTTTTTGGAAGCCAGCGCTAAGAAAAGGAAAAACAGCCCGACGGCGAAGGAGTTGATTCAGTCGTTTCATGAATTCCAGGATGTATCGTCTCCGGATGATGTTCAGATCGATATCGATGTGCCGCGAACAATCAGTAGTCACATTATGTTCCGCCGGCGGTATCGTGGTGGCCAAAGACTACTGTTTCGAGTTCTACATGCAATGTCGTTGTATTTCCCCGACACTGGCTATGTCCAGGGCATGGCGGCTCTGACCGCTACTCTTTTAGCCTACTACGATGAAGAAAACGCCTTTGTTATGCTTGCTAGGCTTTGGATGCTTCGAGGCCTTGAGCAGTTGTATCGAGAAGGATTCGCTGGTTTGATGGAAGCCCTGGGCGATTTTGAGAAAGAATGGTTAGGCAATGGTGAAGTGGCTAACAAGTTGGTAAGTTGAGGACCATTTTGTTCCCCTGATGATCGCATAATACTAATGGCCGTATTTGTAGAACGAGCTTGGCATCCCACCTACGTCTTATGGAACTCGATGGTACCTCACACTATTTAACTATTCAATCCCCTTTCCCGCCCAGCTTCGTGTCTGGGATGTATTCATGCTCCTGGGCGACCCAGATGAGTCTACAAAAGCGAGCGCCAATGGCGGCCCTGTCACAAAGCCCCAAGGATCACAGTCGACAAGCTCTTTTGGCAAGGGGCTGGATGTTTTACACGCAACTTCGGCCGCTCTGATCGACGGAATGCGCGAAATTGTCCTAGAATCCGACTTTGAGAACGCAATGAAGGTTCTAACCAGCTGGGTTCCGATCAAAGATATCGAACTGTTCATGCGTGTCGCACGCGCCGAGTATAAAGTCCACCGGCATCGCAAGAAGGGCGGTTGAGCAATATCAAAATGTTGATAATATGATACGGCCGATCTCTATATTATCTACTCTATATATCACGGAACACGACTTGATGCGATTTTTGATGTTTGAAGTGAATCTACGTCAGCCGTCGGTACCATCTTTACTTGATTTGATTTCCTAATTTCTGGTTTCGATAATAATGGAAAGCAATTTTTTGTCTTCCACGTCCGAATTTCTTTTTCTGCCTTTGTCGTTCACACTATCCCAGACGAGTGATACCCCCGTTACTGATTATCTGTTTTATGGCCACTAGTTGTGGATTTTTCGTTCTTATATTCCTGGACCCCTATTTTTCTCTGTCAGCCCTAATCTTTATTTAATCAAGGCGGACATCTGCAGAGATTATAATATATAATATAATTCTTATTGAATTTCGATCGTGACTACACGGAGTTAACTGGTAATTAACTTGAACCGAATATAATTCAATCCAAGCTATCCAGGTGGAATGTCACTGGCATCTGCCATTTTCCCTCTGCAGTCTGGTAATGGCACCGGGCTCGAGGCCTTGTAAAGTTGGGATTTTTCAAATATTGAAGCGATCGAAATGCTCGTGAATATCTTTTGATGGTAGCCTGTGTATGACATAATTGGAACAGTAGTTTGTCCCTAGCCAAGTTGTCGCTGGGTTCTTGGGTGTTTAGTGTAAGTTTCGTACTGCTTCCACATTTGTATTTAGACAGACTAGGCACAGGATCCACGTTCTGCTTCTAAATACCTCTATTGAGTCCTGTTTCGACCCAGCCACTCCTCATGCAACTTTTTCTGCTTCTCATGTAGCTTTATCAGCTTTTTCTTTGCATTCTTTGTAAGCTCGTTCCCATCAACGTCTTTCGTCGGAATTCCAAGCTCATCCCACTCTGAATACAACGCTTTATCTTTGAATAACTCGCCCGGGCTAATTTTCGCCTGTTCATCTCGGGCCTGTTGCTTTTTGAGATTTTCGGCTTGTTGTTTTTCCTTTGCTGCGGCAGCAGCAATGGCAGTAGCCTTTCTCTCCGCCAGCGCTCCTCGAAGTGATGCGTCGAGTGGCCGAACAAGTGCTGGCGAATCTTCGCGGTCCTCAAGGTAAATGTCGAGGGAAAAGAGTTGTATGTCGCGGAAGTCGTCGCAGAGGCTAAGAATCTCCTTTTTAGACGCATTCTCGGAAACTAAGTGCTGCATGCTCGTGCGAAATTCATTAGCTGCAGTGTAATACGGGGTTGCAGTATTATTTTCATCTGCATTATCTGGCTGGGATTGTTGGCCGTTTTCTTCTATGAGCTTCTCCAGAGCATTGTTGTCAATATTTTCTCCCGCGGATAGGACGTGCTGTCTGATGTCGTCTCGGAGCTTGGCCGCAGCGTAGATTGGCTTTTGTGCAACAAGCGGTATTTCGACCCCATGCCAAACGAGGATTTGAGAATCAAATGCAGGTCGTTCTTGTGATTGTTCAGCTTTACCCTGTCCAAGCACAGCCTCTTCACCCTCCGGATTAAGACCGAAAATAGTGACAATGCGCGTGAGCCACTTTGAAACGGCCAAAAGATCTGTATCAGATAGACTTGTCATGTTGTTGCATTCACTGACTAATTCGGATATGATCCTCATGGCTGTTGGAGTATCAAACGAATCGGAAAGTGCCTCGTGTACGCCATTTTGTGCCTTCTCTAGGGATGCCGAAGCAGACGACTTGCCCTGGGTAACGTTTGATTCTGCTGTGGCAACTTGTGGGGATCTGGCACAATCGAGAGCTTGGAGGAAAAAGTTGTTCATCTTTGATTCCCACGCCACTGCTGTCTTGAAAATATCATCCGTTATTTCAATCTTGTCATGCCATGAGCCAAGCAAGAAACATATTCGTAACAGCCGGGAAGTCCAGTCCGGTTTCTTGAATAGATCCTTTAGAGTAATGAAGTTCTTAAGACTCTTACTCATCTTCAGGCCCTGGATTCCAAGATGTCCCGTATGAAGGAAATGGTTAACCCAAGGCGCTGGTTTCTCCTTGGTGGACCAATATGCTGTCGATTGTGCGAGCTAAATAGTCTATTAGTGACTGCCTTCCAAGCTCGCAAGTATGTAATACACCGACCTCGTTATCATGATGTGGGAATCGCAAATCTTCGCCTCCTGAATGAATATCAATTTCAGGCCCCAATACTTCTGATGCCATCACTGAGCACTCTAAATGCCAACTTTTTAAAAATATTAGTAGAATTATTAAAATTTGCCAAGCATAACTTCTTACCCTGGTCTACCTCCAACCTTACTCCATGGAGTCGGCCATGCAGGCTCCCCTGGCCGACTGCCTTTCCAAAGCGCAAAGTCAACGTCGTTATGCTTAATAGCCGACTTATTGGCAAGACTTCCTTCTCCATCCGCCCGAAGTGCTGAATTGTTCCGGTTTCCTGGTTCCAGACGCGGGTACGGATGCCCCGCTTCTTCAAAGGCAGCAATATCAAAGTACACGGAACCATCAGCAGTCGGATATGCGAAGCCTTTAGCGATGACACGTTCGACAAATTTTATCATCTGCGGGATGAATTCAGTAGCGCGAGTTGTAACATCGGGATCAAGCACGTTCAAGGCACGCATGTCGTCAAAGTAGAGCTTCTCATACTTTTTTGCAATAGCCGTGAAGACATCATGGTCTTTGGAGTCGATGGTAGCGCCATAGAGATGGTCAAGATATGGGTGGATAACATCTTTCGCCTTGAGGAGGAAATCGGACACAGCGGTGCCGTCCGACGCACTCTCCAAAGCTATCAGAGCATCGATGCCAGATTGGCAATTCTTCATGTGCATTTGAAGCTTGACGGTCTGGTCAGTCTGCTCGCCGTTGAGGACATCATGGTATAGCCTTTTCGCTTCCACCGAGTACGCTTCCAGTGGTATGTCCGAAGGCAACAGTGGTAGGTGTGTCGATAAGTAGTGCTTGATCGCAGCCCTTCCTATCGAAGTCGCCTCTGTTACGGCCTTGGTCTTCTCCATACTCTCCATTTCCTTTTGTAGCCTTGCTCCCAGATATTGATATCTCGATCGCAAGATGATTTTATCATCAATGTCGGTAACGTTCATCACGAACCGCACAGAGAATCCGAAATAATCGCGCATTATACGACGAAGAATGTCGATCGATACCGCGCTTCTGCAATGACCAAGGTGGGCGTCATCGTATACCGTTGGTCCGCAAGTGTACCAAGTCACAGTTTTGCCATTTGGATCGGATGGTGAGAATGCAGTCTTCTCTCTGACCAGGCTGTCGAAGACACGAAGGGAGTTTGGCGCCATTACGGCACAATCTATTGTATTGATTAGTGATTGTCTCGCTGGGAATTAAAGAAAAAAAGAAAAGAAGCGATTAACTCACTTTGAAAGTTATTCAGCCGAAATGCGCTTGTTCTGAATGTTCTTATGGCCACTGAGCCCAAAGTGCTAAGCATCCTTCACTTTCAGGTGACTCATGAGAAAAGCGCGGGGGTTATTTATTATTGGCGAGGTTCTGCAGTGCTGTTACAACCTGTATTCGGTATTTAGTGGGGCGCCAACATATATTTAGGAAGGCGGTAAAAGGATGAGTCACGAAAGTTGAACCTTGCTTCAGCCCCAAAATAGGATTAGTGTTGGTTCCGTACACGCTAGCCCCAAATGAGTGTATAAAATCGAATCCACAGTACTAAGTATTAACATTTATTACGAGACAGTAATTGTCTGTAATCCTAAACTAACATTGAAGTGAAAAAAAAAATCATATTTGACAGAAACGAAAGTAGAAAACTCGACAGAGAAAATCATACGTTTCAGAGCCCTTTCAGTCACTCATTATAAAACTTCCCAAGAATTAAAGCTTGGTGACCTTGAGCTGCACACCATCCCTCGGCCTCAACACCAACCGCCACATCTTCAGCTCCTCTGGGTCTTGCACGGACTCATCGCGCGCAAACCGATACTGACTAAGTAGTACACAGAGAAGGATCTTCATCTCAGTCTCGGCGAACTTGCGTCCAATGCAGCCGCGCGGACCCTGCAGGAAGGTCATATAGGCGTTGGTTGTGTACGACTCGGGCAGTTTATCCCAGCGATCCGGATCGAATTCGTCAGCCGTGGGACCCCAGTATTCAGGGAGCCGGTTAATCGCGTTGGAATACACCAGAACGGTCGTTCCCTTGGGCACCATGTAGTCGCCGAGTTTGTCGTCATCGACAAGTTCACGCACAGTCATCGGGATGGGAGGGATGTAACGTAGAGACTCACGGCAGACATTGTCCATATACGGCAAGTGGTCGGGGTCAATGGTGCTCAGGTCATGGGTCTCTCGTGCAACGGGGTCAAAGAGAAACGGGTAGTGGGAGCGGATCTCCTCGCGTAGCTTGTTTTGGATGTCGATGTGCTTGGAGAGTAGATGAAGTGTCCAAGTGACTCCAGTAGCGGTAGTATCGTGACCAGCGCCAAGGAAGGTCATAACTTGGTCGCGCATGGTCTCGAAGCTGAGACCAGCTTCACCAGCGGCTTGCAGTTTGAGATTGTCACGAACAAGGAGAGCGAGAATGTCTTTGTCGGCTGGGTTGGCAGAAGCTTGCTTTTCCTTGATGATTTTGGTGGCCGATCCCAGGATGATGTTACGTGACAATTCCATGTCGCGGTTCATCTTGGCTGGGATGTACTTGGTCATGGGGAAAAGAGTCTGTAGACCATGCATCATACGAGAGAACGAGTCAAAGACAAAGACTTTACGGTATGCTTCCCGTAAGGGCGTTTCAGGAAATTCAAGCGAGTTGACTTCGGTTCCAAAGCCAGCCTCGGTGATGATGTCCAATGTAGCGCGGTTTAGCCACTCGAGCACCTCGAAGCTTCCGGTCTGCTTGTTCTTGGACTGGTTGATCTCCTGTTCCCAGAGTTTGGCCATGAGGAAAGCCTTGCGCCAGAAGATAGGGGCCAGGGTACGGATCGACCCGATGGAGAAGCCAGGCGTGAGGGCCTTGCGTTGGTGAACATGGGCATTGCCCTCCGCCAGCAGGATTCCCTCGCCCAGAATACGCGTCATCCATTTCCGAGCACCGTTCGGCTTGGGATAGTTGTACGGGTTCTTGACAGTCATCTGCCTTAGGGCCTCATCATCGGCAATCGACAGACGTTCCGTGCCCAAGGGAAAAAAATAGCGGACAATGGGGCCATACTGCTTGTGCCATTCCCGTTGACAGACACCGACTTCGTTGTGGATGATATCAAACAACTGGCCGTAGAGAGGATTTCCAGGCACCGTGGGGACATGACGAAGAGGAGATACGTAATAAGGGTATACCCAAGACCAGTAGACGATGTAGGCGGGAATAGCAATAGAGTACATCAACACCAGGGCGGCAGCCGTGCTGAGAGACGATGTCCTTGACACCAGACCAGAGGCAAGCGTCGAGGCAATCATCAACGGCACGAACTTTGGCTTGAAGGGAGCCATGCTTGGGGCGGTTTGAGTCGTCATGTTGGGTAGGCCTTGGTGAAGCAAAGCTACGAGCAACAAGGCGAGAAATGCCGCTCTGAGAGGGAAGGACCGTCACTAAATAATTTCAGACGCAGTGATTGACTCCTGCTTTCCCGTGCACCTCAAGCTCCTCACATGTCAAAGGGGAACGGTCTCTTCGGTTATCCTTGGTGAACTTTGTCCCTTCTGGTTCCAGTTCCGGTTCCAGTTCCAGGGGCCATGGCTCTCGGCTATAGATACACTCCAATAGCTCCAGCAGCTCCGATATCCAGATCTACCATGCAGCCACACAGGCCTAGAGGCCTGGGGAGTCGGTGGACGCAGTAAGGCATCCGCGCATAGTGCGAGAGGGTTGTTGTTGTTCTTGTTATCAGCTGAGGCTGCATGTGAGGGATCGCCGGGTTGACGTATTGCCGTTTGGCGGTATGGTAAGATCGATTCGCGCGGCCGGGCGCTGCTAGGTCGTGACGGTAATATTACCGGCCCCGCAGCCGGATCGATAAGCGGCCAGCCCTAGCAGGCGACTATCTCGACGTCCTTGCATGGATAATATTAATAGCAATAGCAATAACAACATCCTAATGAAATGGATATCGATGGCGCTTGTGAGAGACTAAGTAGCGGTGGCGGCTAAGCAGATCGCAATCCTACCTGTCTCTGCGATTTGATGTTTGTTGTGTTGCGCCGGATGCCGCCGGAGATACTCCGATGGCTTTTGTAGATCGCTTGTATGTCGGATGTTGGGATCTATTAGGGCAAATAAGATAGGGATTGTTTTTGGTCGTGATAAATAGGATAAATAACAAACGCAGCAGTAAAGACAGCAAAGCTCAATGGTCAGTCGAATTTGATGTACGAGCGAGCCCGTGTAGGCGGATCGCCGCTCGTTGTCACATCGGTTCGCGATCGACTGACTGACTGGGCTCTCGCATTCCTGCTTGCTGTATGCTGCATGCACGCATGGAGCATCGCCAGACTATCGATCCAATTCAGTCAATCTGCTTGCTGCAGACTTCACATGCTCAGGACTGGACCCGCCCGGCGCACGCCTTCCTACCTTCCTTCTTTCCACCGACTCGACTCGATTTGGCCTTCCTGCTTCGCTTGCTTGTTTTCCTCCTCCGCCAACTCTCCCCCTCATCTCCTCCTCTTCTCTCCTCGTCCTTCGCTTCGACTCCTCATTTCCCTCTGCAGGGCCTTGCTGTCTCCATCTGCAAGGCTAATCCCTACCACTCGCCGTGCTCCTCCGAGTCCAGTCGACTAAATCCTACTAGGGCTGGAGCTGACAAGGTGGGTCGCGTAGGCGTGTTCTCCTCGAGAACTTGCTGTCCCTCACAACACGCCCCTTTGCTGGAGATCAATCGGCCATGGCTCTTGGTTCTGGGTCCTGCCTATATATGTCGCTCTCGTTGCCATGAGTTCTGCCTTCTTCTTCCTTTCCTCCCCGTCGATGTGTTGCTTGCCGGTCTGAATTGGTGCTTGTGCTGACCATCGCCAGACTCCTAGGGCATCTATTATCTTTACCCCCGATCCACTTTGAAAAGTCCAATCTTTATCCATATATATCTATACTGTGCACCTGACACAATGGACGCCAAAGTAATGGATGCCTTCTCTGGGCCCGCCCTGCTCCAGATTGCTTCACCATGGTCGCTGTTCGACCAAGCCTTCACATCGATCATGGGCTATTCCGCCGAGGAGTTCCACTTCAAATCTGGGGAGACTCCCATGAGCACGTTTGGCGAGACTGCGCTCATGATTTCCTTCTACTACCTCACCATCTATACTGGATGGAGGCTGATGAAGAACCGCGAGGCTTTCAAGTTGTCGACACTATTCAAGATCCACAACTTTCTCCTGACAGCAGTTAGCGCGTCCTTGCTGGTCCTCTTCATTGAACAGTTGGTGCCTTCGCTCTGGAGCCATGGACTGTACCAGTGCATTTGCAGTGCCCCGGGCTGGACAGACAAACTGGTTATTCTGTACTACGTATGTCGAATTGCCTGCCAATTAAGACCCATCTGCTGACAAATACAACAGCTAAACTACCTGACAAAATACGTCGAGCTTCTGGACACTGTGTTCCTCGTCTTGAAGAAAAAGCCTTTGAGTAAGTCGGCATATTCTCTGCCAAAAGACTTTCTCCATTAACAAACTTCCTAGCCTTTCTTCATACTTACCACCATGGAGCAACTGCATTTTTGTGCTACACTCAATTGAGAGGCAGGACCCCGGTATCATGGGTCCCTATTGTGTTGAACTTGAGCGTACACGTGGTTATGTACTGGTACTACTTCCAAAGTGCCCGCGGTATCCGAGTTACCTGGAAAGAGTGGATCACCCGCCTACAGATCATTCAGTTTGTTCTTGATCTTGGTAAGTTCATCTATGAATTGCTTCTGGCTTACAGCTCACATCTTTAGGCTTCGTTTATTTTGCCACATGGGACTTCCATGCCGATGAAATGGGCCTCGACGGTTGGCATATCGGACGATGCGATGGCGAGATTTTCGCTGCCATCACCGGCTGTTTAACTCTGAGTTCTTACCTCGTGTTGTTCATCCTGTTCTACATCTCCACATACCGAAAGGAGGGCAAGGCCAAGGCCCAGAAGAACGTCGGCTTAAAGTCTGATCAAGTGGTAACTGCGACTGGACGTGCTGCAGAGACCCTCAAGTCAGCCCGCAGCCGCTTCGGTCAGGCTAGCATGGAGTCTGTCGAATCCAGCGCCAAGGGACAATGGGTTGTTTCTCGCGACTAGTACTCTCATGGAGTGGTTGATAGATTATACCTTGAGGGATTTGTTCCATTCACGTGGCCCTTGATGTCCTTTCCATTCGTTGTTCATTGTCTAAAACCCCTCGCTGAACGGTCTTTCGTACTTGTACCCTGGCGCAGCTGAGATTGTAATCAATTATACAATAGGTGCACATTCCTTAATTAGTTAATACCATTCATTCGTCTTCAATTTCTCCATTCACACAGTACTTTCATTCCTTGTTGCCGTTAGAATTCGATAGAGATGAGATGAATGGTCCATCAGGTCGTGATAGTTATTATGCAACTTGGACGTAGTCTTATGCACATAACATACGGTATTGTAACTCAACAGATGTCACCACAATCAAAAACTTAAAGAACCCGGACTAGAACATCTCGCATGCAGTTCTCGACATGTATTTGTGTCCTAGGTACATGGAAATATCAATTTTAGGGAATCTTAGGGAGAAATACTTATCAGTTCCAAGAGAAAGTATCATTTGATCTCCGGTACAGGACCGATAGCTGGCCTGCCACCTGTCTGCACTGACCACGGCATACGTGTCTGTCAGCACGCTTGAGTTTGACGAAGTGGACAACTGATACATCATATGTAAGCCGTGAATTTTGCATTGGAGAAAGTCAAATCCGGCTGAATAGGTGCTGGGTACTCAATACATGTCGTTCTTTGTCCACCGCCTCATGCGCAGGCAACTTGTCCCAGCATCATGATAAGAAAATAAGTTGAAATACTAATTTGATATCGATATCAATTCGATGTATTCAACTGACTCCATGAAAGAGGCCCCATCTTACAAATCCAAACTCTAAAGTGTTACATAGGTGGAAAAAAAGGGAAGGAAAAAAAAAAAACATCGCTCTCAAAGAAGATCTAGAATGATTAGTGCGATAAGCACTCGCCGAGTCAGGACTCGGACTCTATTATCTAAAAAGAACGCAACCTGCATTATCACCACAAGTCCCGGCGCAAAGCCAATGCGTCCGTATCAGCGGTGAACTCGCCGTGCAGACGATCCATTTCAGCCAGACTTCTGGCAATCTCCATACCCCTCTGGCGTTCTTGCTCCACGCGCTGCCACGTCCACTCATCTCGACTGGGCCGCGTGTGTTGGCTCTCTGCACGCTGCGGCTGAGTCGGTCGCCTAGTCTTGCCATTTCGGATCCGGCCTTCTTCCTCTTGTTCGATATGTTCGGCCCCAAAGGAAAACTGGTCCTTGAGGGTATCCCAGAAGCTCTCAATCTTTTCAACCAGTTTGAAGGGCAGGTCGTAGTATTCTTCAAATTGCTTCGATAGCGTAAGACTTCCCAACGGCTCATTTCGTAGACCAGCAACGTAGTCCTCTTGGCCTGGTCGTGCTGGAAGGAGACCGGAAACTTGGAGCATGATCTCGGGTGACACCGTTCGACGGCCCTTTTTCCAGACACACTTGCTCAGAGCAGACGCAAAAATGGCATCTTCCTTTCTCGCAAGATCCTGCAGTTTGCCCTGCCGCGGAGTATAGTGCGTTGGTGGGAGTAGAGTAAAACTGCGAGGACGGACGGTATCCTTGCGCACAAAATGGGTGACTGTGTATATCCACTTCTCGTCCCATGAGATCACTCTAGTCCAGATCTCGTAGCTTTGGAATGGCTTCACTTCTTTCCGGAAAGTGCAACTGACCGCTCCGAGAGCCAGGCCGATGAGGTCGTCTGAGACTCCAAGAATGCCGGTTCTTTTACGTGCGTTGCGCGCGTAATCGACTCCGCTTGAAAAGAGTGTGCACATTAAATGCGCTCGGGCTATGTCCAAGTCGGCAAAGTAGGTGCTATTCGACTCTATCCAGGAACATTAGTTTGCAGGCCACCCTTCTGAAGGAAATATGCATACTGTGTAGGTTGTAATCTAGCTCACAGAGCGAGTTTCCAGAGGAAATTATTAATGGCTGGAACAGTTGTGCTGGTGAAGGACCATATTTAGATCTGTTTGATCGTAGTAGGCACCGATATCCTCGAAGAAGACGAATCTAGGCATTGGTTAGCAAGCCACCATGCGATCCTTTAACCAGAAAATATATACTTACGTGCCATGCAAACGGAATATTCTTAAAGTTGAACAACAGCAAGAAAGTAACAAGCACCTTCCATATCAACGACCACGAAATAGGGATCCAAAATTGGCCCAAGTGAAACGGCTCCGCATTGACTGACATTTTGATGCTGTCTTCAAAGTGCACTTATATAAAGACCTTAAATTCACAAAGTGGAGCTCGCGAGACAGCGTGATAGACAGAGAAAAGCAGAGGAATATATCAAACGAGCCACTGTAAGCTGAACGAGGGTAAACAGCCTGGCCAACATCAAAAACTAAGACAGCGCGTGTTAGAATTAAAGAGGCACTGGAAATGCAATGCCAGGGATTGGCCAGGGATTGCATGGTCCGATTTTGCTTTCCAAAAAGAGTAACCTGATTACTCTCTGCTGTCACAAATGTTTGCTGTCCTTCCTATTTGGACGCACGCCTCTAGCTCATATTACTGGGCTTGTCTCCTAGACCCAGGCTTGTCCTGGAAATCGTAATTAGAGTAATAGTCCGACAACTATGCGCTAGGAGACGTGACTCCTCTCCTGCACTCTTGGCCGCAAATGGATTCCTTTCGAGTGGCGTGTCTCTCCTTTCTGCGTTAGGCTAAATCTAAAGCAAAAGAGGCACGTATCATGGTGGCTCTTTCCTTGCATATGCCATGGTTTGAAATGCTCCAGGAAATACGTAAGTACACTTGGTCGTATGAAAGAACTGCATTTCCACGAGCTGGATGTGTGCATCGTAGTACAGTTTGTGGTGTTCCTGCGCTGCCGATCCGGCGTATCGATACCTAGCCCTAATACATGACATTATGTATTGTAAATACCAGAAATACCAGTACCGCGACAGGGGTCCCGCCCGTCAGACGCCAGGGGGATCAATAAAGATTAATCCCGTCAACCTCATCCGGCAAAGTTCAGAGGCTCGAGGCCGATTTGCTGATCTTATCATCATCATAATTTCGACGACACCGACACCGCTCTATCTTGCCATGCATGCATACATGCATGCATATATCATTCTTTGTTTTGTTTTTACTGAATCCTGCTACAAACAGCGGACTTGTCAACAATATGTCTCAGTTCATTTCTGCATGGATGAGGTTGCAAATATCCGCCTTTTTCAGCTTCGCTTTTAGCTTTGGCCTCGTCCCTGCAGGAAAGCGACGTGTACATAGGACGTACTTTGATAATGAATACCCACCAGGCTATTGGATGTTGCTTGACTCAGTCCTATCTCCACCGTGACTGAGTGAACTCTTGAGCGTCGTGAAATTGATGGGGATAATCCAGGGCTGCAGGAGCCTTTATTCCTTGGAGACAAGGAGAATTGCACTATTCTGCGGATCTCATCTCATAGATCCGAGTGAGGATTGACGGTCCGTTCCGGTTTTCCGGTAGCTAAAGTTGTGCCGAGAGACAATTTAAATATCGTGAGCTACCCATGTGCCTACTTTTATCCCTGGCGTCACACTACTCCTTTTTGGCACTGCCAGCTAATACTTTCCTGCAAGAGGAGGCTCCATATTTTTAATTAATCGTCTCCTTGGTGGGTTCAGCCTGGGTATTAGTGAAAGCCCAAGCAGTGATTCCCCGGTGCTTCATACAGCTGTCAAGGCTAGGCAGTCCAATTTCATCATGTCCAGCTCCACCCAAAAGGGAGAGAGGGCGCATCCTGCCTAGGCAACAGTGCTATTGATATTGTAAGTCCAAGTGCGCCTTAGGAGGACCTAAAAAAATAGTAGCTTTCTTTTTTCAATTTGCGTCCCGTTGCTAGTTCGCTCTTAGACCTTCCAACTAACTGACGCAACTATATTCCCCATTGTATGGGGCTGAGTTGATCAAGATGTCGCTAGACAAGTCCTCCTCTAGTACGGATGCCAGTGCGACTAACGACTCGCTTCCCTTGTCGCCAGTGCTCGAATCTCATGAAGAAGAAAGTCATTTGGAAGATGACGAACAATTTGCCGATGCGGTAGAAGACCATACAATGGCAGATGACATTGACGAAAAGAAGGAGGACTCAAAGAGAGACTCGAAGATTGAGGATGATTTTCCGTCTACTATTCCCAACGTCGAAGCGCAAAAAGAGGAACCAGAGATGGGAGACAAACCAGTGAGCCCCGGGGACTCGCAAAATCTGAATCAAGTAGCCACTGCTCCCAAAGATGAAGCGTCTCCAGCACAGGCGCCGCCGACAGAGGATGTTGATCGAATGATCAGGCCTGAACCTTTGAGTACATCGGTGTTATTATTGGTGATCCTCGGGCTGTGTCTCGCGGTATTGCTGGTGTCCCTGGATAGAACAATTATCACTACGGTATGTATCTTCCTAGTGCCTAGGAGCTACTTCTAACAAAGCAAATAGGCAATTCCGGCCATCACAAACGAATTTCACTCGACTTCGGCAGTTGGCTGGTACGGTTCGTCATATCTCGTCACCGCATGCGCGCTGCAACCAACGTACGGGCGAATTTACACACTATTCAATGTGAAATGGACCTTTCTTCATTCGGTAGGTCTGTTCGAATTGGGGAGTTTAATCTGTGCTCTTGCTCCCAACTCGACAGCCCTGATTATTGGTAGAGCTATTGCAGGTTGGGGCAGTGCTGGAATACTCACTGGTGCATTCGTGGTAATAACATTTGCCGTTCCGCTGGAAAAGCGGCCGGTATACACTGCTGCAATTGGGACGATGTAAGTTTCGAATAGAAAGTGCCCAGTATTTTTGTCTAATCAATCTTTAGGTATGGTGCAGGAGCTGCTGCTGGTCCTGTCCTCGGCGGTGTTTTTGCAGGTATGGTTACCTGGCGTTGGTGGTATGTAACCATTTCGCTCTATTGTCTCTATAAGTCTGCTAAAATTTTCGAAGCTTCTACTTCAATCTTCCAGTTGGAAGTGTCACTCTATTTGTGATCGCCTTCTTCTTTAAAAGAGGAAATGTGCCATCCCATACGAAGACCTTCCTTCAACGAATAAGGCAGGTCGACATTCTTGGCAGTGCTTTGATTCTCATGTCATTTACTATGCTCTTCCTGGCTCTCGAGTATAACACGGATGGTTACGCTTGGTCCAGCTCCCTTATCATTGGACTTTTCTGTGGCTTTGGTGTGACCCTTGTTCTTTTCCTTGGCTGGCAATGGCACCGTCAAGAAAGAGCTCTCATAGTGCCGGAAATCCTCATGCGAAGAACTGTTGCTGCTGCATGTGTTCTCGCGTTTTTCATATATGCCGTCCTAATTCTACACGGTTACTACCTTCCGATCTGGTTCCAGGCCATTCAAGGAACATCTATGGAGAGCTCCGGTGTCAACATGCTCGCCAACGTGCTTCCAAACGCAATTTTCAGTTTGTTAGCCGGCATTTTCATCACCAAAGTCGGTTACTTCACTCCACCAGCAATTGTTGGCTGCGCTATTACTGTGGCTGGCGCCGGCTTGATCAGTACTCTCCAGCCCACCACCGACACGGCCAAATGGGCCGGCTTTATTTGTTTTGTCGCCGCAGGTATTGGCATGGCAATTCAGCAGAGCTTCACTGCAGTCCAGAGCGTGCTTCGTTTTGAGCAAATTCCTATTGCCACTGCAGCAGTTACATGTTTCCAAAGTCTTGGTGGAGCAGTGTTCATCTCAATTGGCAATAGCATTCTTGCCAACGAGCTTCGTTCTGCTAGCAAAGCCAACGAACTACCAGGTGTTGACATTGGTGTTGTATTATCAGCCGGCGCAACGCAGTTTCGATCCACGGTTCCTAAAGACTCTCTTCCAGTCTTGATATCTGTATACAATACGGCTTTGCAAAAGGTTTTTATTGCTGCTATTCCACTCGCGGGCATAGCGTTCGCATCGACCTTACTCATGGAATGGCGCAGTGTGAAGGTGCCATCCCGTGCCAATTCCAATACTTCGAATCAAGCGAATAACGTACCAGTACTTCCAGACGTTGAAGTCGAAACGAGAATATCGCCCATCTCGACAAGGATTTTCAATTCGGCAAACAGCCGTGGAAGCAGTCGAGGAGTTGGCCAATAATTCAGTACATAAATGCTGCCATTTTTTATACATGCAGATCTTGACTTATCATTTACACTAATACTCTCATCGTGTTACTACTTATTAGACATATTGTTGGTGGGTTTGTTCGTGTACTTGTATAACTACTGAGATAGTCGGTTTTATTCTGTGTAAACAATGTTATTAAAAAACTACAAAAATTATACGGAGTATGTCAAGAGTCCCGTATCAATTTCGATCCATTTTAGATTGAAGTGCTACACGTGCGGCACAGACTTTAGCCAAGATATTTCTTTGTAGCAGCCTGCCGGGAGAGCCCTCAGTGACATGAACATGAGCGTAAAGCAGCCCATTCTAGTCAGCCCATATGTAACAGCGAGAATGCCCATAATGGAAGCCTCGCTCTTTGTTTCTGACGGATAAGAATTCATATAGCTGGGCAAACCTGGTACATTCAATTTTGCTAACCAGCCCCTAAAATACGGCAACTGCATCACCAGGTACATAGGTAGAATTAGAGAGAAGCTGATGACTGCAAGTACTCTCCAGGCAATTTTCTCGGCCTCCGTTGGAAATGCAAAATCCCATCTATCAAAACTCAGCTGAATCTAGGAGAAAAAAAGAAGGGAAAAAACAGAAAGAAAAAAGGTACTTACGCAGCAATATGAATGGCAGAAAACCCTAAAGAGATAAAAAATACGACAAAGTTATTCAAAATCTCTTCTGAAAGTGAGAATGTTTCTCGGGGAGGTACATCTTCAGGTCGTGGGGTCCCTGCTTGGACTCCTGGTTCCTGTTGCGAGAGGCTACCGATTCGATCTTTGAAGATATGTATGGTTTGAATAGGATTTTTGCAAATCATAACAAGTAGCCTCCATATTACCCATGACTCTTTCTCAGCTGGCGACGGTTTGTATTGAATCCATTCCTCTCTCTTTTCGTCCAAAAGACTCCGAAGCTCTGGCACCATTTCGTCACTGTCGTGCCGGTATGGCAGATGGATGATAATAGGGGCATTGATGTCTTTGGGCTTGTTCCACCATAGTGCATAGGAACTATAAGCACAGAGTATGAAAGCCATGGTTGCAATTTCAAGCAGCGTAATAGGAAGATGATATGCTGCTCTAGATACAACATTTACAACGGCCCAGGCACTCTGTGTCAAGCTGACCACCTTTGCGAGAGAGTCTGCCTTTGAGCGATCTTTGATATCACGCTCGCTGAATTGTGGATATTTGATTATTCCACATTTGACGAGGGTCTCGACGTGCTTGGATTGGACCGTGTAGAGGTGGCTGTCAGTCGTTCGCAAAGCCAAACCCCGCATATTAACGCAGAAGGCGTGGACCATCGTCCATTTGACAGGTTTTGAAGTTACCCCTTCGCCTTCGCTATATGATGGCCGTGATTGCGTTGCGTCTGATGATCTTCTCATTTGTTCGTTTTTCTTGTCAACGGCTGCCTGCGCGGCTTTGAAACGTGCCAGTGTCATTTTCGCCTTCAAATAGTCATCGGCCGCCGGAGTTATCAATAGCAGCTCAGGATACAAGACAGTCAGAAACCAATATAACGCTTTCTTGCTGATTATTCTTCCAGTCGAGGCTTTGCTAGGGACTCCCAAGTGTAGTGCCGTCCACGTGCACGCAAAAATTACAGTAAGGCAAGACCACAATATGTCCCATGAGGACCGCGAGGAGTCATCAAACTGCCAGCCTTGCAATGGTGCTGAAGTGGACATGCTTGCATGTAATGTGGACTTTTTGTACGTACACACAGTGCGGATGAATATCGTAATTAGGTTGTGGGGACACCCGAAAGTTAGAAAAGGAGATGCCTGAGGCTTTCCCGTGGCTCGTGTTCCCCACGTTTACTTGTCGTATTTGGGGGTTTCACCCTTTATCGTCGTGAGTGCAAGCTCATGAATTTCTGTCTGGCCATGGGAGATTTGAAGAGATTCAATATTATGAACCGTGCTATGGATTTTTAACTACTCTGTACTGGCCAATTCTTTTTTAAGTCTCCAAGTTCTAACCAATCCTCCAGGCCATATAGGGGTAAGCTGATTCAGCCGCAGTTGTCTTATCCACTTTGGGAAAAGCCAGCCAAAGTAGTTGCTCATAGCAGAGCTGCGCGGCCGGGCGGGTCGCGGTGACGATACGGCGTACGGGCGGATGCGGCCCGGCACGGCAGGGATCGGCGGCGCTAAACCGGATGGCAGAATTCATAGGTCCCGCGTTTACACCTTTAAATATAATTTTAATCTTTTATTACTTCTATTTATGTTATTTAACTTGATTAATTACTTAAGGTTAATAAGATAATCTATTTTAATATATATGTATTGCAAGAGGGTCTTTTCTTTATTATGTTGTGAGCTACGTAAAGTACTTACCAAACCGACGTCTGCAAGCCAATCATGGACAAGCGGGATCCAGGTCTGTGACAGCAGAGGCTGCTAGCCATTTTATATACAAGTACAATGCAAATACGCTAAGTTAGGTTTTCCTTCTCCCACGTAATCCAATGAGCGTAGTCAAATATATCAAAATAGGGGTTAAGCAGCGTTGCTTATCGAGGGCGTTTCACCGCCATGCAATCCAGCCTCCGGATTGGCCGTATAAACCGTACAATCCGTATAAGCCTTATAAAGGCCTAATCCGGCTAAGTTAGTAACTTTAAGCCTGCTTGGCGACATTACCTAGCGGGTGCTGGCTAAGCTAGCGGCTTGGCAAACAAGAAAAACCAAGCCTTGGGGTTCGACCCCTTGCTAGACAACAGCGATTAGCTGTCGTTCGTTGTGTGTATATGGTATATATACGTTCAGATCCAAGTTCAGGCCACGAATCCGTGTAGGCCGCTACGTTCTTACAAACCAAGTTTACAATTTCCCGATAGCGCTAAAGCGTAAATGAGGTTGATTCATAACAGATATGCCCATGCTGGCAGTCACAAATATCCAGGAATAACTTTTATGTTCAGACCCTGTCCTTGAACTCCTCATACAATTCTGGCAAGAATTTATTCAGATCTGCAGATTTGATCAGCATCACTCTCTCTAATCAGATATCTCGGGGAAGGGGGTGAGCGGACGGTTTATCTCAATGTTGCAGTGCACAACCAGATCGTGGGCGACCTGGTTGTCGAATGTGCCCATCCAAAACCGGGATCGAAGCTCTCTTTTTCTATTTGTCATTCGGCGCACCTGGTGCACCAAGTACGACTTTCCGTCGAAACCACTTGTTCTGTGCTCTGCAAGTTCGGTCAGAATTGAAACCAGGGATAACAAAAAGGGTTCAGTATGATATTTTACCTCCAAGGAGGAGTTTTGCGGCGACAACCGCTTCAATCCCTTGTTCCTCGAACTTGGCTCTGTCGAAACCCAGTTCACTAGGATCAATAAATGCGACTGTGATATTTGCAGCATCCTTGCCGACATACTCGTTGATGAAAGAATGGGTACCAATGTACCGCTCGGGGAGCGATTTACTGGCCCAATCCATGGTTTCGGGATGTCGCCACGCGAATTGGTGTGCCACAGGGTTCCACAACTTATATCTGCAATTGAACGAAGTAAATGAGCAGGTATTCCTTCGCATGCACTGTGAAAAAAATTCCTTACCTTGAGCTATCAACAAGATGCCAACCAAACCACCAATCATAGGCGTCACCAGAGACTTTTATTTTGACACACTTGTTAGATGATGCTCAAATCTCGATCCTAAACCTTTAGGTCTTCTTACTGTTGGGGATGTCCGTTCGCAGAGCAACCAGCAAGACTCTGTCATCTCCTACAGTCCAGCCAGTCTCCATGTTGTGATAGCCTGGAAGCGACATGACGCGGCCGGCATCTTTGGGAGAATAGGCTGCAAAGAAAAAATAATTAGATGTGCGTGATATCATGCAGGGAACAAGGAAACAGACCAAGTCCACTAGCAAAGGGACTTGAAGAAAGACCCTTTTGGACATCTTCGCTAATCGGATCAGTGTGGAGATGGAAGTATTTGGAAAAGGGCTTGGCATAATCATTCTCACGGTAGCCAAGATAATGCTTCTTAGTATCGGCTTCGTAAGCACATTGGTTCTCAGAAATAGTAGTGCCAGACAACTTTGTTGGAGCAGACATGGTGAAACGCAGGCAACGTATTTACAATGGAAAGTAGATACGTACTCATGCCGTCGAAGTAGAAGACTGCCCCATTGCTATTTATTTCCAGCGCAGCGGGCCGGGATCTGTCGGATCTATCCAGATTGCAGGCTATGTTGATTGGCTAGGTGCTTTTAATGAAGCCTATGACGCATTAGACTCTGGATCATCTCCGAAACGCGTCTAGGGCTCGCTGTACTACTAAATTCGCATCCCGTTTTCACGATACAAGGGAGAAGAACTGTGCAGCGCAGGCACTAGCTATGTCTAGCAGCCAAGATGAACACCGGCTAGGCTTAAGCCTCTCACAGGGCCCTGGTCCCCGTTCTTCCAAGCCTCTGATACACCCTTTTGCTGGGAGGGTCGGCGGTAATCAAGAGCTCGTCCTTGATCGCAACGATACTGAGAATGCAGAGATCCTGGAGCGATTGCCCGACGCGGCACCCTTCATGACTTTTCGTCAAGGATTCGATCTTCGCGGATTTTGGGACATCGAGCACTGGAAGTTCGGGCTCATTAAAGCTATAGGTAAGCCGGTATTTGCTCTAACTTTGCGCTCTGTACTGTAACATCGGAAGAACTGCGGCCTGACAAACCAGGTACGATGTTGATCGTTTTTGCAACTGCTTGGGCATCATTGACAAAGCCATCGACATCAACTTTTGCAGAGACAGCTGCCGATGTATACTCCACGACAACATTTCTAGGCCCTGTATTTGGTGGCCTTGCCAACTGGATGTATCTCACTTTGTTTATTTTCACTTTCTCCAACGTCAGCGGTAGCCATCTGAACCCAACAATCACCATGGCTGCCTTCTTCGCACGTCTTGTTTCTTTCCCTCGAGCGGTTGTTTACTTGATGAGCCAGACACTTGGCGGTGCTTTTGCTGGTCTTATTCTAAAAGCTGCGTATGGCTCCAGCGACTTCTCTGTTGGCGGCTGTTCCATCACACTTTCCGAAGTTTCTATTGCCGATGGGTTTCTTCTCGAGTTCATCTTTTGCTTGATTCTCATTTTCCTATCCTTCGGCGTGGGACTTGATCCTAGACAAAGTAAAATTTATGGACCTGCGCTATCACCTTTCTTGGTTGGCTTGGTCCTGGGTCTGGTAAGTTGGGCCTCGGCATTCACCAGAATGGGTTATGACGGTGCCTGTAAATGAAGTCCCAAGTGAACCACCGTCATACTCGACTAAAAGGTTCCATGTCTCTGTCCACATTCTCAGCTTTGAACCCCGCACGTTGTTTTGGCGTCTATGTGGCCACATCTTTCCCCACTTACCATTGGATACATTGGGTAAGTGCCGAATAAATTGGAAACCGTGTTAGACTTTGATTTAACTTTTGACATCACTTAGGTTGGCCCAGCTGTCGCTTCAATAGGGCACGGCATAATTTATTATGCAGTGCCTCCTTGGGGTCGGTGAACTATACCTCTATTTCTGTTTTGTTGTATTCGGATTTCTCATTGACTGTCACGTGGTGCTCCTGCAGTCGTGCTTCGACTTTCTTAACAATTTCATTGAGTTCCTCCAGCGAGATTAATGCCCCGTGTGATGAAATCTCCTGCATCGGGATACAACCTCAGTATTTTTATTCTTCTTATGAATCAATGATTGATTCCTACGGCCAGAACACTCCTAGAACGTAGCACATTATTCTCAAGAATGCTGTTTCCTTCTCAGGAACATCGTCGCAGTTCTCGAGACGCAATTGGCCAAATCTCCGATATAATTTATAGCTGCAACTTACCACCTAGTAATAATTTTATTCTATTACGTAATAATTGTTTTAGATGTGAAATCAACACGGTGGGTTGGGTGAATGATACTTCCTAGATTTGGCCCTTTGTTACTGGCAAATTTTGTTGGATATCTGGGTGATCGTATAAGTTTAACCACCTGATCACGGAGCAAAACCATAATCTGACCGGGGAAAAAAAAAGAACAGTGAAGTAAAATATAAATTTAGCGATAGAAAAGAGAAACAATCTCCAATATATTTTACAAAACCATAGCTAGAAAGCGTTTTTAAAATCGACTTTTGATCATTCTCGAAATATCCGCAAATATCACTGCGTAGACTTGTGGGTCCAACCCTTTCCCGATTTGTCCGGTCTTCTCCAAGTCAAGCAATTGGAGTACCCATGCTAGCTAAGATGTAAAAGGCATTCCCTTCAGTAAATTATATGTACCCAGACAGTGCAGAAAGTCATACGTGTCTGGTAACTTTCTATCCTGATTCTGAGCACCCACCTGATAGCCACAGCGCTCAAGAGTGTTCTCCAAGAGAGTTCTCGCTCAAGAGACATGGCAATCTCTATTAAGATTGTTAGGATGGATTGCTTTAGAACCATCTAACTAGAGGATGACATTAGTGGCTTTCTCTCTTTGACCTGGGTTGTTGCCTGCTGATCGATGTTGTGGCCACAAGATCAAACGGTTGGCTCACCCCTTTAATTAATTTCGTTTGTTAATAGTTTTATAGCCTGAAGAATATCCTCTGATAAAGCGGTTTGATTGCCTAAGGCACGAATGGCGAAGACATTAATGGTGGGCGTCCTCAACCGTCTATCAGCATCGTCCAGTCGACGCACTATAGCTTGAAGAATATACTCTGATAATGAGGTTTGCTTGCCTAAGGCACGAATGGCGGATGATATTCCCCATCAGAATCATCTCGTCGATGCACTATAGCTTGAAGAATATCCTCTGGCAAAGAGGTGTTCTTACCCAAGGCATTAATGGCAAATGATCTCATCCGCCAATTAGAATCATCCAGTCGATGCACTATAGCTTGAAAAATATCCTCTGAAATTGTAATTTGCTTAAAGCACTAATGGCAGATAATCTCAACCATTTATCAGAATCATCCAGTTGATATACTATATCTTGAAGAATATCCTCTTGCAAAGCTGTTTGTTTGCCTAGGGCATCCATGACGGACGATCTCACCTCTCCATAAATATCTGCCAGTCAACGGACTTAAGCTCGGAGAATACCCGCTAGCAAAGCGGTTTGCCTGCCTAAGGCACGACTGGCGGATGATTTGATCGCTGCATCAGAATCATCTAGTCGACGCACTATAGCTTGGAGAATGTCTTCTGGCAAAGCGGTTTGCTTGCCTAGTGTATCAATAGCAGACGATCTTATCTCTTTATTAGAATTGTTTAGTGGACGCACTATAGATTAGAGAATATTCTCTGGTAAAGCAGTTTGCTTACTTAAGATACTGATAGTTAAGTATTTTAAGGTAGGGGAAATACTCTGTTCTAGAAAGGATACTACCTAGTTTGAGAGGTAAGATAAGAAGTAATAGTTGATATTATAGAGCTTATAGAATATAAATATTTATATCTTTTACTTTTTCTTTATTTATTGTAAAGATTAAAATATTATTAATAAACTCTATTTTAAAGTGTAACTCTATTTTTTTATTAGTTTATTGTTAGGAAGGTGTTTAGGAGACAACCAAATAGGATTCTGTAGTAAAGCTATGGATAGCTATAGCATTAAACTGATTACTAAGTTCTTAAAACATTTTGCCTCCTTTATATAAAGATACATCTGTAAAGCCTTTGGGTGTCTGTCAAGACTGATTGAGGGTAATAGGAGCCTACTAGGGTTCGACTAGGAGTCGAGGCGGTACCGAGCAGAAGTATGAAACCAAGAAGTAAATCAGATTACAAGAATAATCTTGCTTGAGGCTTATATAGCAATAATCTAGCATACTACCTTACTTCCTAATTGAGTAGAATTAAGCGAGAAGAGGGGAAATTCCCTACATGTAACATATCGAGAGGTGTAAGACTTCAGGAGTGATATATCAATTGAGGTCATTCCGTGCCGGCATGGAACTGTCAGAGGAATCGATATCTCGCAGCCAATCGATAACTAAGTACGCGGATACTGCTTATATAAGCAAGGCTTTACCCGAAACTCCTAATTAATTTGCCTATTGTAGGAACGGCGACGGAAACACCTACGTGGGTACACACGTGTCTCGGAGACTGTCCTAGAACAACGAACTTGGGACCCTGGTCCTAGGACTAGTGACTCATGCTCAAGGCAGACATAGAGCTAGCGGCCTATGTACCAGCATGGCACAGAACACACCCCGGCATAAGAATACTAGCATATGCTTGTGCGCAGCTTGTGCTAAGGAATCACGTTGATTGATATGAACGAACTACCTAGCCAGCATAGCAAGTGATGTGATTGCTATGTTCTGCGACAACTATAAAAGAACACTCGTTTACCATCATGTATCTAGTCTATCGTGTTTGATTTTCCAACATAAGTGAATATATATTTTATTCAGCCTATCAACTTGTTATACAATCTACTTTCATATATGGCTCTGCGATATATATTAGCCATACGACCCTTAGGATACTACGTCTTATTTAGTCATTTGGCAGAAAACTACCAACAGATCGCCTTTTGGTAAAGAATGGTTGATTCGTTTTGACAATTCTGTAGTAAAGCTATGGGTAGCTATGGAATTAAACTGATTGCTGAGGAAGAGAAGGCTCTGCCTCCTCTGTGCGAAGATAAACCCCTCCTCGTTTCACCTAGTGTTTCATCTAGTGGTTCTGCCCTGTCCCCTGGTATCGACAGTCACATGTCCAGGTGGGAACGGGTGTGGCCTGTAGGGCACAACGGTTCTCACAATTATTTACTTTAAATATTATCAAAGAATACGCTCTTTTATATTGAAGGAAATAATTTTAAATAGTAGTTAAATTAATTTTTAATGTAGAATTTATTTAAAGATGTTAATAAAAAGTGTGAATCAAATCTTCTAAATCGTCTTTCGACCGTCTTCAGCGAATTCAATGGTCGCAATTCAGCAACTACATTCACTATTATCAGATATGAAGTCCCGGATCTCCTCAACAATGGTATAGTCTCTCAGATCAAATTTTGTATGCTAGGCTTCTAACCAAAATTGGTAGATATTCTAAACTTCTCTTTTTACCGCCGTGAATTCTACACATACGCCGATCACTTATCTGAACGCCAAGAACACTTCAGCATTGGAAATGCTATACCGCCCTATCGCTCGATATATGAAGAATTTATCAAGATATGCAGTGAACGGCAAGACATTATCAACGAGTCACTTGGTATGAACTCGTTTTCATTGGTCATTCATCAGCTCCAACGTCTTGAAGCAGTCGATATAGTCTTTACGTCTCCTGTATCGGGATTGCTGCGGACTATCCTCTATCGAAAGATAATTCTTGGCGATGAATACTCCTATCAGCATCATCTCAAGACTATTCTGCATTCTATGGATGCAGTCCAAGCTTATACTCTCGAATTACATGATCTACAACTTTCAAAGATATTTTTCGAGAGATGTTATCAAGCCAGTTGATGCTATTCTTTATGGAAGATCAGCCATGATTCTAGAAGCGTTGGTGAGAAAGCCAATGGATATCACATCGTGTGACTATTGGATCTGTTGCTCCGCCTATGAGATATTTGCGGTATATCATACCGATTCACCTCCTCCATCGCCAGGAACTACTATCTTTACATCATTTCTAGACCTACCAGTTGCGGATGACGGTTAATGCACATTCATGATATGGGAAGCTGGGTGGTCTCTTCGGGTTCAAAAGAAACCCTGATTCGGTGTTCAATGTTTTATACTGTAAATACTTATGACCTGACATGCTTACTTGGGACATCTGACCAATCACAGCGCAGGATTCGCGGAGTGGTAGATCAACATGGAATATGGAGCTCTGACCACGCGCTCAAACACCTCATCCAGACGCCTATAAAAGCCAGCTACATTGCCATGAAGAGCTAGACGGACATAGAACGCAAAACATACAAATTCGCTTGTCAAATATTCTTTCCTAGTTCAATATTGCTACATCCCGAGGCACCATACTACCGCTAGTAGGGCGCTGAGGATGAACCTGGAATCATGCCACTACTTCGACAAGTAATGTATCAATTAGCATTCGAGTGTACGCGGAGATATGAAAATTATCCCTGGAAGAAGTCCCAACACCATTTCTTATCCAGTGACGTCGACGAAACTCGCAGGATTCATGAAATACGTCTCAGCATCGTCACGCCGAAAGTTTTGATCCGTTGCTACAATAATGATCTAACAGATGACCTCGTCTTCTCACACGAGCCCGCCGATACGCCTTGTGCCGGCTCTTCCATCTGTGCAATTTCGAAGCTTGCCGCCCGGCGAGCCAGTTCAAGTCGGCCTAAACCGAGAACCATGTCCTCTGCTTCGTCCGGTGTGCTGCCAACGAGGGTCACAATTTTTGACCATAGAATTTTCTTGTACAGTACTGTATATGAAGCGTTCTCTTGCATCAATTCGTCGTTGCATAAAGGAACATCCTTGTCCCCTCGAAGCCTGTTTTAATTCAAATAATCCTAATGTCTTTTCGGCTTAATAATTTTACTGCGATCTGGACATCACAAGATATGGATTGGGTTTTGACTGTTCAGACTTCATTCGAAAGAGTCTTTCACGTGGAACACGCAGGCAAGCTCTGGGCGATGTCTTGGGGGATTTAAGATACTGAAGTACCTATTTCAGGGTTGAGATGGTAGGTAGCATGACAGCCATCAGAATTATTAATATGCTTTAAAGCATTTGCAAGCACTGGGCATATCTGTTACTTGGCATTTAATAGCAGCACCTCTAGATATTTAGTGCAAAAAAAAAAAAAAAAAACCGACCAGGACTCAAAAGCTTGTTGTGAGACCGCCAAACTACGTTGGCCAATTTTCATTCTATGGAGAATAATGGCTAGTAACTCGATTTGGGGAGGTTGTCATACTTTATTTGGTGGTTGCATATGCATACAAGTCTGTCTTATTTGGAGAATGGTTGAAAATACGGTCCTACAATATTACAAGCTAGTTCCCGATGATGACAATAAAGCCCGATGCCATTGATCTGACGAACGAAAAAGGAGAGTCAACATTGGAAAAAGGTTATGCTTTCCAATGTTTAAAGATACCAACGCCACTAATACCAACGCCACTATTCGAATGTGTCATAAATAAGAAAATATGTTTTTGAGATGTTTCTGACGGATCCATAAATCTTTCAAGTCTTAAAACTGAACAAAGGGTAAGAAAACTTGGCTTGTCTGATCTCCACCTATATGAATGTTATGTTTGCCGGCGTTCCTAGCCCTGAATTTTTCTCGCATACTTGGAAACTCGGCAAGAAACATCGGATGGCCTGCTACCTTTAAAATCAGAGATTCACCTTTATCGAAGATCATGCCTCCAGGCCAGATGCTAGTTTCAATACGCACTACGGTCCCTAGTTCGACCTTTTCCTGAACGAGATGTTCATGTCGGATGTAGTGGGATGCTGATAACTTTTCATCGATCTTGCGATGGCTAGCTCGGATCTGCCCATGCGGTCCAAGTATACAAGAGTATTTAATAGCGGAATATCTTTCTGGGCTAAACCGTTCGCTAGCATATCGTTCTCCGGGATGTTATAATACCGAAGAAGTGTTCCAGATGCATCTTCCTTACGAACTTGGAAGAACACATCCAAATCGTCGGCGTCATTGCAAGACATGAACATAACGGCTTTTGGTGCACCAAGAAGATAAGACTTTTCAGAGAAAGTGTATCGGAAATAGCTTTCTTCTGGGTCTGTGTCCATTTGGTATACGGGTATATCTGCTTGATACTGTATAGTTGTTGACTCTGTAGGTGTAGATTCTAACAAGCGCTCCTTTGAGCCCAAGAATAATTTCTTGTACTCTGTTCCAGGAACGGGCCAGCTCTCAACAGGGCGATGAATAATGTTTGGCTGATAAAATTTAGCCAAAGTCACCTTCGCGTGAGTCGATTTACCATATTGTAGCCGAGGAGAGAAACTCGGACTTTCGGAGTTTCGTCCCAGTTATTCTCAATTCCTTTGCAGTATCTATCGAAGAAGACAGACAATTCCTGATTTGTAGATGGTTGATAGAGATCGTGCCATTCTTGTGTAGTATGGATCCGAAGCCTAAAGGTCAGCTTTAGAGGACTTTATCTGATGACACACTCACCATTTCTTGTCATGTGGCATCTCTTCGAAACCTCAAAGACTTCCAGGAAGGTGAAGCATAGTAGAATAACTTGCCAAAATATATGCTGGCACTTAGATTCTCTCAATCCTTGCCCTTTTGTCTTGCCAATAATCATTTATCATAGGATACCTTCTCAACATAGCGACAGGATCTTCTAGTCTTTCTCGCCCTAGAGTAACGTCGTCATCAACAGTATATACTGCGTGGGGGCTATAGACGCTTACCATGGAAGCCGGCCATCATCCATTCGAGGAAAGGCTCACACGCAATACCTCCACGAACGTGGATCTCTCGGTAAAGATCGCTTGACGCTTCCAACGGAGCAATACTCCTAAAGGAATAGAAATTGCAGATTCTTTAGCCGCCAGGATGTCTGAAAGGGAGGGAGAGGGGGGGGGGGGGGCAGCATTGAGGAGTAGATTGAAAACTGCAAGCCCAACAATTTCACCAAGACCTCTAAGAGCCATCAACAAACCAGGGTAAGGGCGATCTGGTACAGTAAGACTAATTATTAAGCCTAAAACAACCAAGGTAAGGATTCCTGCGCCCAGGTCCAGGCTATAAGGAACAAAAATACCGGTAAACTTATTATTGCTATTCAAATTGTTCCAGCCACCGCACATCACGATAACAGACACTCGAATTTATAGCATTTCACGATAATCATAGGATACTCTTCTTAAATTCCTTATCGATGTTATGACAGTCCAAGTTTATTGTTTTTTGGTTAAGTGTGTCTAGACCCAGCCAATATCAACCTAATAATGTTAATGTTCCTGCGCAACTTCGTCATCGATGGCCTAGAAATAATCTAAGCTATATGGAATTATTCTGATGAGCTAATTATATATCATAAGTTCAGCTCTATAGAAAGATAATGTTGAACATAATCTTTCAGCTCTTATCACTTATGTTATGGTTTGACAATCAAATACTGTAGAGGATCTAGGATACGTCCCCACAGAACAAAACATAATATCTAGACTTAGAGAGGTCAGCAGAAATTAGTATGAAAGGAGGAATGATTAGTGCTGATATCAATTAAGTAGTATTAACGGTTCAAGTTAGCTTATTTCAGCGTTTGGAATGATATGACCAATTTGTATTTCACGTCAGACTAGAACCTTCTTTGTCCTTAAGTAGTTGAAAACTGGTCCCTGATCCTCTTTAATTTTAACCACAATGGCGAAAGAGGGGCATAGACTGCACCTGTAGTCATCTTAATTAAACAGACAGACTGTAACTATGGTGGACTAGGAGGACTACACTCATCTGATAAAAGTCAAGAAAATCAAAGGAAAAAGAAGGTTAAAACGCTATTTCGCTCTCTCTCTCAAGTTTGCACCTGCTATTACCAGTAAAAAGTGTGGCTTTGACCGATATGAAAATGGACCATTAATTCTTTAGGTGTCGTAATTAGTTAATAAGACAGTAAGAGCAATCACGGTGGCGATCGACCATAGTGCATCAAGTTGAAAATTTGTGGGTAACAAGTGGGGGCCAGGTAAAAAAGAAAATCAGATCCAGGTCACGGCAGATAGAACCCTAGGGGTGCTCAATGAGCAGGCTCAGGGCCCCGTCTCGGGCTCTGCGTGCTCCCGGAGGGCCCCCGGAGCTGCTGCGACCCTCCCTGGAGTCCGCGAGCTTGCTCCGGGAGCCCTCCGGGAGCTATCGAGAGCCATCCCCGAGCCAGACTGAGCATAAAGCGGCGTGCCGCTGAGCCCGCTAGCGCCGCACATCGCTTTTATGTAGGTAAACTGATCCTTCGTGGGATATAAGACGGACTGGCCACTCAATAGTTACGCAATAAAAACAAACAAGCAAATTGCATTCAATGTTCAAATGAATAATGACTTCGGTCAAGCCGATGTTCCGCAGATCATTGGCCAATTGGTCTCCGGTGTGGCTCGGGAGTTAGGGCTGAGCCGAGTTTGTTTCCTATTTGGGAAACTCAGCCACACTTAGTCCGTACGGAGTAGTCGTACTTCTACTTCTGCTTCTACCTTTTATCTTTTAACTCAGCAAAATCAATTTTGTGTCACAGCCACGCCCGGCGCAAGGGGTGGCCGATCTCGTCCCATATGAGCTCAGGGTTGTGTCTGTAAAGTAGTAGAACAATAAGAGCGCGAGGAACCCCTGCAATAATCTGGTATAAACTAGCCTGTTTATTTGATTTGATACTTTCAAATTCTACCCTATCTTTAAACACAGCCTGCTTTCTGACTTGGCCTCTGTGCATTTGTGCGAACCAATGAACGAAGCCAAAAGCAGATCGACACGTGCCTGCATAATGGTCTGCAGGTAAAAGAACCGCCGGGTATGAATGAATAGCCATTTAAATATGATTCTTGTTAGCCCTTATATTACATTAGCATGCTCTTCTAAATGCCGAGTGTTGCTTGGTATCACTCTAGAGTCTTCAGCAATTGCCGCAATCTCGGCGTAAAGCTACCAAGACAGCTTTCAGATATGGTTCCTCGTCGGTGTGCTAGAATTGCTTGTCCATGCATGACAATCACCCAGCTGCGCTTCAGCAGTGGGGAGTGTTGGATTTACATCGCTGGCGATGCATTATTGAAGAGCTGCATATTCCTGCAGACGGCATAACATCATTGCTTTCCAATGATAGCGACGTGTGGTCGGGTCCTGGAATTAGAAAGGCGCCTGAAGATCGTTCATGAATTCCGTTTGGTCTGTCAAATCTTTCGGTAGGGCCGACATAAGAGAGTGACCAACGAAAAGGGAAAAAAGACAAAAGACGACTGCCAAGCAATAACAATCTTCCACCGACTCGGCCCCTGCGAGCCGCGTCTTCGTCCTCGCTTGAATTCATGCTCCCTCGAGGCCACTAGTTTGTTTCAAAAGGTCAGCTGTCTGACGAGTCTTTGACTCTTGTCAGTGTACGGAGTATAACTAAAACCAAGCAAAAACGCTGGGATATTGCCCGATGCGGCCGGCCTAGAGCGGGTGAAACTGCACACATATGAAGGTCCAGCCTCCCAAGTAGCCGACAAAATTACTTTTGGACAATGTGATTGGTCTGTTGTTTGTAACAGAATTGTAGCAAATTACCAAGTAGGGTCTAGTTGCATGCGTTGTGCCAAATTAGACAGCACAGCTGCATCCATGTCCGGAATAAGAAGCCAATATGCCGATTGTTTCACCATGCAGACACAAATTAGAGACTATTGGCATTCATGATTCTGGACTTTTGCGAATGGACCGGTCTGCTTGAGCTTTCCTTTCCAGAAACACGAGAGGAAATGAATGTTGGGAACTTGTCGGGGTGTGAAACACCGAGCCGCTTCCGCTATGCCGTTCCAGGAATAGTAGTGCGAGTCCCGAGCTTACCTGAACGAAGCCGGGCCAATCACACATGGGGGATGCTATGAAAAGCCGCGTGCCGGGGTGGGACGCGTGTAACGGGTCCGCCAGTCCAATCAGAGTGCGTGGGCTTCGGGATCCACTGTCTCAAAGAAACGTCACATTTGCTGACGATGAATTAGGATTGCGATCTGTCCCCGCTTGCCGCATTTGGTAAGAGACTCTAGCCTGAAACAGATATTAGTGTACCCACTCTAGATCTTGGCAGCATCTAAAACAGGAAAGTGTGTGTTCTTTGCTTCGAGAACCCGGAATCACTCATTATTAATTACTCCGTAATTACTTAATATTAGTAACGGTGAACTATATAGCCACCAGAGCTTTGTGAGGTCATTCGCCTTGTATTTTTCGTGATTGAAAGGTCCGCGATAGACCGCGCGTAGAGTGATTAATTATATGCTGGTTGCATCGGTGACACATATCACAATACTCCGTACAACCTCAACTCCATTGTACCAGTCCAGCCAAACCAGTATTGTCTAGTAGGATTTGTAGCATGTTCCAGACGTCCATATCATCAGTTCACATCATTAGCCTCCTGGGCAGTCAAGTGCATCAATCAGGAGACTTCCAGAGGTACGTAGTAACATTACATTACCCGGGTATCCTCTCCGATTCTGCCAATCTCCAGTGCATTGCTAGAAAGCTGCCTGATGCATAATTATTACCATTGATTATGATTGTCGTTCCTGGTTATTGGGACTTGGTGGCTGGTGTTCGTTTTCCTCTTTCTGAGTCCGTGCCCCAGGCCCCAAATTAGCCAGACAGCGGCCATGACGGCGCCTCCCAGAGAGCGAATTTCGAGGAGCACGTTCCATTGAACATCATCTTTAAAGGATTTTGACCTGATTCTTGCAGCAATGGTTAAATCTTCATAAAGATGAGATGACATTGAGGGAGCACGGTCATTGGGGGCGTCATGTAGAATCCTGTAATACACTTGGAATCTTCGTCTCGCGTCTCGAAGCTGGCCTGTCCCTATGCTGATTCGGCCTACAACCATGATGTACGACCACGATGGACTATGCAGCTGTCTTCTAGACAGTTAATCGGGACCCTTGTCTCCCTGGTGGGTAGTCGCAGTCTAAACCGTGCCGAGTGTACCGACCCAGCGCCACCACTTTTCTAGTTTATTTCCTGCGAGATTGCCAGGCGCAGTTATCCTTAGTCCCAGTCAGTCAAAGGTGTTAGATCCACCCACCGGCCAGTGCGACGAGCCAATTTCAAGCCTAGATAGGCGTTCGTATTGCTGGGACTCGGGTCCGTGCGCCTTTTGCTGCTGCAACATTTGGACTAATAATTACCAGCCATAATAATGACACGCAACTATACCTGGAGACATTTTCTCTTTTTGCTTTCCCTCGTTTTTTGAAAAAAGCTTGAAGAACTTTAAAGGAAAGGATTGTTTGGGTTCATAGGCCTCTGGTTAGTTAGTTACCCGTCTCCCTTTTCGCTTTGCGCTACTAATCACCACTGTTCTGTTTCAAGCTTGTTGCTCCTGTGGTCTCTCGTGGCTTTCCATGACGAGGGGATAACGCAACAACAACAGCCCCCTCGCGACGTGCGACGCGGGCAAAACTCGGCCTGTAACAACATCGGCGATACGGGGCTCCCAGACTCGAGATCGATTCCGTCGATCTGACCCGCGGGTTGTCAGCAGTCAGTCAGCAAGCAACGTCACGGCGCAGGCACGGACAGGCAGTGCATTTGCTCCATACAGACTCCAGAGAGAGACTATCAACAATATTCACGAGCAGCCAGAGAGAGCCTTCTCGGCTCGCTGCGTGGTCGGCCCATTCCCGTTCTGGCCGGTTGCCTCATCCCCATTACGGCTACGCCAGCCGTGCAGCCGGCAGCGACACCCGATCCAGCCTAGCGGCGGGCTGGCTCTTGTCCCAAAAAGGTAATTGCAAACCCCCCTTTTCCCGACCGGGCTAGCGTCCTCCCGGCTGCGCCTGCCCTGCCACTCTCACTGCGACTCCACTGTCCAGTCGCCCTTGCCAAATCGTCATCACTCACTTTCTCTTTCTGTCAACGCTTGAGATGCGCTCGTTTCCCTCCTGCCCGGGTCTGGTTTGGCTTCACTTCTGCTCTCTACCTTCAGCTCCCTCCTCATCGCCAGCTAGCTAGCTGTCTCCCTTTCATACATAACCTTCAACCTTGTTCTCTCTGTCTCACACTGTCCTCCGAGCAACTACTACTTTCTGTTCCCCACAATCCCGCCACGCTCCGCTACCACCTGCTCTCCCTGTCTGTCGACAACTTGACATGTCTCTGTAGATATGGGTGCATCACTGTTCTGCCCTGCTCCTTAATGTCTGTCATCCGCGATTCTCGTTCGGCGCTACCGCCCAGTTTTTGACGATTGCCTTGACTCGCGTCCACTCTCTCTCAGTCCCCATGTTGCTCACACTAAAGCCTCCCATACAGAACGGAATCAAGGGCCCCCATGAATACTCCATTATTCGACAGTCTCGTGCGACTCCCCACACCTCGTCGACGGCCACTGCCACCGGTTCTCCTCCCTCCACGCCTCCCGCACACCCGTCCCCCGAGAGAGCAATGGATCAAAACCCACGGAGAGGGCTGCCCCCTCCGTCTTCCATGACTCTTGCACCCGATGCGCAAGTGACTGCGCCGGCGCCAGTGCCACAACTTCCACCCCCTCCTCTTCACTGGCATACGCCGGACGATGCCATGCGACATTGGCTGCAAACAAAGGCGGAGGAAGATCGAAGGCGGCAAGAGGAAGAGCGGACTCGTCAGGAGAGTCTGAGACTGGAGCAGCGACGAATTGAAAACAATATGCTACGAGAGGCTTTCCAGGCCGGCGTTCCTCCGCACATGGTGCCGTTGATATTCGCTGGATTGGGTGGTGGAAACACAGTGCGACCGTCGTGGGACATGGCCCAACAGGTAGAGCTGTCACCACAGGCGACACACCAGCGTGCCCTTTCTCAACACCAGCAGCAGGCCGTTCCTCCGCCATCAGGCTCTGTCGTGGAGTCGGCACAAACCCTCCCGCCAGAATTTCGCCGAGAAAGTCGAGCCATTCCACCTAACCCCTATGCCACTCAAGTTGCTCTCCCGTCAGCTTCGGCTCCGTCACAGCCATTGCCTCCCTCTCCCACTCGATCACAACGTTATAGCATAACAAGCCAAACAAATTCTGTACGCTCTGCTGACCTGCGCCCTCCTGCATCCTCAGCATCACGTCTTAATTCCAGCGAAACACGCGAAACACCCAGTTCTCATGCAACAGCTACTCCATACCAACCGAGTCCATCAGCATCCGCCCCGGCTTCAATGCCAGCCAAATCCGAGGCCACACCATCATCTATCTTTTTCCACCACTGGGTTCCTCCTGGTCAATCACAACCAAATACCCCATCTACCAAGGGGCAACAAGAGACAGTCCCTCGTTCACAACTTCGGTCTGATTCGTTACCCAGTCCACCAACCCGAAAACGCAAGGCCCAAGGGCCGCACCAGGCAGCTCCCCTTCCTACTTCACAACCAGGGCAGTCACCTCCAAGCATGGTACACACATCCTCGCGCCACGGCACCCCGGGTCGTCATGGGCACGGACATGGTCATTCCCGCGGACAGAGTGACGTCAGTTATGAGGCTCGCTATCGCGAATATTCAGAACCAGAACAACAACGACGGCAGTCAGACCGTGGCCCGGAAGTGGACCATTCTCATTTGACATCGCGGAGAGGATACACCGAAGCTGAAACCGGCCCTGCGCCACCGCAAGCAGAAAGAGAAGACGGTCGGCCACGCAGTATTTCAGCCACCCAGTATGATCCCCGTGCTGCCTCTCAAGAAAGTGGTTATGGAAAAACTTATAACCCACACGACCAGAAGTAAACGGAAAACAAGTGGTCTTCCGTTGTTCTTCGCCCTTTTGTACTTATTGATGTATATTTTTCTTATCTCGGGCTGTTGACATTATCATTAGACATTCCTCAAACGTGTCGATATTCAAATCGTTTGGGAGTGAACTTTAGACTTCACACTTGATGAACATGTTTTGGGTGACACAAATGGACTGGCAATGGGCTGGAACCAAGCTGGTTATGCGGTGTTTATTTATTTTTAAATCCAGATGATTCCATATGGTCATTCTTGAAAATAACTAGAATAGCGCGTGAATACAATTAAAACAATATCCACAGGCACATACTGATTTTGGGTGGAAATTCTTTCCGATTTCAATGTTATTCAAATGATGTGAAAGGAAAACTAACCTTCTTAGCTACATCATATAAACTGCATATATATGGGTGTATCAGTAGGTAACAGTGAAGTCTTAAAGAACAATAATTACATTGACTTGACATTTTAACCTCTTTTCATCCACCCACAAGATATTTAGGCCGGGAAGGAAAATCTTATTTCTATACCCGATCAAACCGACTCAACACCTCTGTCGGCACAGTTGGAATATACTTCCTTGCTCTCTCTTTATTCGTCCCGCCAAACCCCGCCCCGTAGCTAATCAGCATGTCTGTGCTTGTGGGTAGGTAGAATGGGAGTGTCATTGATGGATCAAGAAGGTAACTTTCAGGGACGTTTGTGGAATGGTGATGATGAAAGGGGTTATTTGGCGAGGGCATTAGGACAGGTGATTGTAAAAGGGTGCTATTTCGGGGGGTAGATGGGTTGGCATTGCTACCATTGTTCTGGGTGTCAGTTGTGGCTTCCGGAGGGGCAGTAGGAACAACGCCCTGGTCTGGGTTTTGCGGTGTTGATGGTGGTAGCGGAGGAGACGTTGAAGATGATGGAGGGGGAGGAAGAGATTGTCGATTATCAGCAGTAGGGTTAGGAACCGCGTCGGGGTTTTGAAGTTTCATATGCTCGCGATACAACAAGTCCGGGTCGTGCTGAAGATTGAGCAGGAATTTCGATGCACTTTTGGTGAGCCCCTTCTCTCCAACCTCAGCGCGGTATGATTTAACTGCCTGAAGGAGCTGTGTTGGCGTGAGTTGTTGTAATTGAAGCAATGTCGTTATAAGGGCATCGTGGTCGTCGCCCAGCGAAGAGAAGCACTGCAGCCACTGGAGCAGCTGGATCACAGGGGCGAGATGCTTACGCGCAGAGTCCACTGTAGTGTCGCCCGTGCTTGACATTGATCCGTTTTCATAGTGTTCTGGTCGTCTGTTGTTGTTTCGCGCCCATTCTTCAATGGCAGAGATATTCATTCGGATCTGCATGGCCTTAGTGCGTGCCAAATACTTTTTGGTAAGCATGATGCGATTGAAAATTTCGGCACCAAGCCAGTAGAGTAGCTGCGAGATTATTTGCGTGGTGATCACCGAGTGCACATCATACAGGTCCAGAACGAACAATGTGGATGATAACAAGGAAGTGATATTGCGAGGCGACACTTGCGCTCGACGCTTCGGTGAAGGTGGCCGAAACCGTTTCTCCGGTGGCTCGACTTTCGGTTTTGATTTAGACTTGAACAGTTTCCACTCGTTTTGAAACGTGACATCGTTGAGTCCTGGTATCGTTTCGTGATCAAGCATAGCCTGGTCTAGTACACGGTTCATACGCCGCTCAGCGTCGCGAATGATGAGAATGAAAATCTCATTGACTAACTCTGCGAGATGCAGCTGGAATTCCACAGTAGACTCCATGAGTCCGGTGTCTTTCTTCAGGTAATGCAGCAGCAGAGTGGCATTCGAAATCCAGAATGCAAGTATCGTCATATCCCACTGGTGGCGCTCAACAACGTCGTTGATTTTGTCGGTGGCCGACATCAGCAGTTGCTCCAAGAGCTCCGGGCTCGCATGATAATGAGCATATCTAGCGCTCAAAAATAAGAGGTTGGCAGGCACCGGCTTTTGCGACGGTGAACGCTGCGGAGTCATATTCGTGATGATCATATCCAAAATCTTTTCCAACTCGCTGTCCTGAAACACAAACATTTGGTCATTTAGGCATCTGTCCCATACAAATTCCGGCTGATCTTCTTCAAATTCGTCTGGCTCCTATATCACAGAGTTATTAGTTTCACGGATCAAAAAATGGCTGAGTGATCAAGCTCACCTCCACCTGTTCATCAAGCCCCAGACTCGATAAATCGACCTCAAGATTCAGCGCACTTTCTTCCATCATCATACGACGCCTTAACTCATTCTGAGCCATCTCCTCCTCGAATCGGCCATGGACAAACCCTGAGTCGTAAAAGTCATCCTCAACTCCAGCAGACCCAATGTTGTACCCATTGTCATGCAGATACTTTGAAATGTCGGTGCCTGGTTGTAAAAAGTCCAATGCCGTTCCACCGGAGGAAGACTTGATGTCTGGAGAGGCGCCGTGGTCAAGAAGTACTTTTGCAATAGTTTTGTGTCGGTTGGTCATTGCCCACATCAATGCGCTCCATTGGTTCCGATCCTGCTTGTCCACATATGCGCCCGCGTCGAGGAGTGCCGAGACGACTTCTTGATGACCCTGGTGGTATTTCAGGTTAGCTACCTGCCATTTTTCCTTTCTCGAAGATGTAATAACTCACGAAGCAACTCGCGTATATCAATGGCACGGCTCCCTCTTCATCCGGTTTGTTCACATCGACGTATTTTCTAGCCTCGCCATCAACCAATTTCCGGACCCGTTCCACATCTCCATTGCTGGCAGCCATGTTTAGACTCTTCTGCAAGATGCCGCTTTTCTCCTCGTCAGAAAGTGTCTCGTCCAAGGCGATATCGTCCTCGTCTTTGGCTAGCGAATCCATCTCCCGGTGCGCCGCCTGAGCGGCTAGCATCTCCATTAATCTGGCATCACTATCTTCCAATCGTGTCGTTGTTTCATCATCGTCGCCGTCGTAGAATGACCGGGCGAACCGAGCCCGCATCTCATGTTCTTGGTCGTGGGAATGGTCATCAAGCGCCAGACTGAACGACAATGGTTTTGTGGTTATCGGGGTCGCGAGGAACTGTGATTGTCCTAATTTATCCGCAAACGAAGTCAACATCAACTAGTGGCATATTTATATAGAGTACAAGCCCGGCTCACCTTGCCAACCGTCATAAATCTCCGTTTCCCCCGCATATTCTGGCGCTCGTCGCCGGTCGTCCAGCGACGTCGGCAAATCGACAGGCAGCGACTTTCGCTGGTCTTTATCTGAAGGTGAAAGCTCGTTCTCGCCCGTGTCCAAGGAAGGCCTGTGAGGGGGATCCCCCATATCCATGGTTTATTTTCGATCGGGCTCGACAACCAGGCGACAGACTGACTTCCGGTTCACTCGCAAACAACTCGGTCAACCTGACTGCATTTGGATCATACAGACATTCGCCATCTAAGGCCGCTGAGAGGCTGATGAATGACACAAAGAAAGCTGCTATCCTATATTGTTTGCAAGCACGGGGTTGCAGAGGAAAGGGTTGCTTGCTGGGTCGACTCGAAACGCTGAGTGTGTTTGAAGGACGATCGCCTGCCGCGGGACCCATCAACCCGCCTTATTGGGGTTCCCGTCGGAAATGACGCAGTGGCATGCGCTACACTGCTGTTGGGGGCAAAAACATGGTCTGCGATAGGAAAGACCGCGATGCTTGGATTAAATATACTAACATCTGAAGCTTGCAAGAGATTGCATCAACTATCTCTCGTCTGTTACTGTTCGGACAGCAACACTGCCTAGTTGGTTGGTTGAGCACGTGACCAATAGTCATCAATTATTCAATTTCACCATGTAGATCCTACTCTACAAGCTCTCGTTTTCAAATGTTATTGGCTGCTCACATATCAATTGATGGTAATTGGGTATTTATTTGTGGATTGTATTTGCAATGTTCGACTATTCAAGATTGGGACAAGAAACCACTATATGCACTGTATATGAGACAAATAAGAAGTTGGTGTCACAATGAACCGATGCGGGATATATAAATGCGTTTGAACGATGGACAATTATATAAAACGTGTGTTTGAAGGGTTGTGGAAGGAAAAGGCACGAGAAAAAAGCTCAAGGGAAAAAAAAGCGATAGCAGTATATGAGTGGCTGCAAATGCACACAAATAAAAGTAACCTACTCCTCCCAACGAGAAGACCAGAAAAGAGACAAACGCGGAAAGGTATATGGCTGAAAATGCTTGGCATATGAACAAAAAAAATCACTCGATATCCTTACTCAGAGCTTGTATCTGTTCCTCTGAGAGAGATGAAACCCAAAGACATTTTTCGACCAGGCCCGGAACCGGCTTCAGGCTATACTTGTCACTCGCGTCAATCAACCGAAGGAGGCATTTGACAATGCGAGCAGCAGTCCGATACCGCTCAAAGTTGATAAGCGCGTCTCCATCGGGGGTTCCAGTGACCTGGGATGGTTTCTGGGCGTTGTAAGTAAGGTCGTGAACATACAAACCGACAAATGGAATGCATCCATTTTGCAGGTTGGCCGTCTCCATCTCAACGCGGAGTTCATGGAAATTGCGGACCGGTTGAATCAATGCTTCGATGCTCCCAATCAGTTGTTTATCTGCCGGGCTCACTAGCGCCCAAGTGCGCTGAAGCCTTGTGCAATCGACAGATGACAGAGCAATAGCAATCTGTAGCATAGTCGAATAGTTGCAAATGCGCCTGGCATGGCCGGCAATATGGATGAATTTCGAAATCGTCCGGGCTCGGTCTTGAATGTCCTGGGTGAGAACAATCTCGGAAAGTATCCACTTCACCATAAGATTGAAACGACCAACAACTAGATCAATGCCTTTGCGTTCCTGCTCCGCCAGAAACTGGACCCAACTGAGTGATGTCGACGAGTTATGGTTCCATTTCATCTCGACAAGGTCTTTCCAATCAATCTCATCCAACGCTGACTTTTCTACCACGGTGAACTGTTGAGCAAGTACTTGTGAATTGTATGCCAGCACAAATGGAATATGGTTTGTGGCTTGTGGGACTTGAATGCGTGGAAAGGTGACGCCAGATTGTGCGTTGTTCTTCTCACTAGAAGTGGGAGCCCTTGGTGTGGGTTCCGCTTTCCGCGTTGGAGATGGTCCAGGTGTCAACGGTGTCTGGGAGATCACAGGGGTCTCTGGATTTGGGTAGGGGGTTATAGATGTCGTTTGTTGAATTGTCATTGGAGGAGACGGTGGATGGGCAAGGGGGTGAGACGGGACGTCGAGGGAGGCACTTGGCAGAGAGTATCCTGTGCTGTTTGAGTTGTGCAAGGCCTCAGCTCGGTCAATGATATCAACGGAAACTTCAGAAGAAAGATCAGAGTGGTAATCTCGTGGAGGATCGTCCGTGGAGGGCTGTTGCGATATTCCTTGGGTTTTCGATAGTTGTCGCAAACTTTCCGTGTCATCAATGATTTGAAAAGAACGGGGTGACGACTCGCGTTTTATTATGTCTTGATTTGCTTTTTTGATGCTTAAAGGGCGAGGAGCATCAAATTGATGAGAAGTTAGATGTGGCTTCTTCATCGAATCGTCACTCAGCCCCCTTTCTAAGAGAGGAATAGAGCTATCGGAAAATTCCGACACGACTGAATCGGTGTAGACTTGTGAGGTTAGGTTTTGACGATCTTCGGCCACAGCCGTCTTTCTAGACGTCGTTTGGTAGCCTTCGCTAGCATTCTCAACTTCTCTGAAAGCAACACGTGCAGGCTCCTGTCCGCGAATGCCTTCGTCTCGAATCGGATGCTGGACGTATCCTTTGCCTGTACGGCTGCCTGAGCTCCCAGCCAAGGGCCATTTGA